>CM057818.1:8716250-9143750 GCA_030067965.1 Latrodectus elegans | reverse complement strand
TCTTTAAGGATCTGACATTTATCAGATCAACTCCAATAAATTGTTGACAGTTAGTAAGAGTCGATGACTAGCAGGGGATCTGAGGATAAGTCCTCCCGGGAAAGTCCGACGCAATCCAGAATTTCGGTGAGGCTGGATGGTCACTGCATTTTTTAACAGTGAGATAATTTTTGTACCACTTTCAAGCGATAAACATTTTAGACGTCCACTTGAGAACCTGGCCAAGGCAATCTAAATTTTTCGGTCACATTTTATTTCCAGAAGAGTTAAAGGAGATATTATAGAGTTCAATTATGTTGGTGGAATTAACCAGATTTAATGTAGTCTAGATTTTTCATTAGAGCAAAGTTCCTGATATGTAAGTCATGAACCAGGGGGCGTATCTTCCTCACTGACCTCTTTGGCCAGTCGATATGAGGTCTCATTGCCACTAATATTTACATGGGATTGAATCCATTGGAGGTGTACATCATGATCTTGGGAGATCATTTTCAATTTCAGTAGAATAGAAAGATTTGTTTCATCGTTTATAGAAAAGCAGAGATGTTGAAGTGCATTATAATAATTATAAATGGGATGATCAATGTAATTTAAAATTCAACTTTATTATTTTTATGACTTTGATTGAAAAAATTCTTCTGAAATAATTGAAGATTTTTTTTTTAATTTTTATTACTTAAAATAAATAAAAAAGATGCTTCTAATTTTTATTGCAGTTATAATTTTGCCATTTTTTAAAGTAAATTTATATTTTTACTACTATTTTGCTTTAATTTTGCTAATTAATAATTTGAATACTTTTTTCGTCTTCATTATATTTTTTGCTATAAATGGTAAGATATGTATCAATGCATTGAATTTTTCTTTCTTATTCTAGGTCTCTTGTTTGATTAAAAATGGTATGGACGTCTGCTGCATTCTTCTAAGGCATTAAATATAACGAGGTTTAGCAGCATAAGCTCATATTAAATGTTTTTATTTATTATGTTTATGTGAATGTATTTTTGATATATTGCTGACTGTGAAATAAACTCGTGTTTTGTTGTGAATATAATACTCATTTCACCTTCTTGAACACGGAAACTAATGAAAAGTCATTCATAACAACAATTATGATTCAAAGAACTCAACGAATTATTAGTTTCAGTGCTTCATTTAGAGTTAACTCTATCTTTTTTAATGAAATATTGTAAATTTGTTCACAGTGATGTATATATTTATATATTTCAGTATTGAAGTTTTTCTGTTGAAAATATATACCATAAAAAGATTATGATAATTAAGTATCGTTTTCATAAATTATAACATTTTATATTAACCAATAGTTAGCCCAATTCTTTTTTCTCACATTTTGTTTCTATAAGTATACTAACTACGTTCAACAAAACTTAAGATGCCAAAATTATTATTAAAAATTTCTTAAAATTATGTAAAATAAAATCTGTAATGAAGAAACTTAAATATTTCAAATTAAGATTACAGCAAAACAATTCTAGAGATATTTTTCAAAATATTTAATGCTATAAGGTGTGTGTGTGTGTGTGTGTGTGTGTGTGTGTGTGTGTGTGTGTGTGTGTGTGTGCGTGCGTGTGTGTGTGTGTGTGTGTGTGTGTGTGTGTGTGTGTGTGTGTGTGTGTGTGTGTGTGTGTGTGTGTGTGTGTGTGTGTGTGTGTGTGTGTGTTACCGTGAAAGATCAAAATTGAAGAATGTCGAAAATCACCGATATCAACACATACTAAATACATCCGTGAACGATCGAATATATCATAACATTCTTGTACATTCAGTCCTTCACCGGTGTATGTCGACAATCACAGATATACTCGCCAAAAGGAAATCGAGGTCAATAAAGAGGCAACTGGCTGCTTCCCGCCAAATCCTTTGTTCTGCTTGGAGTCAGTCAGCTTTGTCAGTCTTATCCAAGGTACGAGCAACGTTTCTTTAATTTTTTTCCGATGCCCTACATTTTACTGAATGGATACTGCAGTGATTCGTGATCTTTTTCTTGAAAAATAAAATGCATTAATTGTAAGCGAGAAGGTGATTGTTTCTATTTTTCTTAACAAAATTAATCTAAAATGCTTTCTAAAGTGGTTTCTGTTAAAACTAATTGCAACAAACCTTTGGATTACAGATGATTAAAACGTTTTAAATGATTTAAAAATTAATGATGAAGAAAAGTTAATTGAACTATTAAAATCTGTAGAATCGAACATGCAGTATTTTGTCACCAATTAGGAATTGTTCTGCATATTATATGAAACTCATACCAGAATAGATCACGGAGGAAGAACACACATGATTAAAGAGTTGCAAGCCAAATACAAAAATTTTATTATTATGAAGTTGTAATTTTGCATTTAAATTTATGCAATCAGTGTCAAATAAAACGTAGTTCACCTAAAAAAAGGTATCGTTGTGAAACCAATGGTTAATTCTGAGTTAAATTCAATATGTCAATTTTTTTTGATTTGATAAATCTGCAGTCAGACAGATGGCGAATATAAGCTCATATTGGAGTATGAAGATCATTCAACTAAGTTCGTCCAGCTAAGACCTTGAAAAATAAGAGAATGGATAAAGTGGCGTTTCATGGTCTTCCAATGTTTTTAATATTTGGTGCTTCAGTAATATTTAAATCAGAAAATGGTAGAGAATTCAGTAATCAAGTCATATCCGAAATATGCGCTATGTGGAAAGATGTTAAGATAGTTCGTGAAAAACCTCGTTATAGTCAAACACAAAGTTCAGTTTAAATGGCCAATCAGGATATACAGAATATGCTAACTGCATGGACGAAAGATAACGATGCATATAAATGATCAGAAGTTTTAACCTTTGTTCACTCGCCAAGAACACTACATACCACGAAGAAATACGTTAAAGATCTTATGAAGCCATGTTTGGCATTAAGTCAAAAAGAGGCACAGCATCGTCTTTTTATCCTAGCGAACAAATTTCAAATATTGAAACCGAATACCTCGAAAAAATTTCCAATAGTTTTGAAACCGAGGAACAGATCGATAAAAGGTCAATAGTTTTGAAACAGACAACTCGAAAAAATTTCAGATACTTTTGAAACCGAAGAACAATTTGAAAAGAATATTAATACTTCTGGAAAAAATTTAAGTGATGATCTTATCGAAAACCATATTCCGAAGAAAATATTAAAGAGAACTTGCAATCTACCACGACTTCACATCAAGTTCTGGTTGAGAAACAGGAGTTAATTTCTATAAAAAGAACATTTGTGAAATCTAAATCGTTGACATTGTTATTAAATATTAGAAGTTTGAAAAAAAGAAAAAATTCCAAAGGATATATTCTATTACAAAATGATATTAATATAACTTTTATATTGTAAACACAAAATATAATTTCTTTTTGTCTCGCATTTGAAAAATAAAATTATCTCAATAGGCAAGATATAAAACTTAAGAAAATATTTTATTGTTATTTCAAATCACAACTGATTTCTATTGAATGTCATTTACAAAACAAAGGCGCATTCAAAACAAAGGCGCATTTTTCCAATTTATTAATTAACGCAACACTAAATTTACACTGTTTTCTTCAGGTTTAAGTCCAACTAAAAGGGCACATTAAATACACAAATTGAATTTTTTTCTTATAAAAAATAGGTAAATTTGCTAAGGCGATAAATTTATTGTTTGATTTAAAAATATAAACTGAAATTAAGTTTCATTTGTTTATGAAACATTAATATAAAAAAATTAAATAAGATGTACTTTCCAGTACTTTTATTGTGAATAAGATCGTAATAATCTCTTGCTAGGACATGTTAATTATAAATGCTAATAATTTTAAATGCTTTTAAAACTAAAAATCATAAGTATTAAATACTAACTAAAGAATAATACGTTTCTTAAAGGAGCAAAAAATGTTCTCTTTACTTGGTAACTTTCTGATATTTCTAGTTCACAATAGATGTTATTTTTATGTTTCTTCAATTCATGGACTCAAAAATGACATTCGTAATATTCTTTTTAATTTATTTTAAATATATTACAATTTTTTATATATTTTAGTTACTTTTTGTTGAAATGTTACCTCAGTACAAATTAATACATATTTGTGCATTATAACAAATTAGTTCAATATGAATAAGTTCAAAACTAAAAGTAATTAAGAATAATGTATATCAATGGAAATAATTAAAAAATTATACTAAAATTATTTTAATGTAAAACAACTCAGCAATCCAAATAGTAAATCTTATAATTTTTTATGTTAGTTAAAAATTAGTTTGAACAATATTATAATAATGTACAAGATGATATGTGAATACTAAAGTCCATAACAACTCATAAGGATAGAGATTCTTAATTGTACTATAGTAATTAAACTAGTTTTTTAATAAGATTATTTTAATTATATAATTTTTATATAAAATTTAGGAACTCTAATAATTCAGAAACATCTATATGTTTAAACAAGAAATTTAGAAAAACTTATATAAAATTTACTTCATAAGATGATATATTCCAATTGCAAATACTTATCGATTTAAATTGTTTTGTACGGGAAATTTATTAATTTTATCTAAATTTCGTTAAATTTTTTAATTACTTATTTTAAATTTACATGTAAGTAAACTACAAATCATTAAAAATTAGAATAAAAATAACCAAAAAATTTCATTTCAATCGATATTTCCATCAAGGGTTTATATATATATATATATATATATATATATATATATATATATATATATATATATATATATTAGATATATATATTATATATATCTAATATTATATATATTTATTAGAATAATCTTCGCTAAAAACATATAATGCAGGAAATTTTTTTTTACAAAATTAATGAAACTGATTAAATGCAGCATATTCTCAATTTTGTGAACAATGGAAAATTACTTTTGAAAGAATGAAATCAAACACAAAGAAATACACACATGCAAGGGACAAGCGATAAAAATAGGGCAAGTCGCAAATGGTAGACATGTGTCACTTACGTGACGCCGACACTTTCGCGATAAATACTGTTTCAATGTGTGTGCGCAGTACAGTGAGAAACAGTTTTAACGATGTGATATCGTGCTGCTCGCGTCTGATTTCGCCTCAATGTGCAGCCTACCTAAGAATACAATCCCTGAAGTCGACCATGGTCATACAGATACCCGAAATGTGTTAGCAGTTGTTGGAATAGAAGACTCCAACTTTTATAAACTTGCTAGTAAAAATTGTACTCTTAAGCAGCTTTACACATATAATCAGTTCGTATTTTGTAAAGAAAAGTTAATTTCCATGGATGAGATTTTTTTTTCCAAAGAAATGTCACTGAGAGAAGAAACTCTAGCTAATTCAAGAAGCAAGTTCTTACATGCTTCCATTGCAAAAGGAACTATTCACATATGAATTCAGTTTTAAAAGTAAGGGAATATATTGTGCAATTCAAAGTGTCATAATAGTTTAAATTGTTTCAATAAATAAGATTTAAATCCAAAAATGTATGTAAATAAATGCTTTATTATTATTATTTTCTAACGAATTCTCATTTAGAATCCCAAGGCATAGGTCCCAGGTTTGATCCTCGGGCTCACAAGGTCTTCTCAACCTTTTATTCCTTCAGTGGGTAGATAAACTAAGTACCAAGCATGCTTTGAAACTGAACACTGGGGTTTTCGCGTTAGAGCCTCTTGGTCAGGAAAACAGAAATGGGCACTGTAGGCTTTGGCCCACATAGAGTCATATATATATATATATATATATATATATATATATATATATATATATATATATACATACATACATATATATATATATATAAATACATATATATATATATATATATATATATATATATATATATATATATATATATATATATATATATATATATATATATATATATATTATTTATATAAGTCAAATATTTTTCATATTGTTAAATAAGACCTCGGTAAAAATAATACATATTTCTTTTGATTTTTGTTTCAGAAAATATAAACATAAATTTCTAAAAAGTATTTCCATTTATCTTTTATTGAAGAAAGACACATAGTTAATATTAATATATGTTTAATTTCTATTGAAAAATTATACAATATAATAGGAAAATAAATAAAAAACTGAAAGTAAATAGAACAGAGCTGAGTTCTAATTGCTCTATGTGAGAGAATTAGTTGCCAGATTAGGCAAGAAATAATATTGGTTGCCAGATTAGGCAAGAAATAATAATTTTTCGTTTTCCATTTAACATTTTGCTCAACAGTTTCTTCCCTCTAGATTAAATCATAAATCAATGATAGGAAGTATATAAATTTAAAAATATACTCACTTCAATAAATAATGTGTTGGCTAATGTCTCAACATCTTCGATATTTTGGAGTTCACTTCCGCTGTTCATTTGCCAAAAGTCTATTAAGTTCTAAAAATTAAAAAAATAATATTCCATTAATTATGTCACACAGTTGTTCTCCAAAATATTCTAGAACTTAATGGACTCCGACATATGAAAAAACTGCTATCAGTAAAACAGGTTGCAAATAATTTGAATATATTCTAAAATCAGTATCAATCAATGAAATGAATTTATTTGATACAAATAAGGAAATAAAAATTTTAAAAAGGAAAATGATCATATTCACAAAATAAGGAATGTGAGAATTTTTCCCGAGACGTAAAAAATTAATTATTCCCCACTTTTTGCTCAACAATTTTCAAAAGTTAAAAATTAACTTTTGAAACCTGCCCGATGATTAGCAACACTATACATTTCAAAGTGTACTAATCACGAAACTGAAAACTAACTGTAAATCTCTATTAGGAGTTGCAAAGACAATCGAATTAGATGATAATATGGCACAGGTGCCGTATAATCTATGATTTAAAATTTTGAATTTTTTTGGCGATTATGTATTGTGACGTGCGTGATGACGTAAATATTACGGTTACCAAAATACAATTTTCTGCAGGATTCTTATAGGTCTCCATATGTATGACGTAATAAAAACGAGGTTGCCAGATACATAAGAAAATCCACTAAAAAATCTCCAATCTCATAATTTGGCATCATGGATTATACGGCACCTGTGCCCATAAGTGCCTGTAATAATGAATCTATATTGAGTTCTATTCTGGTGTCGGAACTGTTTTTAATGCGAAACTTCAAGATCACACCTTCAATCTAACTACATATAGTTTTCTCAGCCTAATTTAATTAGATAATGTGGTAGAACGTTCTTTCTTTTAAGTTTCTACCACCACCAGCAATGATTTGATGGAATTATAGTCCTCTGATATGATCAAAGAATCTGCTTATGTTGTCTCTCATAGTACATTTTTAAAAGTTTTATTTAAACAAAGTAATGTTAAGCCATCTACAAGAAACATGTTGAAGGAATTCCTGATAAAATTTGAAATCCTCTCATGAATATACGATCGCAAATTTTAGCTTTATCCGAATATTCAATATACTATCTAGGATACTAATTGAGACACTTTAGGTTCCAGTTTGACCTAAAAGTTTAATGATCAGAAATGTTTTATAATTTTAGTATAGACAATATATACCACCAGTACTATAAGTACTCTAGTTTAGGATAAAGAGAAGGAACAACAAAGCTCATGAACCACAATTTCACTTTTAAATTTTTCAATATTAAAATGCTTCCTTTGGTGTGAAATTTAGATTATTTACTTATATCGAGATTATCAACAAGTATATAAATATTTAATCTATATTTGCAACTCTTCTTTAAGTTGATATTCCTAATGTTAAGCAAAGTAAATATAAAGTGCGAAGACGATTTGCAATTTTTCTTACGTTCCCTCACAGCTCCATTTTGTAAGATTATATGTCTAAAGACTCATATCCTTATGCATCATTAATGGTAGACTGTTTTATTGTACTTAGACAACGGATAAAACAGCTTTTTAGATAGAGATAAAAGGAATCCGTAAAATTCACCTTCACCAGAAGATTTGTTCTTTAATATCCAAATATTATTATCTGTTGGAATTATAGCCTCTTAGAATAATTCAGCATTTGTGGAAAAAAGTATCCATTTTGGCACAGATGCCGTATAATCCAGGATGCTAAATTTAGAGTTTGGTGATTCTTTTTTGGGGAATTTTCTCATGTACCTTCAATTTGGTTTTTATTACGTTATTTTTATTGAGACCTATTAGAATCATACAGAAAATTCCATTTTGGTAACCCTAGGATTAACGTCATCTAGAGCGTCACAATACGTCATCTTGGCAACATTTCTTTTTCGCCACAAAAATTCAGAATTCGGTATTTTGGATTATACGGCATCTGTGCCTCCATTTTCAATAAATGAAATCATGATCTAAAATATTTTTTCTATAAACTGACTCGTATGTCATCTGAACTAAATCCCTGGTGGCGCCGTAATAAAGGGATGCGAGTTTCAGACTTATTTTGATAATATTCCATCAATTAAAAATTGTTTTGTAGCAATCATTAAGGATAGGATTTAATATAATCATTCACTTTCATCAATGACGATGCCGAACTCTATTCAAATAAACTATTGACAATTTCAGCAGATGAAACAACTTTGAATGGGTTAGTAGGCATATTCATTTGATATGAATTCAATTGAGAGGAAAAAATCTTATTTCTTTCTTAGTAACCACATAGATTTTGTATTTGTAACTTGTATTCAAATAAAATTACAGAAATCATTTTTATTCCATAAATCAAACTAATTTCTTAACTTTTATCGTAAGCTTTAGTTAAGTATTCATGGTTAACCGCTAAACATCATATTTCTTTGTACCATGTAGTTTCATTTTCATGTCTTTTGTCCTTTCTTGTAAAAGTTCTATTATTAAAACATTCTTTCGTTTACTTTTTATTCCTAAATTTTAATATTACTTTGATAAATGTATTGTGAATTGAAATTAAAATATAATATTTAAAGTTTTTATTGAAATTTAGAAGGTCTTAAAGAGAAATATCACTAGTTTGATTTCGTCTTTATTAAACAACAAGAAATAAAAGTTGCTTATATGAGTTTAAACCTGCAACATTCTTTTTAATAAAAAGTAGGATTTTTGCTTTAGATGAAATAATTTTAATTAAAGTAAGAATTCATTTTTTTTTAAATATCCATTTTTCTCTTTTGCCATAGATCAATTCAAACTAAATCTAAAATATTGTGATAAAAAAGGCGAAAATCCTTTTGTATCTTCAAACCATCAGACTATCCATATAAAAGGCATGGTTTTACAATACAAAGCAAATACAGTTGATTGAGAAAAAGAATATATTAGTGTTCTACACATGTCAGTCATTGTAATTAATACAGCATAGTTTACAGCCACGTGGAATTAAGATGGTAGTACACGTATTTACCATTCCTGCTCTATTTGACTTGAATGCCCAATCAGAACCAAATCTACCCACTCCAACCAAGTCTACATAATTACAACTGTTGATAAAAGAAGCAGAAATTTCGTTCGTTTCTTATATAAAATAAAGCTCTGATGTTCTGCATTAAAATTACACTACTATCTTTATATCCTTGACTACATGACGTCATACTTTTGATTCCTTTTATATATTTCTTATACTTAATAACAGTTTAGCATGTACATAATGTTTTTAATTTATAAAATCTGATTGATTTATATTTACTTCTGAACTATTTTTATGTAATAATTTTTACCAATTTTTGCCTATCTTTTGGTAATACTTTTTTTATCAATGATTTGTTAAAAAAAATTATTACATAAAAATAAAATATAATATGTAACTTTCTAAAGTAAAACCAAGAAGTAAAATAAATATCTCAACCTCGCTGGATTTTTGTTTTCTTTTATGAAAGCCAACAAGCATTTCTCGACATCGTTATTGTTCCATTGTTAGAGAACAAAACGTTTCAATCGTGAAATGTTAAGAGATTAAGTTGAAATTATTCGCTTCACAGACCATTTGATGCCTTTAAGAAGTGTTCTTCTGTGTGATATATCTGCTTATTCTTATCTTTTTTTAGGACGATAGGAAAGCTAAAAATTTCCTATCGTCCTAAAAAAGAGATAAGAATGTTATCTTATTGAAAAAAACAGATAACATCACTTTTAAATATCTATAAACTGAATAAAGTAATAAAAATTTCTAGGTATCAATTGTGTGTATGTTTTTGTTTTAAAAATTAATAAAAATAAAATATAAATAAGCAAGACATTTTCGTTTTTTTATTACTTTGCTTGCATATTTTTATGTTTTTCTGAAAAGCTTAGAAAATGTTTAGCTGCTGCTATGGTACTTTGCGATTTCTTATTGATGAATTGAGGATGAGCATTTTTCACAAATCGTATTCATGCTTCCAAGCAATACTTTCGATATAATGTAAAGTGCTATATATAAATAAATTATGACTTAGGGAATATCTGCACCTGGCGTAAAATCCAAAAAAGAACATACTGCGCTGAATGAATGCTTAAAATTCTATATCAAATCAGAACAAAAGATGTAAAATAACCATTATAAAATTGGCAAACACAGGTTTGCTGCAGTAAAGTATAATTTTGGAAAAAAGAGAATGCGTTATTGGCAGTGGAAAACTCCAATAGTCCTAAAGAAACGAAGATATTTGGATGAGACGTTTCCCCAATCAAGTCTAGTAAATTTAAGACAGTGCTGTGAAAAAAGGTGAGACGAAAATGGTTAAAATTATGACATTCAATTAAGATATGATATATAGTTAAAACTATTTTATAATTCGAACACCGAGTGCAGCTTTCTTAAATAAAATATAATTATGCTTCAAACTAATATGATTGATTCGTAATCGAGATAAAATGTCAGCACTTCTGTATGACATTACCACTCCAATTCTGAAAGAGAGGTTTAATACAGAAATATTTGTTTGTTACTTGCATATTCCAAGGATTCTGCCAAATAAAATGCGAATATACAGTGACTGAATGTTTGATGTCGGCAAAAGGGATTGCTTGGTTTATATGGTCTTTAACTTCATTAGCAGCGAAGTCTGCTAGTTCATTGCCGATAATACCGACATGGCTAGGTACCCAGGAAAACAAAATTTCAAAATCATTATGAGACATTTCATTTAGCAAAGCTAGGATTTTATTAACCAGGGGAGAGAAAAACTGTGGATAATTAAATTGTTACACCATACTGGTACTATCAGTGTATGCCATTTTGTCGCCATTTTGATATCTCTTAAGATAATTGAGTGCTCTCGCCACCATAATTAAAAAATTATGATCTAAGACTAACTATAAAAAATTTGAATAAAATCAAAATTTTTTCAGATTTTGATATCCTTGATACAGATAACTAAAATTAGTCATATTTCGTTAAATCGAGTTTATTTTTTATTGGTAAATGTAAAAATAATTTTCTAAGTAACGAAATTTCGTTTCTACAAAAACTTTAACTACACAAAATATTTTGATTTTATTTAAATGAAAGATATTTCAATAAATTTAATCTTAAATCTGAATTTTAAGAAAGTATTTTCTAGGAAATTTTCAATCCAGTATTAGCAACTGTTGAAATATAAAACGATATGAAATATATGAAAAATTGATTGTTCAAAACAGTTTAAAATTGAAAATCTTTTTTCAAATTTTAAAAATTCAGTTCGACATTTTATTTTCTATTTAAAGCTAAATTTATTAAAGATATGCCTGGATTTACTTATAAGAAGGCAAATTGTTCGATAATCTTCTGTGTATAGTTAGTTATTTTTTAAATAAATCTCAATTTATGTTTGACTAAATGTAAACACATATGTTAATACAATTATGGTAAGGAATGAGCAGTTTGTTAGAAACTCGAAAATACACATAATTTTAAAATTTCTTCAAAATTCGTATCCATACAAAGTAAATATATATTTCAAATATTTTCCTTTAAAGTATATAAAGTGATAAGAACATAAAGCAATTTACCTTATAAACTGGCCACAGACGTTTTGTTTCTTCTGTCAATAAACGCTGATGTTCTGCATTTGCAGCTAAACACACAGGTTTCGACAAATACTATAAAAAATACATAAAATTCATTAAAAAATAATGAAAAATTATAAAAAGATTTAAAAAGGTGACATAAGCTTAATTATAAGACGTGACATTACCCTGGCATATATAATTAAACTTAGTCAAAATGTTTCGCCCCCGATTTATTTTGAATGAAATAATTATTGAGACAAAATATTCTTATTCTTAACACTCATCTGTTATTAAGCTGTGCAATCAAAATATGCATTTTTAGTTACTTTCTCCAAATTATTTCACACAGCAGTCAAAACTGAAATCCATTGTTAATGTTGTTAAGCAATGAATCTGATATAAATTAACATATAGACTATGTCACTTTTGATAAGTATGTAACAATGAATATTTCTTTTATTTAGAATGGACTATTTTATCTTTTTATCAGATCACAACCCTTATGATATTGCGCTTTATGAATGAAACGTGGGAGGCTTACCGATTCTCTGGGATCACGTGCCCTTGCAATACAATCGTAACCACCCCATGAGATGACCTACGATAAGGTCAAGCCACTCAATGCGAAACCAAAAGCAAAATTCGTGTAGAGAACCTCTAAAAGTCATCGAATTTCTACTAAAGTAATATAGTGTAACAATAAATCACACATAAAACCTTTTTGCTCATACTCTTATTATAATTTCATGTAACCATTTTTTTATAGTAATTGACATAAAAAAAGTTCTTAGATTGCTTCTTCCTTTAATATATCACTCTAAAAGAACAAAATAAATAGTAAATTACTTTGTCATGTAATTTTTTATGTTTATCATCCTAAAATTTAGACAAAGCAAAAGATAGCTAAAACTGTACTCAGAAAACATTGTATTTCATTTTAGATGATCAAACATCTGAATGAAAATATTTATCTGTTCAATGGTTACTTGAATAAATTTTTGATACCTAAAAATAAACTTATATCACTTCAAAATTTTATGGGGCATTGAATTGTAAATTACATGGTTAAAGTTAAATAACTTTAACTGATAACCATGCTGCCTACTTTTCAATCAATATGTCAGACATCAAGAGTGGGAATATGTTACTTAATGTATAAAGAAGGAAATGATTGTATATGTTACTCATAATTGAATATGTTATAAAAACTCCCTTAATGAATAAAGAAGTAATTGAATACGTCTATTGATTGTAAAAAGGCAAACTTAGAATAAATTTTACACTTTAAGTACCGAAATTCAAATAATCGCTTTATTCAAAGATATACCGTCTAAGGTGAAGAAAAAGCCTTATAAAATATTAAAGTAAAGATATCAACTTCAACTTATATATATATATATATATATATATATATATATATGTATATATATATATATATATATATATATATATATATATATATATATATATATATATATATATATATATATAATACTGCAAAATAAATAAGATAACTTAATAAATTTACATTTTATTTAATAAAGTATTATATGCCTAGATAACTTACCAATTTTAAGCCGATGATTTGACTATAACATTATGAAGAAGAAAGAATAGATTAAATAAAAATAATTATATATATAATCAGAGATATATAAAATTTTTATTTATGCAAAATTCTCTTTTTGACTTATTTTAGAATTGAATCGTTGAATGAATGTTTTTCAGCATTTTTACCCAAAATTTTCATTAAGCCTTCAAAAATTTGCATCCAACAATATTTTGAATCACGTTTTATTTATAAGATAATGAACATGCAATAAAAATAAGACTTTAATTGTGATTTTACATCAGTTTTGCTCTTGAAAAATTCACAAATAATAGCATTTTCATTCTAAGAATGTATAATTAACCCATTTATACTCACTTTTTCATCACCTCCTTTGTCTTGTTCGATATAAATTGGCTGCCATGAGAAATTTTGTACTACTTCCCAGTATTGATTCGGAGCATAAAATGAAGCGAGTAACGATTGTACACTTTTTACACAGGCGGGATCGGCAGAACTCATCGCTTGAACCTATTTGAAATAAAATTGTACTCTTTTAATCTGTCAGTATAGTATAAATAAATTTACTAGCACATTAAAAGCATTATTTTTACCGAACTGGTAAGCTCAACTTAGTTCATTTGATGCTTAAATATCATCAATATGAAATTTTATTCGCTAACATTTTACAATTTTATTACAATCATTATTCATTTTGTATTATTCTCGTTGTTGTTTCTTATTCCCGTGACTAGCAATGCTAAATAAGGCCCATGAGCTCATTCACCCTGAAGAAATTGAGAACTAATAGGGGGTCTTGAACCAGGTCTTGCCTGGTAAGTCTCAGACAAGATAGCAATTGACCAAGGGAGGTTTTGCAGAAGAACACCTAGAGCAGATTTGGTGTCATCAATGACTTTTATTGGAGTGTTTAATACCTCCAATAAAAGTCATTGATGGCAAGTGACTACTAATAAAACAGGTAAGAGCAGTTTGTCCTCGTCTACTGTTGCCCAAAGAGCTAAAAGCCGCCAGGGAACCGACTCTGATACCATGGGTGTACTGGCGAAACCATCCAAATCGCCTTTTTTATTGCCTTATATTTGGAAAATAGCTTCAAATAAGAAAGAAAAACGACAGGCGTTGTGGCAGGCACCAGCTTTAACCAAACAGTCCGCAATTTCATTTCTGGCAACTTTGACATGGAATGGAATCCACTGGAAGTGGATCTGATGAGAAAGGGGAACTTGTTTTAGTTTCCTCAGGATGTCTGCACTAGTACTATCCCCCACTTTATACTAATCGGCCAGGTTCTGGATGGTATTTCTACCATCCGAAAAGATCCGAATATCATTTATCTGCGATAGTAACATGATGAAGCTCAAATTTTCTAGAATTGCGATAAGCTCGCTTCAAAATATTGAGAAGTCTGGATTTTTATTTCTTGATCCCGAAATCTAATAAAAATGCCACTGCCAGAAATACCACCTTCAAGTCTTCTACCATCCGTGTACATATAAACAGCGTCAATGGGGACGTTTATGCATTTTGTATTTTTATTTGACCATTTTATGTAATGTAATTTATAATAAGTATTACTTAAAAAAATCAGGGAAATAATAGCTGAAAGTTTAAACAAATAGATATAGTACACTCATGTTCATAAATTAAGGCTAATTCAGAATCACACAGAAATTGAACTCTAAAATAAAAATTTCACATGTAGAATTAACACACACATCTTGAAGAGTAATATGCAAATTACAAGAAACCACCAGATGGTGCCGATAGTACGTCACAATGATAAGAGTGTAAGAGAGGGGTATGTAACGGCTGGTTGCAAAGAAATAAAATTGTTCACAAGCACCTTAAAAGCCTTTCAGTGCAATAACCGCACAGTTATGGCACAAAAGAAGCATTTGGATGATGTTTTACATGGTAGAACTATCGGCCGCCTGGAATGCAGACGTACCACCCAAATAGAAGTATCCGAAGTACTTGGTATCGCCCAGAGTGTCCTCCATGTTTTGGCAATGGTTTAAAGATGATGGTAAAGTGAGTAAGCGTTCAGCATTGGTCGCACCCGAGTTACAACACCGAATGAGAACCGGTATTTAGCAGATACTGCCAAAAGGAAACAAACGAAGCACATCATCAGGGCTTTTTCGTCAGCTCTTTTCACTACCCGTATGACAGTTTCAAGGCAGACCTTGTACAGACGCTTAGGGCACTTTGATCTATATGATCATAGGCCTGTCAGATGTGTTCCACTTACCGCAACTCACTGTCGCGCGCGGTTAGCCTGGAGTAGAGAGCCTGCATTGTGGACACCACAACAGTGGTCTTGTGTGATGTTTTCCGACTTGTCCAGGCTTAGTTTTCAGTCTGATTCTCACCGGATTTTCCTATGGAGAGGGCCAGGTACCCGTTACCACCAAAAGAACACCATTGAACGACACCGTTATGATGGTGTATGATTGCTTGTTTGGGGAAGAATTATTCTGGGTTCCAGAACTAACCTGCATGTTCAGAATGTAACCATGGCAGACCACATCTATCAAGATACCATTTCTGAACAACACGTGCGTTTGTTTCTGGGAGCCATGGGTGCAAAATTTCTGTTTATGGATGACAACGCCCGTTCTCAGCGTGCAAACATTGTAGACGAATGCCTTCATTCAGAGGATATCACCCATATGGACTGGCCAGCATACTCACCGGACTTGAATCCAATAGAGCATGAGCGTGACATGCTTGTCAGACGAATTGCAGCCAGTCAACCTCCTCCCACATGTCTACCGGAACTTCGGAGAGCATTGCTTGATGATAGATGTAATATTCCCCAAGATCAAATCGTTAATTTGATACTCCACATGCCTAGGCGTTGTACGGGCTGTATTGCATCGTCTGGGGGGAGGGCATACTATGTATTAACCATCATACAAACCATGTTATTTTGGTTTTTGTAAATAGATTCTTTTTTGAAATTTGCTCCAGGGAGTAAAAATTGCAATTCTTATTAATGATGTCAAACACAGCACCTTCTTTGCTCTTTACCTTTTATTTAATAAATAGACTTTACAACCAAGTCACATTTGTTTTGCTTGTCTCTTTAATTGTCTGAATTTGCATTATCCTTAATTTATAGACACTCGAGTACTTTAGCCTTTTGTTAGACATCTTAAATACTTATTAATCAAACTGCAATCATTGGTGATAAATTCTATTGCTGTTTTATACCAGTTAACATGTTTCATCCGAAATAATATGTCACAGAAAGTAAGATTAAGCAATAAGGAATTTTTATTGAAAACTGAAAAAATTAAATTATTTGAAAAATTATTAATTTATTTATGAGCAATCATTAATTATAAAAAATTAATTATACAATAACAGCACATAGAATAAATTTTTTGTAAAAAAATAAAATTGTGACAAATAAAGGAGTTTACGGGGAACTTTTATACTTTTTGCATTTCGTTTCTTCTACAGTGTAAATATTTCAGAAATATATAAAAATATATATTACCAAAATATATAAGAATATATTTAAGAAATTCTGTTCTAGTCTTACAAATGTAAAGCCTGTTATAATAAATAGCAAAAAATGATTTTTTTTAAAAAAAAAAAAATTAAGCAAATATTTTTAAATAGTATTTAAAGTACTAAATATATATTTAAAGGATAAATATTTCAAAATATATATTATATTATTGATGAATATTTTATTTTTAAAATAAGTTAGTGTGATGTCTTTCATTTGTGTGATTTATTTTACACTACTGGCCATTAAAATTGCTACACCAAGAAGGCGACATGCTACAGACGTGAAATTTATATGAAAGGAAGAAGGTGCTGTGATATGCAGATGATTAGCTTTTCAGAGCATTCAGACAAAGAAGGCGCCAGTAGCGACACTTACATTGTGTTTAAATGAGGAAATTGTTTAGCAGGTTCCTCATACACAAATTACATTTGAATGTTGTTGCCTGGTGAAAAGTTATTGTGATGCCTCGTGTAAGAAGGAGAAATGCGTAGCGTACCGGGATTGCGGTTTATCTTATCGCAGTATTGCTGCTCGCGTCGGTCGAGATCCAATGACTGTTAGCAGAATATGGAATCGATGGGTTCAGGACGGTAATACGGAACCCCATGCGGGATCTCAACGGCCACCTATCACTAGCAGCCGAGAAGACAGGCATATTATCCGCATGGCCGTAATGGATCGTGCAACCACGTCACGAGCCGTGAGTCAAGAAACGGGGTCGTTTGGAAGACAACAATTGTCTGCACGAACAGTTCGATGACGTTTGCAGCAGCGTGGACTATCAGCTCGGAGACCATGGCTGCGGCTTCCCTTGACGCTGCGTCATAGACAAGAGCGCCTTCAATGGTGTGATCAGCGACGAACCTGGGCGCACGAATGGCGAGACGTCATCTTTTCAGATGAATCCAGGTTCTGTGTACTGCATCATTATGGTCGCATCCGTGTTTGGCGGCATCGTGGTGAACGCACACTGGCAGCGTGCATTCGTCATCATCATACTGGCCCATCACCTGGCGTGATGGTATGGGGTGCCATTGGATACACGTTTCGGTCACCTCTTGTTCGCATTAACGATGCTTTGAACAGTGCACGTTACATTTCTGGTGTGTTACGACCCGTGGCTCTACCCTTTATTCGAGCCCTGCGAAACCCTACGTTTCAGCAGGATAATGCCCGACCGCATGTTGCCGGTATTGTACGGACCTTCCTTGATACGGAACATGTTCGGCTGTTGCCCTGGCCAGCATGTTCTCCAGATCTTTCACCAATAGAAAACGTCTGGTCAATGGTTGCCGAACGACTGGCTCGTCACCAAACGCCAGTCACTACGGTTGATGAACTGTGGCATCGTGTTGAAGCTGCATGGGAATCTGTACCTGTACATGCAATCCAATCTCTGTTTGACTCAATGCCCAGGCGTATAACTGTTGTTATTACTGCCAGAGGTGGTTGTTCTGGGTACTGATTTCTCAGGATCTATCCAGCCAAATTTTTTGAAAATTTAATCACTTGTTATTTCTAGTATTATATATTTGTCCAATAAATATCATTTTGTTATCTGCATTTCTTCCTGGTGTAGCAATTTTAATGGCCAGTAGTGTAATTAATAATGAAATTAATAATCTACATCTCCATTTATAATTTACTTGTAACTGAATATAACAACAAAATGGCATTAATGCATCATAATTATATATATTTAATTAAATAATACCTTTATAACTAATCACTGTCATTCTCTAAAGAATAGTATTTCTTATGTATAAAAAATACTCATTAATTTCAAACACTAAAAAATTTGTGCAAATAGAAAACAGTATTCGCAGCAATATACTTGTAGATTAAAATATTTCGTACACTTTTAAGAGATATAATACAAAATATCTTACTATATAATGAGCACGAAAATAATTTTATTTAATAAAGAAATAGTATTTTACATTTGCAATACTAAAACAAATTTACTTTCTTATTTTTTTTTTTTTTTTTTTTTTTTTTTTTTTTTTTTTTTTTACGTTAGTAAATATTTTAACGTTTTGACAAGCGTTTATTCTAAAGAATGCTTCGCTTCTAGCTTTCACTTTTAGATGGTAATGGAATATGTTTATGCTTACTACTTCATGCATGAAATAATGTATGTTTACCTAAACAATATTAATTTTTTTATGTATTTGCTTACTTCCAATCGTAAAATGCATCTCTGGAGAAAGAAAGCGATGCACTTTATCAAAAATTTTTATTTACTTTTGTGTCTCTTTCCACAGAGCAAACTATTGAAACGCATGCATGAATTTCTTATCTATGGTTGAAAAGTCTTTTCCTATACATGATGTAACATGAACATGACGCAAGCGAATGGAATGTAAATATTAAAAAAAAAATTCTTCTTTCTCTTGTTTTCTCACTTTTTTTTTTTTTTTTTTTTTTTACCATAGCTTATGATTTTCAAATTTCATACTAGTAATCAACAGAAAGTGGTATTTCTGTTGATTGCATTTTCAAAGATAAAATTTTTAATGCCATCAAAAAGTTCAATTCTTCGCGAATAGATATATAACTGGCTAATATATTGTTTTACATTAATATTTAATCATTCAATATAACTAAGCGATAGCCGCTAACCCTGTCTAGTGGTAAGAGTGCCTGACTGCGGATAGGGAGGTCATGGGTTTGAGTCCCAGTTCCGGCATGCATGTACTTTCTCTCTATCTATCCTGTCCTTATCGTTTCATTGTACGAATAGGTTGTGAAGGGTTGCCTATCCTATAAACGTGTTCCTATGGCAATTGTACTGAGGAAGTCGGACTGCACACTAAATTACGTTTCAGTTGGAAAAGTGAAGCAGCGTGATACCCATGATGCCAGCCTAGCTGTCACATGACAACAACAAATAAGATATAGGTAGTATCTCATTATTTGCAACTTAATGAATATTTTTCTAATAATTGAAAGTGAGATATATTTTAATATTAGTTTAAAATCCTATTAATTAGTGAAATTTTTAAAAATTTAAATCGTCCTCGCCGATTTAAACTAATTATAAAGTGGATGTTTTGTATTGTCTTCTTTATTTTGCTCTTTCTTCTGTTCTATTATCAACTTGTTTATGGTTTAAATCAATGGAAAACGACTTCTCCAGCCGATGCTTTGGTCTTTATATAAAAAATCGTTTTATTTACAAAATGAACTTTGATAATGTTCTCAGATATTCGATAGTGAACTTTGCCTTGTTTGCTGCCGTTTGTAGAATGAGATTGGAATGCAGGCAGCAAATTTGTCGATAAGTCGGATTTACGACGCCGTCTCTATACGATGGGTCATATATGGAACGTTATCTGACGTCTTAGATATTTTAAACCAATGCGAATTCTAATTAGGTGTTGTAGCCATAATCTCAAATGGAACGAAAGAAACAAACATTTTATGGTTAAAAACCACCATTTTTCGAAAAAAAATTATTAATTTTTCTAGTACATTTATAAATTCTAAAATAAATTTTTATTCATAAAATCAGAAGTAACAGTTGCAAATCTTTGAAACAAAAAGCAATAACATTTTTGTACTTTTAAATTTATTTCCTTTGAAAAATTTAAACATTAATAACCACCATAATAGATACAAAGAAATATAAAAAAGACTATGAACAAGAGAATATAATTAATATTATCACATTTAATATTAAAGTTGAATTATTTTAAATTATTTCAAGATAAGAAAAAAGTGAATTGAATGCATGGAAGAAGTCTGCTTTTTGAAGTTAAGCCTTATTTGATACAGTACAGCGCCATTTTTAATAAATCTAAACCAGAAAGGATCATATTTTCAATATCTCAGAGACCTAAATTCTGTTTTAATAAATTATTAATTTAAGTTTTGGAGCAGTTTGAATTTACACATCAACTATTATCAATATATTTATACAATACATTTATCAATAATTTTAAAAATAAAGTTTGTGGATGGGTAGAATAATAAAATGTATTATAAACTTGTCACCAATAGACTCCTAAAGATAGTTATAATTTGCATTTTTTCCATATATGATTTTGAAACATAATGGAAAATTCATATTAAGCTTTAACAGCAATCGTCAAGAGAATGCTTAACAATTATTTGCAAACGGAAGCAAGTAAAACATGAAATTCTATCATTTCGGTTATATATTGATTATTAAGAAAATGATTCAGAAATTTTTGGAATTCATTTAATAAAGAAAAAATATAGCCTTACCTGATAAATACAGCGACAATAAAAAGATAAAGGATTTTTTTTTTCAAACAAATGGTTTCATAATAAACAGAAATTCAATATAAATTATCTAGTTAAAAATATTAGATTTGTATTTAAAATAATAAATGTACATTTTCAAAGAATAAAAATTTATATATTATAAATTGTTTACATAATATATGTGCTTTTATATGATAAAAATGTACATGTCAGTAAATACACACAGATAATTGCAATAGAAATTATGTAAATTGGAAAATTATAAATATATGGATTTTTCTGTGACATATGAAGAAAAAAGGATAAAATTGTATCAATAAACTTTTTAATTTTTGATTTTTTGAAGATTATAATTGAATCTATATCTTGAAAAGTAAAACAAATGTTAATGGTTTCTTATACTTTAAACCTTGATTTTCTGATAAAAATTTTTAATATCTTCCCAGAAATTAATTTTAAAAAAGAAGCAAAAGTTTAAATCTAATAAATTTTTCCATGTTTACATTGCTTTTTAAATTTTCATTTTGAAGAAAATGTATCATCTTACAACAAAATGCATATCGTAATTGAATATTTCGCATATTAAGCCACACTAAAGCTTGATTTAGAATTCAGAGTACATTTATTCATTAACTGAAAAAATGAAAGTGCTGATTAGGCGCCATATCGTCAGAGATTTTTTACGCGATTATTATCATAGCGAGATAGAGATTATAAGTTCACAATATTTTTTAACATTTATTTTAACAAAATAAGTGTTAAGAAATATAGTGAACTCATAATATTGGTAATAATATTAATATAAAGCTTAAGATTTTTGTTTTGTAGAAAATATAACTTTGTAGTAAATTTAGTTTATATTATTAACAACTTAATAAAGTGTATTAATCATTTTACAAAATTCAGATCAATGAAGATATTTGCTTGCAAAAATAATTGAATAATTTACACAAAATTATGTCATTACTGACTCCTAAATTCTTTCTCATAAAAAAATATAAATTTTGTATTAAAATACCAGCAGAAAATAAAATTTAACATTATTTGTAATATTTTAAAAAAATTCTAATGGAAAAAAAGAAAAAAAAATATTCAACGATAATTATCTAAATTTAGCAAAATATAAATTTATACGGTGGACAATTATTTGAATTTGATTTGACACAATAAAATAATTATTTTAAGTAATACAAACCTCTGTAGGATCAGATGTAACAAAAAAGTCATATCTAGATTTTAAATAGCATCCCAAAGCGTATGGTTGGAATTTTCCAAGCTGAAAATATATGCAATTTGATTAAACTGAAAAAATGTTTTTTGATTAGTGTGTAGTATAAAAAACCTGAAAAGTACGAATGATAAGGAGTAATTTTCATATTCACTTAATATCTGATTATTGTTCATTAGATATTAATTATTGATCATATATGTTTTGGAATAAGATAGACTTTAAAATACTTAATGGAAAATAACAAAAATATTTATAAAATATAATAGGAATGACAAGTTTTATTTGAAGTCATTTTCATTTTATTATGCCGTGTTATAGCAAAACAAAAATGCTTGATAAACTATCAAAAATTAGCGAATTTCAATAAATATTGGAAATTATGGGTAAAAGCATTTACATTTTAAAAGCTTAGTTTTAAATATGAAATACTGAAATCTTTTAGTTTGATATTGAAATTTCATGGTTCAGTAATAACAGGATAAAATAAATAATTGTAAAATATCTATTATTTGGAAACGATAGGAAATTATTTCCCAAGTTTGATTTGTAAACTTTTTAAAAACTGGAAGAACAATTGACTGTATCGGATTTGAACTCAAATTATATTTTTCTAAAATGGTGTTTAAATTATATCACTATTTTCAAAACATATGCAAACACTTTTAAATATTTTAAAGTAAAAATATTCATTTGTATGTCTCCTTTAAAATCCAAGATAATATATTTACTGTGTGATCCCTCTATAACTTTTCAAAAATTAATAATCTTGAGCAAAATTGAATAAATGGATTTTTCATGCTTTATTTACGTTTATTGAGATACTAAATTAAGAGTGCAGTATATTTATGTAAATGGTTACAGAGATATATTTACTTGTATATAAATGTGCTATGTAAAGTCTTCTCTTAAGTGAATAAATTAAGCATTCTGTGAAAACTAAATAAATAATAATACAAAATTCGAAAACAGTGCAAAAAATTAAAATCTCTGATGGGCAACAAGATTTATTAAAACACATAAATTATGTCAGCCAAATAGCACTATTATAACATTACGAGTGGTTTGCCTTCAGTTATTATTGTAACATCATTGTCTAATTAGAATTTTATAAATTTTATAGATTCTGTCTTCCATGATTAATTAATAGTTAAATAAATAAACCTTAGTTGATTTTATGAGAATAGAATATCTTTCGATCGTATAATCTAATAAAAAGTAGATTATATTAATTATATTCACACGCTTATTAATATATACTTTTTTTATTTTTTAATATATATATAAACTAAATTCCGAACTAAGTGGCACGACTGCCATGTGGGCCAAGGCCTACAGTGCCTAAAACTGCTTTAGTAACCCAGGGCCCTGAGGTACGAAGCATATGTCCCAGTTAGGTGGTCAGTCTAACTTGAAAGCCCCCGTGTTTAGTTCTCAAGCATGCTTCAGCCAACTATATCTCCACTATTAATTCATTTCTTGGAATATTTAAATCCTTTCATTTATTTAAAACCCTCTTTTGGCAAAAAATAAGTAAATAAAAAGTAAATTCCTATGCAGTTGACGCTGTGAAAATAAATGATTTCTTTACTTGCTAGCGTTTATTCTTATTATAAACCTTCTTATTTTTCTTTAAACTTCAATATAGTAGAAATAACTTTTAAAAAATATCGAACTTTATATAGTAGACTATTTAACTTCAATATAGTAGAAATAACTTTTAAAAAATATCGAAAAATATGAGTAATCAAAAATTGTTTTGAAGAATTGAAAGTTTACTCACCATTGTGAGATCATCTAAGCCTTCTTTCCATGTTTCTTCGGGATTAGGATCATTTGGATATAAGACTTCTGGAGATGAATCGCCACGCCGAGTGATCTGAAATGGAAAATATTAAACGTGTGCCCACGATGAATCTATTCCTAACTAATAGATAATTTTATCCTTAAGATAACCCAAGATTTTATAAGTTTTCTAACATATAAACTTCTGAAATAATTGAATAGCAGTTACAATAATTTAAAAAAAAAATAAGTGAAAAAATGAGAAAAAAAATATGTTTAAGTACCTTAGTAAATAGATATCCTAACTAATAGACATTCCTAATTCTAGCTATTCCACACTAACGCCATTCTTAACTAATATAGACAATTTTATCCTTAAAATAATGCAAGATTTTATAAGTTTTCCATTATATAAACTCTTTTGAAATAATTTAATAGCAGTTACAATAATTTTAAAAGAAAAGGGGAAAAAATGAGAAGAACAAATTTACATAAGTTTCTTGGTAAATAGATATCTTAAATTTGAACTATGAATACGAATTATTCGAAACGGAGAATGTCGAATAAGATAATTTTAATTTTCTTAATTAAATAAAATATAATTAATTAAACTGTCAATAATTATTCCACAAAAATGATAGTTCATAATTATCCGTGTAATTTAACAATTCATTCTTCAAACGGGAGTGTAATACATACCACTTGAAGCAATACTAAATCGTCGTAAGTACATGCTTTCACGAATTCATCTACCATTCCAAAGAAAATGGTTAAAATGCACACGTGTTTCTGAAATAATTTCATTGCTAATTTAAAATTGTCCTCTGGGTAAAATGTGGATGCGAATGCTCTCCGAATAGGAACAGCAAACCACTTTTATAAGCGTTTTGCCATCACCCAGTTGTATCATCGGCCTTAGGAAGGAGCATATTTCCGAGATGAGAATTAGTCAGGTACGAGTTAGCGAATCTTCAAAAGTGAAGTAACCTTGATATATTTCATCTTTTTTCGACATAAACTGTCAGTCTTCTTGACATCTCTTAAAGCGACGAATTTCAGGTGAATATTTTAAGAGGATACGAAAATTTTTTCGATGACGGAAAAAAAATAAGATGCATGTTAATAAAAAATTTTTTAACAATGTTTCATCCTTTTATATCTTTCGATTAATTTTAATCACATTACTTTTATTTTAATCAAATAGATTGAATCTTAATTTCAAAAATTATTTCTTAAACTATTTGGTGTATAGTTCTATGTTCAAATCTTAAAGGACTTCTGTGATTTTTTCCCAGAAATACAGCAGTATAATGCGGAATTTGAATACAGTAAGTTATGCATATGATGTAGAAGAAGAATATCATCAGACAATGCTTGCTTTAACAAACAACCAACCAATCATATTTACGTTGTACTAAAATATTCTTAGATTTGTTGAAAAAGAGAACTTGAATTCTTAGAAGATAAAAAAAAACACCAATTCAATAAAAAAAAAATAAAAAAAAAACCACCTATTTTCTTATTTATTTTATTTTTTTAAGATTTTTTAAAAACAAATTCATTGTACATATTTGATTCACATTTACAAAAACACATACCACAAACTATTAAAAAAATTAATTATCTTACAAATAATTATCAAAATAATAAACAATCTAGAATAAATAAACATAATAAAATATTCCTACATCTTTGGATTCTTTTAAGAAAGTATTGAATGTTTTAAAAGAGAAAGTTTTCCAAAAATAGTAAAAGTGTGTTGTATGTTTTTGAATGAATTAATCATAAAATATGAATGGAATATATATATTTTAAATGTCCTCCAAAATAGTTTAGTGTATCAATAATAAAAGTATTTACAAAAATATAAGAAAATTATTTCATAAAGGGGTAAAAATTTATAACATAAAGGACTCACAAAAATGTTTACTTTTGAACGACAATTGATATCATTTCAGGGTTCGATTATGATTATATTTGAACCACTTATTTTTTATGGGCAAAATCATATGAACCATTACCTCCTTACTATTATAAGCCTCCCTTACATAATAGTACTGTTTATATACCCATTGAAAATAAAATTATTTATTACATATTTTCAAAAGTCATCGATAACCTTTTTTAAAAGTTGCAATTAGGTTTCATCAGGCGAAAATCTAAATTTCACATGTTTTCATTTATTATTTTCGTCGTTTGTATGAATTATCTTCATAAGCACAAAATGAATAGTTGATTAATCATAGTCGACCGATGGCTGAGTAGTTAAGCCTTCCTGACTCCTAAGCTGTTGATCCCGGATTCGAATCCCAATTCGGGCATGAATGTTCTTTTCTTTCTTTGTCCTTTCCGCTGCGATGATGAATGAATGTGTGGTCCACCCTATAAAGGGTTTGCGGTGATATGACGAGAGTAATGCTACACACATGATTTGGTTCATAGGTGCCACCAGGTAACAATAAATGAGTAGCAGTTTCCAGCTTTGTCAGAGCGAATAACCCAGTGCCAACCGTTATAAAAAAAAAAGAGAGAGAGAGAATTTTTAACCAACTACATTCCAATAAATCACTATCAAGCTGA
Source organism: Latrodectus elegans (assembly GCA_030067965.1). Lineage (NCBI taxonomy): Eukaryota > Metazoa > Arthropoda > Arachnida > Araneae > Theridiidae > Latrodectus > Latrodectus elegans. Next base: position 9,116,895 of record CM057818.1, on the reverse strand, counting down.
CACTGCCAAAATTCGATCGATGGGTTTATAAAATAAAGAGTATTTCAGGAACCGTTATTTTTATAAAATAACAACTATACACATCTCATACTAGTTCTTTGAATGAATAACTTAAATTGCATATTATAGTTTTGTAATATATGTACACTTATTTTCAAAAATTGAAAAGAATTCACAAAATATTAACAACTTCTTAAAAAATGTGATCTATTTGGTTGGGGGAATAAGTTCATAGCGTTTTTACCAAAGACATTTCTTTAAACAAAAACAATAATTATATGAATCAATTAATCAATTATATATTCGCCGTGTTGCTATTTACAACCTCTTCCCACCTCTCGACCCATTTATTGGTGCTGTTCCACCAAAAATCGCCTGTTCTGTTGTCAAAGAAGTTGTTGAGCTAATTTTAACGACCTCTTTGTTATCGAAGATAACGCCCTTCATACGGTTTGACAAGGAGCGGAAAAGATAGTAATCGGTTGGTGCAAGGTCCGCAGAATACGGCGAAACCTCCCTTTCTATCTCTTGGTGTGCGGCTGTAACAATTTGTGCAACATGGAGCCTAGCGTTGTCTTGAAGGAGTATGGTTTGAAAGTGTAGACCAGGTCTTTTCAGTCGAATAGACTCATTCACGCGGTGTAGATGAACAATGTAGAGCTTTTTGTTGACTGTTGTCATTCTTTTAGAGCATTTCCCAGTGCACCAAGAGATCCTTATAAACTGGCTCAACAACTTCTTTGACATCAGAACAGGCGATTTTTGGCGGAATCGCCTGTTCTGATGTCAAATTATATTTTATTATTATATTTACAAATTATATTTTTATTATTATTTACAAATTATATTATATATTATTTACAAATTATATTATAAAATATAATTTGTAAATATTATTATTTACAAATTATATTATAAAATATAATTTGTAAATAATAATAAATTATATAATTATATTATTATTTACAAATTATATTTTTATTATTTCTGATGTCCATTCATATTTTAATCATAAAATATGAATGGAATATTTTAAATGTCCTCCAAAATAGTTTAGTGTATCAATGATAAAAGTATTTACAAAAATATAAGAAAATTATTTCATAAAGGGGTAAAAATTTATAACATAAAGGACTCACAAAAATGTTTACTTTTGAACGACAATTGATATCATTTCAATTGTCGTTCAACAAATGGGTCAAGATGTGAGAAAAGATTATGAACATATTGCGTCATGCATGCGCACGCGCTGTGGAATGACTTTAAACCGTTATTATAAACTGGTATTTAAAAGGCTGAATCTTGCAACTACCAAAAGTCTTCGTATGGTTGCCAGGCATTTGCATTTAATATAAGGCTGATGTAATGGAAATGTTTTTGGTTCCAGCATGATGGTGCTCCGGCGCATTTATGTGCTCCAGTACGTGGTTGGATGGAATACCCCGGCATCTGAATCGGACGTGAATGTCCAATTCTATGTCCGCTAGATCTTATACCGTTGGATTTTTTCCTACGATGCCATCTCAAGGAACTGGTGTATCGAGACGTAGTGCCAACACCAACGGACTTAGTTCCTCGTCTGCACACTGCTTATACATTGGTGGACCCCAAGATGCTGCAACTTGTGATGACAGCCATTCCACGGCGTAGTCAAGCCTGCTTCGACATTCAAGGCGGACGCTTTGAACATCTGTTTTAAATTGTGCATATACTGCCGTTGATATGTTCAATAAAATGTTTTTTCTTGCCCCGGAAATGACGTCATACTTTGATTTTTCGTATTTTTCTCGTAAACTATGGATTGTACATGAACGCTTCTTTGGGCAGTTTTTATGTATTCCCAAAGAGGAATTTAGCTGTGCAGAGTTTATGTGATCGTTTTGGGACACCATGCATAAAGAAAAATAAACGAATTTTTTTGTAGTTGTAATTAAAGAAAACGTTCTGTTGTGTATTTTAAAAATATCTTTGCTCTAATTCTGTATTCAATTAACTCGATAAAAAGTGTAAAATAAAATAAACGCTATTATAAGTAGAAAAGTTTAAAAAAATGTTTTTAAATCTATTGTTTTTTATCAATGCTATTATAAATCAAAATCAATATCATTTTATTGATCCTTTCAAAGCCGATACTCCTATAATAATTTATATATCTTACATGCCTCAGAATAATCTTAAAAATAACCACAACCAATAAAAGGTCTTATTTCACGGATAAATGAATTTTCTTTCAGATTCAGATTTGATACGTAAACATTTTAACAAAAGGATTACCTTTTTTGCTTATAAAAATAAATCTTGAAATTCTAATTAAATGCAACCCTTTTTATTAACCCTTTAAAATATTATTGCATTTGCCGTAGAAACAGTCTCAAATATGTGATTTCATGTGTTACACCGTATGGTTCTCAATAACAACATTCCTCATAGCAACTCTAAAGCATCCCTTACACATTTTATATAAACGGATTTTATTGCCCTCTCTACTCATGCATTGAATTGGAATTTGTCGCTAACTTGTGGCGTAATGCCTACCAGGCATTTTTTAGAACTCTTTGACGCCGCTCAGTGATCAAGTTTAACAGCCAAAAGCTGTTGTGAGGTTTTTTTAATATCTACGGCGCATATATTTCCGGAAGGACTTTTTCATAGACAGTGTTTATGATGTTCACGTGTCTCAAGAAAGGAAATCTACAGTTCTATGCATCCATCCGGATCCATATACAGGCCAAAAAGCTGAAACACAAACCCTATTTTCCATTATTCGACAGATGCTGAGATAGAAAGTAAAATGCACAACTTTACAGACACTGAAAGCCACAACTTGGAGAAGAAGAAAAAAAAACGATACTAAAATGATTTAGCGTAATATTGTACATTTTTTTTTTTTTTTTTACGCACGCATAAGTTTAGTTTTGTCATCAAAGCTTCTATGCTATTTGTATATCATTAATTTTAAAATGAATTCTTTTGTAATAAATTTCAAGTACCATTTACATTGAATAAGAATTTATGTATATTGGATAAAAGATAGTCATCACATAGAATTATAAGATCTACTAATGATTTTATAGCTCTACAATTATCTTTTCAGTATAAGGAAGATGAGAAAAACTTTAAAAATCCATTAAGATGTCTGGCATCAATTACACATATATTTTTATTGGCGTTATATAAATCTAATATGTTATAGATATAAAAATCAGTAACTTTTTTCAACACAAAATTTTCTCAGAATATAATATATTCCTATTCATGTGTAATACATATTTTTAACAACTCCAATTATTGCTACAAATTTACATATTCATAACTAATGATCAAGAATTAATTTTTATTGACATCATAGAAATTTAAAAGCTGCGGCTTCAGATCCTTTTGAAGTTTACTTTTACCACGGTGCTATGTTGTTGAAAGTTCAAAAACTTGCACTTTCTGCTACGATAACCGCAGTTCTACCATTAAACCACTATGATTCCAAAAGTAAATATGTTAAAAGTATTTACAACACTTAAGGTACCCGAACACGTTCAGAGCACTTTTTTTAAAATACACTGCATATATACATTGTAAAGATTTTTAATTATTTCACTTTAGAAAACATTAATATTGAGCTACTAAAATTTGATATATTCCAATATTATTCTTCAGAAATGTTAAATATGCATACAATTTTAAGCATTTTTTAAAAAACTTTAGAAAATGCTACATCAAAAACTATTAAACATATTTGAAAAAAAATTAATGCCAAATAATCTATATGTTGTTATTTAGAGCATGTACTAAAATTTTAAGTTTTTCTTAAAAAATAAAAATTATGGAAAGTTGAATATTTATACTGAAATTTTAGCCAAAATTCTGCCATTATTCGAATAATAGGCCATAATTTGGGAAATATTTTAGTGATTAAAATTATTTTAGTACAATATACAGATCACGAAACTATTCCTAGAAAACAATATACAGATCACGCTCATGAAATTCCATAGTGATATTATAAAAATATTTTGAGTTTTTGAATCTTGCAAATTATAGGTAAAAGCCAGTTCTGAAAAAATCGCATTTAAAGTGCTGTGTCTTTATAAAAAATTCTCATATTTGCTGATTAATTTTTTTTATTTGATTTTCTGATTGATTTCCGGAGCAGTAATTATTTGATGTATCTTTTAAAATCTTACTAAATTTATATTTCAAAATTAAACACTGTTTAAACTAATTTTTAACATCATTCTGGCCCTTTAAATGCCCATTTCTGGTCCTTTAAATATGTCCACTTTTGGTTTCCTAATCTTTACGAAATCCTTTATATCTCGGAATCTATAATTAACGTAAAGACAAAAAAAACTGTTTTAGCAAGCTATTTAAATTCGTTATTTAACGAAAAAATAAAATAAATTTATCATTTTTGGTCGAAATTGACGTTTTTAACGTGTACGGGTACCTTAAGTATGATATTACTTCTGCAGTTTTAGGTAGAGCTCAGAATTCAATATCATAATTAAACATTCAAGTGCAAACTTGAGTTTGGATATCTTTCGGAAATGCTGTTTGAGCGCGATGCATATACTTTAAGTATTGAATAATAAAACATCTTGATATCCAATTTCGACACAATGTTTATTAACGACTCGGAATTACTTGGACATATATGAAAGGAAGAACATACGACAGGAAATTTTAATCCAGGCCTTAGGAATGATTATATGTGTAGTATGTGGTGTCCACATTTATAACAAAATTTAACTATTGCATTACTCTACAGGTGAAAGATAATACTTCTAGATATATCTTTGTCTTCTCAAAAGGTTATGAGCTAATTTCTTTAGACGTTGTTTTAACATTCTTGTTCCTTATGAGATCCGGACAAGCCATTTAAGATGGCTATGCGAATTTAAGTCAATAGGGAGAGTGTGTTTCGTTTTAATCATAGCACCACGAAGGTGAAAGTACGTCTTTGCTCTTCTTTAAAATTCTCTGATAGATGGCACCACCAGAATATCCACTCCTTCAATTTTGACATTGATCTGAAGGGGGAAAAATCTTCTCCAGATCACTGTATCCATGGTAACAGCTCAATGACCGAGCACCGAACTTTCGATTGCACAGATTTATCGCGCACGTATATTGCATGTATTCGGTGGGTCTTTGGCGGCACTGGGAATCGAACCCCGCCCTTCCGGATGGAAAGCCGATGCGCTAACCACTAAGCTACCACGCCACTTTAACAAACCTTATAAACTTTCTTCTTGAATATAGGGACTTAATAATTCCACAGGAATAGGAGGATAATGATGCCCGTGACGGTGATAGACTTCAACTGGAAAATGATGAGCCGTAAAATCAGCATACTCCATCTCTCTCATATTCTACATTTAGACATTTTTCTCTCTACTTGTAACATTTCCCCTGTTTTTCATCTCCTTGTATATAGTTCATTATTAATTGTTTCCTATTTTATCACCATCATTCCAGCGCTCTTACGTAATTACTTAATCACAAATATTATCATGTTGTATTGACTTATTTTAATGCATTATATATAACCTATCTAAACTTTGTGTATATATAGCTTAGAATTTCATATGACCTAACTCACCTTGAGCCGATACACCCAGCAACCAAATCCATATACTAAATACGTTAATTATTCATTAATCATTATTACCTCACACACACACATCAATTTGCAGTAAACGCAGGTATATGTATTCAATTCTGTTTTATCATTCTTAATTTCCTTTTGTTTTTCCATTTATTTTCTTTATTTCTTATATGCATGTAATTTGATTTGTATTTTATATGCCTGTCTTACCCATCCTGCCATGATTTTGTCATACACCTATTTTGAATGCTTCTTACGTGTCCCCATATTAACTCTCAATTGCAAGCCAATTTGTGTAAAATAGTATACTTTACTACCCTCTTTACTGTGTAAATGTGATAATTTTCAGTGACTCCATATGATTGCAAGCATAATTGTATAGTCTTGTATGTACTGTGTTCCGTTTTTTTTTTTCTCTCCAGCGGGTCCATCAAATCTGGTAAAACTCTTTCAAGGTTGGGTACAGGGACCTCTGCTGGTGTTTACTTTACTTTACGCCCCTTTAACATTCTTATTAGTAACAATGACAGCTCCGATGATCTTATTCTACATCTATCTCAATCTAACATTTTCAGACGAGTTTAAAGTTTTACTAATATGCAAAAACTTACTTTTAATGCTCTAAAAAAATTTTTTATAGCACATCCACATATTTCATTAATGGTACAACTATGAAAATTCCATGCTACTTTTTCTCTTCCTTACGTTAAAAATTTATAATACCTTATGTTTTCATTTATAAAGCCTTACTTTTTTATTTTCCCTTTTTTGGGTTGTGCATAGTTTTCATTTACTTAAATATCATATATCATAGATTAGATATATTTCAAATTTTTAAATAGAGACTTTATAATGTAGCAAAATAATATCATAAGCATGAAAGGGAAAAGGCGAAGTAATTTATCAACACTATTTTAAAATAAAAATAAAAACTAAATGAATCAAGGTTTTATTTAATTGTTAAAATTTTATAATTAATTTCACTGATGCACTAAATTAAACTGTTGAAACCGCACGCGCAAATTTTTTGAAGCAGATGTAGTGTGGCTTTTTATTATTTCGTTCGGTATAAGCAATTGTTCACGGTAGTCTTTTTCCCATAAATACATCAACACAGAAATGGAATAAAAAGAATTTTAACAATACGACCTGAAAAAGCTCATTCGTCATGTGACTCTCTCTATCTCTCTCCCACTATTTTAATCTTAAATAAATCGTCTCCACACGAAAAGCAGATAGCACATTAACCCTTACTTGCTGCATATTAAACTCGGTTGTTATGGATGAATTGCACTAACTTCAATAAATTCTTACATGCATTTTAAAAATAGTTCAAGAAACATTGCTAAATAAAATTATGATTTATAAATTACGTAAGTATTGCAAAAAAAAATAGTTAATATTACATCAGATTTGATTAAAGCAATAGTTCTAGCCTTGCTTTTACTTTTTTTTGGAGAAGGGGAATTGCATTTTTCATTTATGATTTTCTTTTACTCAAACCAATACTATTTCAGGTGTTAACGTTCTCATTCATATGTTAACTTCAAATTTTAAATTAATTTTAAAAAATTGAAATGTTACTTTACTGAGTTGAATTAACAAGAAAATATATATAATTCCTTGTTTAATAACATTTAATATTTCAATATTCGTACATTGATACATATATATATATATATATATATATATATATATAGCACATGATTTATAGCACCTATAAAGTGCAGCCAACTCAAGTAATAAAAATTTCTTAGACCTCAAATTTAAGTCTGAAAAAATTTTTTTCAAGAAAACTATCATTACCGAAAAAAAAAACAATCAATAACAATTAACATAGTAAAAGATCAATTAGCTAATTTGTAACCAAGCAACCAACTAATTCTGTGTACAGAAATTGAAAAAGGGGAGGCAATATATTTAAAAAACTCAACAAATACTGTATGGATTCACACAAAATGTGGCAGTGAAAAAGCACATGTTTGTCACTGAAATAAAACAAAAGATCACTTACAAAGATTAACTTAATGTTTATTTTTTACAAACTATAAAATACATAAAAAGTCATAAATAAAAACAAATTTAAATATATATATATATAAATTAGCAGCTTTTATCTTTCTAGAATGTTACAAGGAGATTATACAATTATACTTCTAAAAATTAATAGATCACACCAAAGTCAATTAATCTTCAAAATAGTTCTGATTTCAGAAGAATTAACTGGGAATGTAGACTCGAGCCATTATACGCCAGCCATTTCGATGCACAACTTTCATGTAGTCATCAATAAAAGATGTACGAGATCAAATATTGTAATTCATTAAAATGAATGATACACACAAGTATCATATTACATAGCTAACAACTCTACTGATTTCATCGGGAAACTCCTGATTTTTTAACATTTTTTTTCTCGATTTCCCCCCGATAATGTTTGAAAATCTACTGATGTTCGGCAATTACAGTTAAAAATTTAAAAATGTTGTTGACAGATAAAATGTTTCCGGGAAAAAAAAAGTCTATTGAGTTGCAGATCAATTTTAACTATTCCAAATTCTAATGCAGAATGTGAATGGGTGTATATATTTAAAAAAATGAATTCAGATCTTTATTTTCTGATGAAAATTAAGCTTAATTATTGCTAAATATTCTCAAAATGAGAAAAAAACATTTTGAACAGCAGTCCAACAATTCATTTCTAAAAATACAGACAACAGCATATGAAAAAAGTAAATTGTCATGAGTTTTTGAATTTGAAATGCGTGTTTTTTTATGGACAAAGTATTTTATAATTTCTATATTATTAGAAATATTTGTCATTGATTTAAATTTATTCAGTAATACATTTTGTGTTTTTATGTAATTTTAGAAGTTTAATATTTACAAATTGCATTAGTAAAAGTTGCCCAATGAAATAAATATTGGAACATAAATGTGTTGAAGTTTTATTTTTTTACATTCTTTTATTTTTCATAGTTCCTTTATGAGGTGGATGAATATTTTATTAAAATATTAAGATTAATAGAAAGTATATTTAACATAAATCATTCTCAGAATGTATAATCTAAAGAGTGAAATTGTCTTTCTGTGGTATTACTGTTTTAAACACAGTTTCAAGCAAAAATGGTATTAGTAGTTTCTCCTGATTTTGTTTTCTCTCAAAATCAGTAGAATCTACTGATTTCTTTTTCTTCAAGGTTGGCAGGTATGACATTATCATTTTAAGTTTAATTGCTTATAGAAAATAGTGTATTTCAGAGAAAATTTCCACTTTCAATTATTCAATTCTATTTTTAAGAGCATTCCTACATTAAATATTTACTCATACATTTTACAGATTATATAACAGGGTTACTCTGAAATCTTTGCGATACGCGCAGACCAGAATTACATAAAAATAACGGTTTAATTTTAAAATACAAAGTATTTTAACACAGGAGATGATTTTTTACCGACTTACTTCAACTTGTTTAGCGTAGAAAAACAGAAGAGAAAATGGAGTTGACGTGAGAACATTTTCGCGCTATGATTTTCTACGATTTCAAAGCAGGATTAAATCAAGAAGAATGCGTTCAATGGTTCCATTTGGTGATGAATCTCCAGCTCGTGCTACTGTATTCAGATGGTTTAGAGAATTAAGAAGAGGTCACAATTTTCTTTAGGATGAAGAACATACAGGAAGGCCGCCATCAGCAGTTATCCCGGATAATGTGTCTGCCATACGAAAAATATTAATGGATGATAATCGCGCTGCACCTATCAAATGATACAGAAGGAACTTAACATTGGATCGGCAGCCATACACAAAATCATTCATGAAGAATTGCATATGAAAAAAGTAGTTTGCCGTTGGGTTCCCCATAATCTAACTGAGCATCAAAAAGAGGAGCGCGTCAGAATCAGTAAAGAAACTCTTAAATTGCTAAATGATGGTGGCCACCGCATCATTTTTAAATTGTAACAAGCGATGAAACGTACATACCGTTTTTTAACGTTCCAACACGTCAAGAAAGCAAACTGTGGGTCCTTGAAGATCCCATGCCGACAATGGTGAAAAAACAACGCGCACTGAAAAAAGTGATGTATGCAGTTTTCTTCAGAAGTACGGGATTGGTCAAAGCCATCAAGTTGGAAGGACAGAAGACAGTAACAGCAAACTAGTGTACAACTAAATGTTTTCCAGAAATTCTACAAGAACTGAATGTTAGGGGGCTAATGCTTTGCAATGACAATGCATCTTCACATACAGCCGGATTCACAGTTGAGTTTCTTAAGCAAAAACAAATTAGTGATCGAACATCCGCCGTATTCACCTGATCTAGCTATGTGCGACTTTTGGTTAGTCTTTAATCTAAAAAAGAACTTACGTGGATGTCATTTTCATTCAGAAGAATAGATTGATGTGCCTATAAATGAATTTTTTCATCTATTCCAAAAAATGAATGGCTTGAGGCATTTAATCCGCGGAAAATTCGTCTACAAAAGTGCATTGATGCTGGAGGAGACTACTTTGAACACATCTAAAGTTTTGTAAGTATAACTTTAAAAACCCTAGTTGTATCTCAAAAATTTCGGAGTGACCTTCGTATTAAATATTTTTTCATACATTATGCAATGCAGAAATAAATTTCTGCATTGCATAATGAATCTGCATTCCATAACACAAGAATCATACGCAAGCACATTTCATAATGAATTCTGCGATGTTGATAAGAGGGTTCTGAAGAAGCAGAGGTTTCTAAATTTGCATTAAAATTACTCATTCTTATCAAAAGATAAATGAGTTTTGAGCACAATACCTTAAAAAAGTTAATACAGGTATTATAATTAGCTACTAAAATAGAGATGGTACCCATCAGACATTCCTTTGTTATATGGATACAGTTTTTAAAAAATTAAAATCTAAACATAATTTTTAAAAAAAATTACCATATAAGTATTAATAACTACTGACATTATAAATCTTTAAAAAAATTCCCCCTCTGTTAAGATTGACATTATTTAGAAATATATTTAAGCATAAAATTTAAAATATATGAAAAGTTCTAATAATGTGCTTTTATTTATAGTAAAATTCTGAAACAATTTTACTAGAGTTAGAAATATTTGATTTCATTTTTAAGAGTCATTACCCGAGTGGTATATTTGACTTCAATTTTTTTAATACTTAAGAAATATTTCACTGTGATTAAAATTTTACTATAATTAACATAAGAAAATCCCATTATAAATTTTAAAAAATACTAAAATAGGCAATAAAATAAAATTATAATAATTAATTTCTAAAATTTAAAATTTACTTTAAACTCAGAAGTTAAAACTTAGAAACCATTGATAGTTGGTACAAATATGCAACGGCAGTAATTAGCATAATTTATAATAGCTAAAAATTATAGACATTTGAATATATATAGTTATGGTATATATCAGTATATAGTGATATTACTTTCTATTAAAGAGTACAACTCTTTTAAAATTCTAAACCCTACTTTTATATGGATAATTAGAGAAATTAGGATTTTTTTACACTAACAGAATTTAACTTATTTAATTTTTAATTAACTCAGTTTAAAAGAAAATGTAAAAATGATTTTCAAACAACATACCTCTGAATAAAATAATTTCAGACATCGCTTGGCACACTTTATTACTCATAATTTTCCTATTAACTTATTTAATTTATTAACTTTTATTAACTGACACGATAATCATATTGCAAGTTGTTTTTTCCTTAATATTTGAATTTTTTCTAATACATTTTACCACAATATAATTTTGTAGATGAGACAAATCAATTGGGACAAAAATAGAATTAAAAGGTTAGCTTCAAATTTATTAATTTTATTCATAATAATGTCACTTAACAACGATATATTTCTATTAAAGACAACTGCTTTAAATAACAATATAGTGATAAATAAAAATAAGAATTTATAAAAATAGTAGTCATGAATACAACTAAATTACTCCTAATATCCTAAATCCCTAATTACTCCTAATTATTTATTTGCACTCCTAATGAATTATTCATAAGAGTGCAAATAAATTATTCCCTTACACTACTATATAAAAAAAAAAAACGCTACCCAAAAGAAATGTGCAACATTGATTTCAATTTTTCAAACAGTGAAGACTGTTTGCAAGAAATAAAAAAGACCCTTTCTTATACTGCAAAACAATAAATAGATTTAAATTTATTCATCTTTTCATTTCAAATGCTAGGAAATACATATTTTTATATTAAATAAAATTTTGTATATATATTTTTAATATATATACAAAATTTATTACAAAATTTTTGTATACATATTTTTAAGAAAATTACAAGGTCATTATTTTGGACTTTCGTTAATCCTTTATATGCAACACATCACAATAAATATTCCACCTTTGATAACAGCATATTTATCATTTAACAAAGAATAAAATAATTCATTTAAAAATAGTTTTAAAAAATTTAATAAATCTAAAAAAAAGCTGTTTTTATCAAAAATTAAAAAAGAAAACTGTATTTTTTTAATTTAAACAACAGTGTAATATAATAAAAACACAATTATTTTTTTTATTTTAAAAAATATCAATTTGTAACTTTTTAAAAACTTAGAATATTTTGCATTATATCAAAAAAAACATTCTAGTAAAAACTCTATGGCTTTCAAATGATGTGGTCAATACTTTTTCATCAAATCCTTTATTTTTAAAAATGAATTTTCCATTAAAATTCATTTAAGTTTTTAAAATGTAACTAAATGAGTAATGTTGTAATGGTAATCACAAAAATAACAACTTAGTTCCATTTTGATTTTATTTATTTTCATTCAGATTTAAATGCAAATTCTATGTCATACAATCACTCATATATACAAAATGATTATTCTACAATATTGTAGCACAATATACTGAGACTTTATAAGTGTACTTTTATATTACAGATGAATTCATGATAAAAAATAATTTACTCTTCCAATGAATACACAAGTTAATGCTACATTTTAGTATTTTCTGGCTATAAATGATTGAATTTAAAAAAAAATATTACAAAGTAAAAAAGAATATCATTTTAAATACAAAATAAAAAAAGAATAGCATTTTAAATACTTCTTGTTGTCTGTAATATTTTTTTATATTGGAATGATAATAAAATAAATTTAAAACATCAGAAATCTAGTCATATTGTAAGGCGATGATTCTAATTGTTGCATTTATTTAAATATATAGGATTTTATTCAGCGCGTAATTCATTTTCACAACAATACTTTAACCTATTATTAGGCCAATACCAAATCTGCTCTGATTTTTAATATGATTTATTGATCCACTAAGTGCAAGTGTAAAAGGCAATGGATTTAATTTTTTCTCTAGCACAGCTTGAACCTCCCAATTAGTATCAAACATGCCTACAAAAAGATACAAAAAAAGCATTTAGTGATAAACAATAATTATTTTATCAATTTGACTACCAATAATTTTGAGTAATAAATAAAATATTAAGATTTTAAAATTTTTAATATGATGAAATATAAATATACAATCAAAACCTACCAAATGTGTATGTTAATATATATTCTAAATTCCCATTATTTGAAGCTTTGAAAAATGTACATGACATAAATATAATATCATAATTGGCAATATTTTGAATCATAATTTCATACAATGATAATCAACATATTTTATGGATAACATGTATGTAAAGATGTATTTGAATATAATTGAAAGTACAAAAATATTATAAAAAAATTTACAAATTTCTAAAGTAAAAATTTAAAATACTATAAATTCATACATTTTTTTTTTTTTTACATATGCATACTTGAAAACATTTGAAATTTTAAAAATGTACAATTTTTTCTTATCCCTTACATAGATGTCAACAAAACAGCCATTTTTAGTAAAACTTTTGCTAAGGAAAAAACTCTTACATTACAATATTATTAAATATATACTGATGTAAATATAAACATTTGATAAAAAATTTTATTACTTAAGAATTTATGTCAAGAAATATTTATTGCTAACAAACCCCCCAAAAGCTTAATATTATAAAGAAAAAAAAATTAAAATATCACAGATGAAAAATGATTTTTCTTCCAATACTTAAAAAAGACACTTCTCATTTTAAAAGTTACATTTACTTCTAAAAATTCCTTTATTAATTTTAACCGAAATGCATTATTTAATAAGTCATAGTTAGAATCAAACTAAATTACTTTAATGAAAATGAAATTTAAATGAAAGAAATCCCTTTAAATCAACATCACATAAAAGATTTTTTTAAATTACATTACACAAAGCAATGTCTTTTCCTTAAGGCTTTTTTGTCTTTTCCTTGTCATAAGATATGTCCAGCATACATACAAAATCATATTCAAGAAACAGAAATACCAACATGAACTTTTCTTCCTCAAAGAGAAATTCTGATTTTATATTAGCAGGATAGCCTTTGCTGATATTTTATAAACTTCAAAATGAATTAAACAATTAAATTCTAATTCATTGCCCAAATATTCAAACATCATATAACAGCAATATGGTACTGGGGAAAACTAATCCATACAGTTGAAATGAGTAGATATTTTATTTACAGGAAAAGAATCAATTCTTTCAGTTGAAACAATTTATTGTACTTTTAGGAAGTGTTAGTTTTTCATTAATTGAACAGTGTAAATAAAATAACAAGTAGTTTCAACTTCAAATTAAATTTTATATAACTCAAAAGAAAAATTCAATGGAGCATATTAAAAATGTATGTTATCTGTATGAAAGAATTATAATAAATATTCTCAAATTTTTATAAACTGCAAATTTGAATATTATGAAAAAATTTAATATTTATATGCGTATATTATTCTAACAAAGCATATTTCATTATGATAATCATTATCATCTTGCCTTCCACAATAATGAGTGCATTTAGAGAAAGCCAGGAAAATTTTCTCCCGAACATTATGCTCAAACCTTCCAGCTGGCAATGGTTGCAGGGGGTTTGGTTTAAGAGGTTTCAAGTCATACTAACCAATATGCATTTGTCCAAAGGAGCATAAATCATGATCCATTGGAAAACGTTACTTGACACCAATCAGTGGACGTCCAGTGACAGCAGTAGCATGCGAATTCCAGCCTTCGTCACCAATAAATAGAAGTCAGCATAGATGCAAGAACCAAGCATCTACTTAAGAGGAAAAGGAGCAGCAACATTATTGCATGCAAGTAGTTCACAAATTTAGCAGTTTCAAAAATGTTTAAACCCTTGGCTTGAAAACCAATAATCCTGAACTTTTGGATGTCAGATTAAACAGCATAAGATTATTTCTGCATTACATCAACAATTGCATTATTTCCCAAAGCCCTCATACACCCTTTATATATGCTCAACTTCACTGTGCTGTAAATTGTCTTCTGTGAGTGTTTATTCAATGTTTATGTCTAAAGTATGTGGTGACACATAAATGTGATAGGACTGAATATTATAAAATTTGTAAAGTTTAGGTACAGATGAATATTTTTAAGGTTATATCAATTTAAATAAAAGTAGTTATAATACATACCTCGGAAAACTAAGTTAGCTTTAGGTAAATCTACTTGATAACCTAAATTGCATACACTTTCTCCCATCCTTAGATTTGTTTCCACCTCTACACCAACCTGAATAAAAAGAAAAATTTAAGCATTTAAAGCTATTAACTTAATAATAATAGTATACAAGAAATAAAGCATATAACTAATATAATATATAGCAAACATATGCAACAAACAAGACATTTACCCTACAAAGTTACATCATTTATCTTTATTATACTTAGTTACAATTGTGTTATTTTTGATCATTTAAAATATTTAATTTATATTAAATGTTAAATGAATTATGATTAAATATTAAAAAAAAGAATATAATGAGTTTATTTCTCATTTATAAAATTATAAAAACATTTCTAATTAATATGAAAATACACAAAGCATTACCCAGTTTATACAATACACATTACCCAGTTTATACAATACACATTACCCAGTTTGTACAATACACATTACCCAGTTTGTTCCTCTAGGACACTTATCTGAAACTCATTAAAATAAATAAAATAGCAATAAAAATTTAAGAAAGTATGAATAACAGTGATCAAAAATTTAAAATATTTTAAGCATAAAATAAACAGTAAAAACATTTTGATATATTAAAGAGTGAAATAATAATAAAAAATCTCTAACATTCGAATATCAATAACTTTATAGTGAGAAAAACATGAACTATGAACAATTTCCACCTCTACATCAACCTGAATAAAGCAACCAGAGATAGAAACTATGAACAATTTCATGAATGAAAATGAATAGTAGTTTGTTTGTGTGTGTGTGTATGTATATATATATATATATATATATATATAGATATATATATATATAGATATATATATATATATATATATATATATATTGAAATTTTACAGAAATTTTTACTATCTAATAATTTTTAAATCTAGTATTTATATTAAATGTCAATAAATAATAGAAACTTTTATAAAATTTTCATAATCTTAAAGTAATTTTTTTTAATTATGCTATATAATTATAAGTAGTTTTAAGAAAAATAAATGAATAACAATTATTCTGCAACTTTTCTTTAAAAATCCCGAAGATACCCTATTTGTTTAAAAAATAAAGATAAAATAAATTATTTAACTATCACAATAATTAATTAAATATGTAGAATTAAAATGAAGATATTATTATATAAAAGTTCTTACTTTTGCACTTTTATATCACGAGCATCACTTTAAAAAATTGGCAACATGAAAAC
Organism: Latrodectus elegans; assembly: GCA_030067965.1. Lineage (NCBI taxonomy): Eukaryota > Metazoa > Arthropoda > Arachnida > Araneae > Theridiidae > Latrodectus > Latrodectus elegans. Next base: position 9,100,492 of record CM057818.1, on the reverse strand, counting down.
GTTAAATTATTTATTGGTCATTTTATGCAGCTTTACCTACTAAATATTATTAATATTAATTTGTGCAATAAATTAGATTTTTTAAAAAATACTGAAATTTTTCATTGAGATAAATCATTTTATTTTGCACAATTGATCATATTTTGTGTCTACACAAATAATTAGAGTTAATATCTGGAATTAAAAATTGCAATGTCAAAGATCTATTCAATTGAAAAACTATTTTATTTCCTTCAGGTATATATATATATTAATTTTTTTCTTTAAGAGAAACATGGTCATTTCTGAGCTATGACATTTTTACTTAAGTTTTGAATTCACAAATAACATTGGAATATGATAATAAATGTTTTCATAATTATCTGCATTTAACATTTTGTCAATGGTAATAAATAACATCTATAATGTAGAAAGAAGCCTCAACCTAATGTTTTGAAAATGAAGTTATAGCAGTTTTCATTAAGAGTTAAAAATAATTTATATTTTGGGGAATGCCTCCTTAAATTACCACAAAGATATGTAATCACCAATTTAAATTAATTCTGACTTTTATTTTTCATATAATTTTATTTTTCATATAATTTTATTTTTCATATAATATCAATTTCATTTCACATACTGTTTAACTTGCAAATTTTTTTCAAATAGATGGCAAGATTTTTATTTATAAATCTCAGAAGGTAAGACTTGTATAATAATTTCTTCATTTTGAATGTAATACAAAAAAAATATACTATTTATTATATTGAGGTAAATTTTCATCAAGTTGGCAGCTGATTCTTAATAAGCTGTTCAAAAAGATTTGAAAAGCAATTTTTATTTGAAAAGTAGTTTTTTCCCCAGTAATCTACAGCATTTGATAAACAAATGTACCAAAATGTATAATTTATACCCATATTGCATAGATAGTAAAAATTCACACACTGTTGGGCTTTATGGAAAAAATAAATAAATCATTTTTGTCATAATAATAAATTTGTTTAACAAATTTATAAAACAGAAGCTGTATTATAAAATGGGATTTTTACTCTCAAAAAATTTTATTGGCTTATTAAAATGTGGTAAAATGACTATGTACAAGTTTAAAAGAAAGTTAATTGTTTGTCGATTGAAACACATTCCATCGAATAATACCATAATTATTTCAATGCTAACACAAAAGCAAGGCTTTGAAGAATTAAGTAATTTAAAAACTATATTCCATACAACAAAATTTTCATCTATTATCAAGATATTTTCTTCACAGAAAACTTTTTAATCTGCATATGGTTGCATAAATATCAAATTAGCAGCTTAAAACTTTACAAATTTTATGCACATTTTCATTTTTTTATTTTAACGTATAAATTTTTGTAGTGCTAAATTTTCTGTTTTAGAACCTAAATATTCAGTAATTAATTTTAACCATATTAATTATTTTACACCCATTTTATGTATAGACTATGATATTTAATGAAAACAATATTCAATTTTCTCACTAAAAACTTTATATTTTTAGCCATACTATGCATCATTATACAAGTTGCTCAAGTTTTCTCCATTTTTAGTCCAAGAAAAGCTAATTAAATGCTAATCTCAGCATTAGCTCAATAATTTTTAAAAGTAAAGTAAGAGTGCTTTCACTCAAAAATGCAATGATAATTGCATTAAGTTAAATGACTTGATTGCACATACAAGGAGTTTTAAAATTTCTAAGGGTGACATCACAATAATACCCAGAGATAATATGAAAATGATATAACTCACTGTAGATTAGCTAAATTTCAGATAAAACTAATTCAACGGTTTCTTTAAATGAATTATTTTTACATATTGATTGAATGGAAATTTTAGATTTTACTGAGAATTTCTCGTAAGACATAATTTTTAAATTGAAATTTACACTTCAAAAATTTTCAAAATACTATAATCTGTCCCCAAGTCAGAAAAATATCACCCCTGTTACACATTAACCTGAAAGATTTTTAAAAATATATCTAGTAAAATTTATCATTCTAATTCTTAAGACAAACAGTAATTTTGCAACAGCTTTGAAAAAAATATTATTTTTCAAATAAAATACATAGGTGGTACATAAATTTCTTAGCAAACCATAAAACAATGTTTAAATATTATTACTAAAACAAATTTTATTCAAACATTAAAAAATTCTTAAATATAATTAAATTAAGTATTTTTAGAAATTGAAGATTAACATTGTCTTTCAATCTTCATTTATCTTAAAAACTGAGAATAAATTTTAACTGGGAACAACTAAATTTTAAATAACTCATTTTAATTACATTTTACTTTTCTTTTTTTAATTAAAAATTAAAAAATAAAAAGTTAACTTTCACTTTAAACATAATTCACACATTAATTTATTATTTAAAAATTATTTATCACTTTTTCTAAAGATGTTTAAATTTTTATGGTCATAAAAGTTTAAATTTCTAATTTAGTAATTATTTTACTAATTAAATGAATAATTTAAACATTAATTTTTTTTTCTAAACAAAAAAATTCTGCACTCATTTGCAAACACATACAATATAATTTTTAATTAGACTAACTTAAAAATCAGCATTTTTCCGATATCATTTTTTCCTTTAGAATAATTAGTTACTCAGTTTAGAATAACTATATATCTTTAATTCAGAATAACTCATTACACAGTACTTGAAAAACTATCAAAGCAATATCATAGCTATTACTTAAAAATTTTGTAGTCATTATTTATTTAACATTTATTTCCCATTTAATTATATATTCAATAAACTGGCTTTTTAAACTTAATAAAATAATTTTTAAACTCATTAAATTGAATTGAGATTATAGTATAGTCAGCATTATTTACATTTTTTAACTGCTAATATTCTAAGAAAAGAATATTTACAATCTACAACATACAATTACAATAAAAAAGTAGTAAGCAGTTCTTACAAATTTTATGTTCATTCAACTTGAATAGCACATTAAAAAATAAAAAAACTACACAAAATTTTTTTCTAATACATTGGTACAGTACTATAAGAATAATATTTATCAAAAAATGCAAATAAGTTTAAAATGAATTTAATAGAAATTTAATAATATGAAAATTCACAAATTTTTTATAGATTATTGAACTATTAAATATTTTTTTGTGAATTAAATATTTAATTCACAAAAAAAAATGTTTTAATAATTATTAACAGGAAAGTATATTTAATATAATACAATGTTATTTACAACTTCTCTTAAGCTTTTAAATAATCAAATCAAATTCAAAATCATTCTTTTAAGGAATTTCTATCAATAAATTAAATTTGAAATTAACATTTTTACCATTTCATTCAAGATAGTAAGAATATTATATGAGTAATTGTTAAATTAGCAGCATTAAGAATATATTATTACTAATATGACAACACGTACAAAATAAGAAAACAAAGTTATGATTGATTGAACAGTCACTCTTCACTTGGTCAAGATGCTGACCCGCTGGATGAGTGGTTAGCATTCCCAACTCCTAGACTGATGGTCTCCGGTTTGAATCCCAATTCAATGTTTCTTCATCTCCGAGTTTCTGTGTCCTTTCTTCTAAGATGCTAAATGAATGTGGTCCACCCGATAAATGGATTTGTGGTGGTATGATGTGGGTGATGCTACTCCCCTCCATGACTTGATTCACAGGTGCTCACCAGATAACAATAAATGGGTAGCAACTTTCGGTTTTGAAGGTTAGTTAAATGTGCCCAACGTAATTAAAAAAAGATGTTAACTAGTTGACATTAATGTTCTTTGCATGCATATTGCCAACCATTGAGTTAGCTATGTATATATCACAAGTTAAAAAATGATAGATTGTATGCATTCAAAAGGAAGGATTGTAGGCCCATGTTTATAAAAAAATTAGAAATTTTAATAAAAGAATTTTTTTTTTTAATTTTGGTGATAAGTTAAATTTAAAAGGAGTGTGAAAAATAATAGAAATTAAAGAACCATTAGAAAGTAAAATTAATTTGACATCACCATTTCAACTCAACTGTCATGGCAGCAAAATTTCTTTTTAAATTTACATCCACAAAAGATATATATCCTTGACATAGTTATCTTCAGCAGATTAAAATAATAGGTATATTTTAACAAGTTTGCTTACAATAAATACTTTTACAAATAATCAATAAAACATAGATAATAACCATTATCAATGAAATGCAATACAGGGAATTGATTTTAATAAAATAATTTTTCACTCGTATAGAATGCTTGTATTCTTGAATTTTTCTAATTTGACAATAATCATAAAAATGATAGATTTTTCCATAGGCAAATTTAAATACTTTATCCAATATAAGCACAAAATTTCCATTCTTGACTATTAAAATATGATATTCAAATGCATTTATTTGGAACTAAGATATTAATGAGCTATAATAATTATTTAAGTAAATATTTATTATTTATATGATTTTAAATATTGGTACTTATTAAAATATTGATTAAATTTTCCAATAAATCTAACTTAAAATTAAGGTTATGAAAAAAAAATAATAAAAATACAAAAGAGGTGATACCTTCTCAATAAAATAATTGTTTCAAATTAATTTAGTACTCTTAAAATGTGGATTTTTAATAAAATACAGAATTTTTTAAGACAGTTACTCAAATATGGGTAATTGATACATTTATGATTTCATATTAATCAATGAACAATACAACACATTATAAAATAAAATCTCTTTACTAAAACACAAAAAGTTTTAGGCTTGCAAGTATATTAAAATAGACATCTGTAAAACTTATTTAGCATTCTATAATCGTACACACACAGGAAAAAAATTCCTAACCATACTTCATATAAATTGACAATTTGTTATGATCATTAAGATAAATAAATATCCAAAATATACAATATGAAAAAAATCAACCATTTACATAAACAATGATAAATGAATATAACTAATTATTACATTACATTTAGCAATAAAATATTAGTTAAATATTGATTAGATATTCAGTGTCAGTTGTTATAGTACAGAAAAACAAAATTTTTAAAAATAAAAAAGGATATTTACCTGAATATTATCTCTTTCTTTTCGCCAATAGCAAGCATGTGCAGAAGTAGGTCCTAAAGATCCACTAACTACATAATTTACACCTAGGTATTAACGAAATAAAATGAAAAACAATAAAACAAAAAACTGCATTTGTTAAGTATAATTTACCCATAATTATAAGTAAGGAATGATGAAAAACATTTGAATTCCAGTTTGAAAATTATTTAATTTACCAATTTTATAAGAAATATATTCTTAATTAAATTATTAAAGTGTGCTTGAATGTAAAAAATCCTAACAAATGTAAAACGTTATTTAAAACTGAAAAATATCAATAAAATATAACCATATTACAAATAGGCTACACAATTTTTAAATTAAAATAGCTTAATTATTGTTGATTTAACCGATAACCACAGTTCAAAGTTATAAAATAGAAATTTTTGGTTTGTTGCCACATTATAATTACAACATTTGTGAAATTATATTTTAACTAAAAAGTATCAAGCACTTGTAAAAATTACCTTAATTAAAATATAAAAAATGTCATAGTTATAATGCTAAATATTATGGTATAGTATGACACTGTATTTCTTTTCTTAAAAACTATACTTTTAATTATATCATTTATGGACTTCTTATATCACTTATTAAGTAGAATTCAAATAATTATAGTTTAAAACTAGCATGGTTAATATGAAACATCTTTAAAATGCAATACATATCACAAACTTTTTTTTAATGTGTTTCTTACCAGTATATTTTCCAGATAAAGACATTACAGCTACCTCACCACCAGGAACATTTGGACCATATTGGTATGCCATTTCAGCTCCCAAAGCTAATGAAGGCATGACATTTTGTAAATATTGAAAAACAGCCACACCTGATCCATTTAAAACATCTACATTGCCTAATGTTACAGATGCAGTATAATCTGACCCTCTATAATCAGCAGTCATTTGTGTTGCTACAAATTTTGAATCTTGTATCTGGAAAAAAGTTCTTATTTTAAAATATTTCTAACAAAAGATATTTGAGCTCAAAATGATTAAATAATATAAAATACTGAAATTGTTTATAATGTAATTAGGTTAAAATCAAGTAATTTCAATAAAAAATATATTAAAAAGATTTAATTACCGTTTTTTCCTGTATATAATCTGCAGCGGCGTATTATCCGCACGCCTCGTTTTTCGAGCAAAAGAAAAAAGAGCATCGCATAATAAGCAGCAATTTTTCCGACGAATAGCCAAAAACTTTTACTGCTGATAATTTGATACCAAATAAAATATAAAAATACACATTATGATTAAAAATATATTAAATTCTACAGAAAAAAAATATTTATAAAAATAAATATCTGTTTGAATCCACCAAAACACAAAGTGTGATTAACTGAGATGAAAGCATGACATTGATTAATAAATGAAAAGATCCAGGTAAAATTTATTGAGTTTTGGATTTTAATAACTTTTAAAATTAGGTTATTCATATTTTAAAAATAAACTGTTTTGTTTGTATTTAAATGAAAGAAATAGATTATTTTCTAACTGCTTGTGGAATACATTTTTTCTTTTGTACAGTGCATGCTTTGTTTTACACCTTACATTATACGTTTGTTGACATTTTATTCATTTGCTTTTCCTATAGCTTTCAGTTTAAAGTTTGCTCTGTAATTTAATAATTTTCACTTTTCCATGACTATATAGGAATTTGAATGCTTTCAGAGCGAAACAATTCAGATCTAGACAGAATGTGAAATGACATTAGCGAATTGCAATTTAATATCGTTCAGAGGAACTGAATTCATTCTTAAACATAATTCGACAATGATGATTATAGTTAAAATATGTCCACAGAGTCATAGCGCAATCTGTTATTTTAATAAACAAAAGCGAAATTTCTTTCAAAACTTTAAGCTTTTCTGGAGAAAGATACTTTTTATCAGATTCTCCACAGCGGCTTATAATACACACAAAGAAATTTGGAATTTTTTTAACACATAATCAGCGGATTATATGCAGGAAAATATGGTACTTAGTTTTAAGGTATCTATACAATGTGGTTTCTTAATACAATATATACTTACAAATTTTTTATCTCGAACAAATTGGAATAATTTATATTAAAAAAAGCTATGCAAAAAATTTAAATAAAAATACAATTAAGGGATCAAAATACAAAAAAAAAAATTTTGAACTTATAGAAATTTGATTTCTTATACATTAGATATCATAACTCATTTCTGACAACAATCTGGCAATATTATTAGATTCTAAATATCTTATTATATTTATTTAAAAATATATATATAATTTTCATTTCATAACATAATAGAAAATATTCATCAATTCTAAATTAGATCATTTTTCTGATTTGACAAAATTAAGTAACTTTCCAAAATTGAATTTAGATGATTTTATACTTTAAAAATTAAAGATATTGATTCTCTTAATTGTAAAATTTTCTAAACAGATATATTTGAGAATATGTAATAGTTAATCACATTTATTCTTCCACATAACATATTTATAAAAATTTTACTTTCTGCAGTGAAATGTAGACATAGCCATACATTGTACAGCTGAAAAGTTGGAATCTTGAGATCAACAGTCATCTACAGAATCGATTCTAATAAATGACAACTGAAACTAATACATCACTATTTGTTAAAAGCTGATATTAAAAGGACAAGGACAACAATGGCTGAGAGAAAACAGCATAAATCATACACAACATTTAAAAAATCATCAGACAATTTCATTTTTGAAGTTAAAGCTATTATGCGCTTTCATGCAAAAGTATCCAATTTATTGTACTATACTTACTATTTAATGTTACAAGAATAAGAGGTTTTTTTTTTGCTCATGCTCCTCTTTTAAATATATATAATGCTTAATTCAATAAATAAATGCTATTTTTTACATTATTTTTCTAACTAGTTTAATATTAAAAAAATAATTGACAATTACAATAAACAATAAGGGAATTTTTATTTTTATCAATTCTAGTCAAATGTTTACAATGAATACCTCTTCCATCCAAAAAGGAGGAAGATCAAACAAACTGTCACTTTATTTGCTTTACAAAATGGTAATTTGGTGGAAACTCTCATTAATTGCAAATAAAATTGATGAATAAGACAAATTTCACTAATGGCCACTTGAAAAGAAAAAGTAACAATTAAATGCAGTTTTTTTTTTTTCTGTAAAATATATAATCAGTGCACTAGCTCTCCAAAAACCTATTATTGGCTCCAATTGAAATGGTTTAAGAGCTTTACATATTTTAAAATGCACTGTAGACAGATGTAACAATGCCAGCCAAAAATCGTTTCAATTATCTGCCTTCCTTGCAGTTTGTTCAATGTCTTCTTCATTAGAAATAATATACGCTTTCATTTAGTTGATTTTCATATTCGACATTAAATTATTGATTCTGAATCTAAGCTTATGTGATTACTAGATTAAATCATTTATTATTTCAAGGACAATTTTTTTTTTTTTTTTGATTACTTAGGGTCCTTAAATATTTAATTAGCTTGTTATAAGCTGGCCAAATGTTTCTAAGTGCTTTCTGACTTGCTTTTCTATATATCTTTCATTTTCATAGCGTAATCACAACTTCTGCTAGCAACAAAAAGTGAACAAAAAAAAAACTGTAGCTGGTTTAAGATTTTAAGAATATGGATTTAAATTTTTTTTTAAGAGTCCTTGGAGAACTAACATTATCATTGATTTAATTCTTGATGCTTGAATTACTCCTGGAATTTTAAATTTCCTCCCAAGAAAATAAAAATTATTGCCAATTAACCCAAACTTGAAATGCCAGTACTGCACTTAATGCAAAAAATTTGTTTACACAAGCTATATTTGCAATTTCATGATGTATCTCAATTTTGCGCAAAACTTATTTGCAGTGCTAATTATCTTAAATCCTTAATGGATTTTGTTACAATTTATCATTGAAGTTTAAGCATATAAAGACTGAAATTTTGAAAGTTTATTAATTTGGAATTTAAGTTATTGAAGCAAAATTTATTTTAAAAGTTCATTTTAAATTTATAAAGTGATTTTCCAAGTGTTGTTATAACATCAGACTGCCAGAAAGAGTAAAACTGCTTCACAGATGAAGACTTCATACGCTTGCCAGTTAATCATGGTTTGACTTTATAAGATCTGAATACAGGTGTTTACACAACTCCTGTCAAAGGCACTCGGTTTGAAATTAAAAAATCTCTTTGGTACTCAGAGAGTTACAAATTAAATTGATCTTAATCATGTTAGATCAATTCAATTTGTAAATCACAGAGTACTTCTGGAAGTATTATCATTCTGATAATATTGTGGGAGAATTTTTGGAGGCAATAAATAGTGTTTATTGTTTGAAAGGTACCAATGATTTTGCAAATGATTAAATGAATTCAAGTATTTGATTAAAATTGCTTTTGTATGTAATATTTTACATATTATATTAAGTTTTGTTTAGAAATATTTTACATATCTGTATTCTGATTTACAGTTAATAATTGCAAAGCTTGTAAATTAGAAACTTGAAATTTCATAAAAATAAATCTTATTTATGTTATTGATTTAACTTTATTGGCCTCAAGAGTAGATTCTGATTACACTGATCTTTTTCTTAAAGAGGTACCACAGCTCAGTGAATAAAAGAATGGTTTCATAAAAATGCATGTAATTTATGTTACTGATTCAGCTTTATTGCCCAATTATTTCCCGCTCTAATGTTTAGTTATTTAATAATTGTATTGTAATATGTAATATTTTTGGAATTAGATTTCTAGTTAGTTTTGTAATACTTCTGTAGTAATTATAATGAAATAATTCAAAATTTTGATAGCTGAAATCTAAAGTGAAGGGAGATTGCAATGTTTAAATTTGAGTTTGAATACGATTACAATTTTGAAAATTATATATTATGCGAGGTGATATAATTAAATTAGAAAGATAATTGCACAGCACAAAGAATGAAAATTTGAAAGTGTGCCAAACCTGTACCAGCTCGTAGGATTATATCAAATTTTGAAATCCCATTTTTTTTCACTTGAACCTCTGAAGTTCCTACAATTAATGCAGGTAACCCAAGCAGCCATTTAAGATCAACAACATATCAAAAAATAGATACATGTATACTTTAGCAAATAATTATTTTCACATTTCTTCCTTCATTATATTGGCGTTAAAGCACCATATGACTTCTTCAGTGTTCTCTTCCAGCTCAATAAGCATTTTGTTGCTGATATCTCCTCCAAATATTTGGCAATTAGCCTAGAATTATTAAAATCAGTCTTACTACTGATAACTTGAGGTTTCACAAATAATTACATCAGCATTAATTCCAATTTCTATTCCTAACATGAAATAAACCAATGTTACTCATCCAATAACAAGATCTGAATGAATTGTCATATTCTATCCAAATGAATTTCTAGTGTTCAGCTCTTGGAAAACAGTATTATAATGAACTATAGAGCATGCCCTTCAATCCTAGAAAGATATATGTTGATGCAAATAATAAATATGGTTAATTCCAAAAACTCACCTTAGTTCTGAAAACATACAAAATTATATATTACGGAGGAAAAGAACTCATTTTTTAACATGTTGTAAAAATTTTATGTAAAATATTGTTTGACTGTCTTTAGAATTTGGGAATAAGTTGTTGTAAGGTTTATAATTTGATTTTGAAGTAAGTTTCCTTCAGTTTTAATTTTATGCTATAAATAGTAATAAATTATAAATGTCCTTCAAATTCTATTTTTCAGAGCATATCTTGGAACTATTATTAAATTAACAAAAAAGTTAGTTTTATAATTAACACATATATTATTTAGAATTTTTTTTTTTTTTTTTACTTTAAAAAATTTTATTTAGTGCATTAGATAAGTGAATATTAAATTTTTAAATAAAATCACTAAAATATTATCAGACCTGTGCAGCAAACTTTCCTCTTATATTTTTATATTGGTGAAAGATATTAGCGTTTACATTGCCATTAGGATCCATATCTCCCAACAAAATTGGATATGCCTGAAAATAGAAAGGGTGTTAATACATTTTTCATAGGTAAAAACAAATTTGACACTCACTTAAATTATAAACACAAATAGCAAATTTGCAAAGAAACTATTAAAATTTTATTTTTTTATAATTGATTTCAAAAAGTTTAGCCTCTTGTATGAAGTTAATATTATAGTATTTTTTAAAAAATTAATAAAAATCTAACAGTTTAACAATTATCAAATTAAAGTTTTATCAGCAGTAAGAATATTTTAACTCTTCTTCTGGAATATTAATTTCATTCTTTTCCCCCCAAAACCAATGAGACACAAATGGCAATTTTCTTTTTAATTTGAAATTACTTTATAAATTATTTATATGGATATTAAAAATTACCTTAATTATTATATGTTTTGTGGTGATATGAAAAACCTCTTTGTCAAAATAAAATTTTTTGTTCATTAGTTTAAAATATGCAAATAAATATATTAATTTAAAAATAAATAACAAATTTGATTAACTTTTATTCTGTGGTTATATTATCAGCCAATAAATTAAATAAAGCTAAAAAAAACTATTATACTTAATAACAATAATATGCCATTTTTCAATAAGGTTAAAATATATTCATAAAAAAATACTTTAAATGGTGAAAATTTTCCAAATAAATTAGATTTTTCATTAACAGAAAAAAGATTTTCAAAAAATACAATATATTTAAACTATTTAGGTAGAAAAATAAACATTTATTCTACAGTTTAACTTTTTATTTTTTACCTCAAATATACATTCTATTTCAATTAAAATATTTTAATACCACATAGTGAACAACCTAAAGCACTACATTAAGAGGATTCCCATGGATAGAAGGTTAAAATATGCATTACAGGAAAATGTAGGGGACCTTCAATACATACAAGAACTTTCATTAGCACTTTTTTTAATATTCGCAAAATGGCAACCTATGATTATTATACTGAAACAAAGTGTAGCTTTATGATTTTGTTCTGTGTTTTCTTCAAACACTGCTTTTTCTGTATTTTAATTATAAAGTGGAGGGGTGGAAAATCGTTATGTTAAAAGCTTGATTCCTTTTTCTTATGTTATCTATTCTCATTTAAGATAATTTTCCAAATACTTATTTTTATTTTATTTTTGCCATTATGCATGGTCTTTCAGAAATTTTCTTGTCTGTTTTGTTACAATTTAAGTTACTTTCGATCTGTAGTATAATGCACTTGCCTTCTTATTTATAAAAGCATTAACACAAAATTATTATGAGAAAGAATTATTAATCAGAAGATAAATATATTCATGCAATAAATGAATAAGTTATTTATATGGATTTTTATATGGTTATTTATAAGATTTTTTCCCTGGTACTAGAAAGTGATATTTTTAATAATTCTGATATGCAAATACAATGTAACAAATTTCATGTTTTTTTTTTTATTATTATTATTATCTTTCAAGATTTTACAAATTTTTTATTTCAAAGTTTGTCATATGCTCAAATATTTAACATTTTATATTAGTTTGATGAAAGTTAATATATATCATTTAAAACATCAAAATAATTTAAATATTACTTTTAAAAATATAAAAATCAAGGTAAAAATTGTAATATAAAAATTTTAAAATAAAAAAAAGGATTGCCAAGATTTAAAAAATTTTGTGACCTTTTTTCATAGTTAAGTTTAATTTCCATTAAATCCTTTAGAATTATAATGATTAACAGATCGATACACGAAAGGATTAAAATACAGTTACTCAGATAACAATGTCATTGATAAGAAAAATAAACTACATAGCATAAGTAATGACTTCACAAAAATGCTAAAAGGATAAGGGAACAGAGTGTTTCATGCTAATTAATATTCAATTATTCCATAATAGAACAAATTATTTACATTATTACATTTACATATGTACAAATTATTACATTTATTACATAGAACAAATTATTACATTTACATATGTATATTTTATTTACATATAGATGTATATTATATTTGCAATATTAAGTTACATAGTATAGCAAATCTAACACATTATATATCTTGGGCCTCAATAAATTATTTTATAATTTATAATTTTACAGACAAAATAATTTAAGTGGTAAACATAAAATAAGTATGTTCCAAGAAAACTAATGATTTCAAAATGCAAACAGGAACTGTAGTTATTACCAAAAGGTTCTTTTTATTTGGATTATAACCAATCACAAAATATTTTAATCATTTTTTTATACATTTTCAAGAAGTTACAAAATATCTTCAAAATTTAAATTTTAAAATAAGCAAAATTTGGTTACAATAATTAAATTCATAATTATTGCTAAATTAAATATCCAAAAATGACAATTATTTTAAAATAAACATATATGTGTGTATGTATGTATATATATATACCATGAAAAACTTAGTAGTACAAATGTTTCATATTTCTATTTAATTCCTAATTTTAATGTTATTATGATTAAATTTGTAAAATTATAGAATAAACAATGTTTATTCTGTAAAAATAACAATTTTCAGAGCTGATAAATAAATCTAAAATCTGAAAGAGCTTAGCAACACAAGTTAACATTCTCAAAATTTTAAGTCTAAGGGCAATAAGAGTTGAATTACCATAGGTTTAATATCAGAATTTTATGACAGTATCCAGGGACTATACCAACAAGGTATAAATACCAGCCTCAACCAAGCAGGGAGTCGGGTAAATTAAAGAGAAAAGATAGGTGGTTCAGTTCTATGTTTAGTTTTTGTATTATAGAAGCTATAAGATTCTTTTTGTTTACATAAAAGCTTTTACTTAAGTAATTATAATCATTGTGATGGAAAGAACCATGAATAAAATATTTTTTTAGATGAAAATAATCTTTATTTCAGAATTATATCTCATTTGCCACTAACTCCATACAAACTAATTTGTTTTTAATGCACTTATAATTTTAACATTTTTTTAAAGTTTGCTAATACAACTCTAATTGAATAAATTAAAATATCACTATATAAATAAATATTCAAAAAATTTAGCATGGTTGACATTCTACACACTTTTTGCACAGGATGACTATTGGACCTGTACCTAAAATTTGAAGTGATGTAGAGCAATAATATATTAGGTATAACATACAATATAATTAAGATTTTCAGATGTCAATTATTTTATAGAATATGAAAACCTTAATTGAACTAAGTTGCACATAATTCAAACTTAAGAATCTTAAGTATTTTACAATAAAAAAATGATACCTGATAAAAAAATTTATTTAAAAACTGATTTTTAAGTAAAAAAACAGTTGATTTCAAACCTCTATAGGACTAATTTGATTTGTTCCAACATATGTTGCACCAAATCTGTAACCAGGTGGTGATGAGGTAGTCATATTTAATGTGTGACTAATCTGGAAATGATTACTCAGTGGTTTGGTCACCATTAATTTTGATCCATCAAAAGTATTGGGAAAAACTTCTGCAAAACAAAAATTAATTAATTTTAAAAACAATTTTTATGTTTGATTAAATAAACATATGGTAAAGAAGAATTTCTAAAGTTTAGTAAATGGTTAGAAATATATTAAAATATGAGTATAATATTGTAGAAAATAGTAATGTACATGATACATGAAAAATAAGTTTATCAAATTCCTCTAAAAAGTTAACTGAATTAAGTTTCATCAGCAACTATTTTATCTCAGATTGGCAGGCTTTAGATAAAATACTTGATTAATAGAAACTTAACTGTCTTAAAAATATCAAATAGTAATGACATTTAACAAGTACATTTATTATAATATACTCATCAAACACTCAATTCAAAAGTATCCAAATCTTAAGCTTACTAGGATATTTATAACATTTAATAAAATATTGTATAATTATTTCTCAAGTACCATATTTTCTTATTTATAATCTTCATTGAGGTATTATTTGCTAGACCTTTTCTTCAAGTAAAAGAAAAGAAACAATCCACAGCAATTTGCATATTATACAATTAAAAATATATACTGCTAATAATGTGGAATAAATAAAAAAATGATAAATATAGTTAAGCATAATTAAAAGTAAAATGATTAAAAATATAATTAAACGTGGTATGATTAAAAATACAATAAAATTATGAAAATCATCTACAAGGATCATGATCATCATAATGTGCAATTAGCTGAGAATAAAGCATGACATCAAAAGTGATAATCATGGCTTAGGCACATTGTGGAATCACTGATAACCAAGCAGATTTAATTCTAGTATCTGTAACATGATGGATTTGGCAACATTAAGATTTAGATTATATGTTTATACGCAACATCATTTTGAGATTTACAATTTTTTCATCATGAGACGCTCACATATGCTGATGGTTTTGAATTGCATAAATTCTGCTGATGGCGACATTTTTTAAATCCAGACCAAACACATTATGATTACTAGGATTGGGAAGTATTTACTAAGGCAATTTCTTCTCAGCAATAAAACCAGAAAAAATGGATTATGGTTGCTATTTTTTTGCTCCAGTACAATTATGAGGAGAAAGCCCAATTTAGAACTTCATCGACTTAAAATCTTTTATTTTAGATAACAGAAAAACCAAATTCCCCCTCGATTAGATATAAATATTCATCAATTACATTTGTAACATTATATTAGCCAGGATAAATGCTTGATACATTTCATTATAAACACATGCAACCCAAAGTGTTATGTCGGTGGCAGCTTAGCTACTGGCAGGGTTTCCCTTTGCTGGACAGATCTATGTTGGATAGGAGCCAGACCAAAAAAGATAGCTAAGAGAAGGAAAACACTGATCCGAACTTCAACCTCAGTTCTCCATATTGGCTGAATTATTAATCTGCAAACCAAAGGCGTGGGAGCAAAGTCAAACTTCAATCCTATGGTGCTCCAAGTACTTTGTACTAAATGAAACTGTTCTTTTTCCTCTTGGTTATGAATAGTTCGCTTGTATCTTCAAGAGCCCGGTTTGGCTGCGTTGAAGATAAGGACTCACGACCTCATGGATCTGATCTAATTTCAGATCAGAAGAATTAGTAAGAAGATTAACTTATTGTATACTAGTTTGCTTATTAAAATAACAATAAAGTTTCAAAATGGATTACATTAATCAAAAATGAAAGTAATTATATTATTTTTTACGAATTTTCCACATGACCTTTACAACTCCAAATAAATTTAAATAAACTTCAAGAAGTTTTACTGGGAATTAATTACCTTTGCACTTTTTATGGAGTTCTTCCAGAGTTCCTGGATTTTGATCAGATACATTTTGAGATGACTCTTTAACTTCACTGGACTGACCCGGTATATTTGGTTCTGGTGAAGGTATAGGTTCTGCTAAAGGAGGTGGTGCAAAACCAGAGGCTAAAACATTTCCCATTTTATATGTTGGAATAAGAAACCGAAAAGCTTGAAAAACGAATAAATAAAAATTTAACAAAAACTTTGGAGATGGTAATTAATATCCACCGAATGATCTACCTTGCATAACAATATTTTCCTAACATGCCTGTCCTCTAGATAGTTAAAGTAAAAGTGTGTTACTTTACAAAGTTAATTATCTCGAATAATTTAAGTCAGAATAAATTTAATTTCATTTGTAAAATCAATAAAAATAATTTTTGACTAAAAATATTTTAATCTTCAGTAAAAGTTTTATAAAATGATGAAGCTTCATACAATTTATTTATGAGTAAATAATATAATAAGATGTGCGAAATTATTAAATTTTTACATATTTTCAATTAAATAATTTTAATTTACTTTTTAAATTTTATTTTAGTTTCTTTTCATTTTGATAAAAAAAAATTTCCTCAAATAAATATTTATAGATACACAATTCAAAAATGGCCGCACTTTCTATCGTTGAATGTCACTATTGGTTACGTACGTTTAAATTTGTGGGTTTGGTCGCATGGATTTAGATTTTAATTGCAATTAAAATATTAATTGTTGTATTTATCAACCGTAACTTCTGTGATAAGTTAATTTTGCTTGCTAAAAAATAAAGTTATTTATTGCAACTGAATGTTGATTAAGACCTCAATCTTAGGCTTAAGTCACTTTGATTAACATAACATTATGTATACATGATGTACTTAAAATATTTTTCTTTAATATTTAGTAATTAAATCAATTTTATTCTTGATTTGAGAGTGAGATTTCTAGCATTTTATTTTATGCAACGGGTGCGTATATGAATATATTATTTCTTTGTTTTAAGTAAATATTTAGTTTATTTTTCTTCATATATGTATTCTCTTTTTTTGTGTTTATAAATGTCATCTCAAACAATTGTGACAGTGTTTTTATTGTTTATTTGTGTATGTAAGAAAAGTCACACATTTATTTTCCATACACATATTAACAGTAAATATTTGTATTTAAAATATGGAGAATTATTTGTCCCTACTTTTATTCAGAAGATCAATTAAGATTATAATTCTTAAATACCATTCACAACATATTTATCTTTCAGTGAATTGAATTTATACTTTGTTTTTATTTTATCTTAAATGGGTATAATGATTCTGCTTGTTACAGTTATTATCACTTTTGCTTGACTTACTTAATCAACAATCAAGTCTATTTTTCAGGAGTATATTTAGTTGGATACTATAACTTGATAATTTTGGTGTGAAGAGCTTAATAAATTGAAAAGTTTTGGATTGTGTGAACTTTAATTTAGAAAACTGCTTCATTGTATTGACTGTTAAGAGACTTGTATTTAAATTATCCTTTGCTTAACAAGCATTCATACATTTTTTAATGTAAGTGCATACAATGAAACATTTTTGGCGATGAAGAAATGATGCCAAGATGACGTACAGCGATGGTGTAAATACTAGAATTGCTTTATTCGTATTGGTCTCCTTATCTAATATTTTTAAAGTGATTCCATGACATATGGATCAAAATCTACTCAGTAATTTTTGAAATTGGTCATATACATATTATGGTGATCTTTTTCTTTATATTTGTTATTTTTCAATGCAAATCATCACTTAGTGAATAATTTGTGGCCACTTTTTTAACAATTCTTTCCTTTTATGAGATGTATACCAAATATAGAAGGAATCCCTTTTTTCCATGTTAGTCTAAGATTACTGCGTATAATCCAGGATGTCAAATTCTGAATATTTTTGAAGATGAACGAATGTTGCTAAGATGATGTATTGTCATATGCGTGTTGACGTTAATGCTTGGGTTGCCTAAATAGAATTTTCTGCATAATTTTTATAGGTCTCCATATGTATGAAGTAATAATTACAAGGTTGCCAGATACATAAAATCCCCAATCTCAGAATTTGAAATCATGTGTTATATGGCACCTGTACCCATTTTACTTTGATATTAGTAAGATCTTATCTGGTATTGTTCATATGTAAATCTACAATATTTTCAATTAATTATGATGCTTACTATTATGCTTGCCAGATTAACATTTATTACTACATATCATTTATTTACCAGTGTTTTGCTTGGAATCAAATATCTTTAAATAATTTGAAAAATAAAAATGTTATGCTGTTGGAAAATATTGGAAAACTTTATTTAAAATGCAACAAACTTTAACTTATTTACTTCAATGAATTTATAGTTGATAACTGGTTTATCACATAATTACTTAGTATAGTGCTTAGAAAAGATGTGCCTTGATTTTGGAAATCCCATCTTCGTGGAAAGTATCATTTCTTTGATAAAATAATTTACATTAGATATTTTACACTGCTTATCAAACAAGACTCTTTTGACCATTCAGTTAAAATTATAAAATATAAAGTTTTATCTTGTTATGAAATGCAATGGAAACAACTTGTATGATTCATGCTTTTATTATAGAAAATATTAAATTAAGGAAAAATCAAAGGGATTGAAGCGAATTTTACTTTTTGTTTACATACGAAAACATCAAATTCTAACACATTATAAAATTGATATTGTCTTAAAACTATATTTTGATTCATGAAATGAATTCTCACACATAGCTAAAAGTAAATTATAGAATATTTGTAAATTCTTTCAATTATAATTAATTTTTGTAGTTTGTATTGTTTAATTTGTGTGTCTCTGAGAATATACTAGGAAGAAATGAAATCGCTTATTGCTAAAGTATACTTGTGAGGAAAATATACTTAAGAATATCCCTTGGTGAAAATTAGCAATTTTTTTCACCAAGCTTCTTCGAGCAAGATGGCATTGAAAACATTATAGTGTAACCAGGTATAAACCATCATGACTTTTAATATAGCATCAAATTTCCGAGAAACTAAAAGTATATGCTACTCAATATTTAACCTTCAACAACAATTTGGCAGAAAATCAATTATATATTTCTTATATCAACAAAAAAAAATTTAAATCCAAATTTTCCTATATTTTGATATATTTAAATTTATCATAAGTTAATAATATTTAGTCATATTATATTATTAATTTAAAAAGAATAAAGGAAAACATTATAAGGATATAATCATAAAGGCATTTATTCATTAAAATTACAAATTTTAAAAATTATTGAACAAGTGCATTTTTTTTTTTTTTTTTTTTTTTTTATTGGCACTCAAGATACACCAAAAAATGCAGCTTTTTTTATTTATATGGAATATGATTGTATAAAATATGAATTCACTAGAGATGGAAATTTTAGGTTGTACTTAATTTCTTACACAAATATTATATGGTAAATTAAAGATACCTTTTATAATTTTTTGGTTGCATAGAATAATTGGTTTCATAGAGGTTTAAAGATTTCATTGTTAGAAAATTTATGGATAGGATAAATATATCTCAAGTGAATTTAATTTTACAGATGATATAAAAATACTTCAATAAAATTTTGTATCAATATATATGTGTTAATAATTGTATTTGAAAGGAAATTGCTTTATTTTTATTGAAGACATCATAAGTTTTAATGTAGTAAACTAAAATAACCTGGCCGCAGATGTTTTAAATTTAATTGGTAGATTGGTGTTGAATAAATATGACACAAATAGAAAAATAAAAGCTATATTTAAAAAAAGTAGATTTAAATTTATTTATTCATAAAAGTAAAGTATTTTACGTGAGTATAAAAAAAATTCATTGCAAATTGTGTTTTATTTTAAATTCGCTTCTTTCATAAATATTGGATTTTAAAATTGGTCATAAAAAACTAGTATTTAAATGCATGCATAAAATAAAATAATTATAAATTAATCAAATGAAATATATATATGTTGTCTTTCTACAGATTTCAGTTAAGTATTCTCTTCTTTAATGATATTAGTTTATATTCTAATAACATAAGTAAATAAACATTTGTACTTATTGTATTTTAAAAACAATTTTCTTTAATTATTCATGTACAAACAACAAGAGGAGGGATCATTCTCTTTTGAGGAAAAATATTTTATAAAATTGTCCCTATCTTTGTCGTAGATCTTTGGGAGGTAATTTTATTCACTTTAAAATTTAAGTAATGTAGTGTAAATATTTTAAAACTAATAATGCAGAATTAAATTAGCAAATTTTATGTTATAATAAAGTTGTAGTTGGTATTGAATCTATAACATTTTATATTTTTCAATTACATTATCATATAAATGATATTTAATTAAAATGCTCCAATTTCTTTCATATTAATGATATTTTATTGCACAATGTCAGTTGCAATTTATTTGTAATTTAATTGTTTTCATAACTAAAACTTATTTTTCGTGTCAAAATTTTAACAATTTTTTTTTTTTTTTTTTTTTTTTTTTCTTCCCCTGTCAAATGCAAACATATTGTAATTTTAATGCCAAAAATAGAATAAAAATTATGAATTCTCTTTTATAATGACAATGTTCTTTTTTCATATTAGAAATATTAAGGATTATTTATCATTTCTCAAAAAAAGAAATTTCATTGATTTACTTATAAAATTCAAAATTTATAGAAAATTAAGTACTTATGCAAGAAAATTAGACATTAGAATTGTCTATACAAATACATTAGTTGAGTGTAAATCTTAAATATTCATGGAAAGACTTGAAAATGTCACAGCTGCTAAAATGAATTCTTTTACCCCATTTATCATTTGAAATTTGAGTTGTACATTAATTGATATTTGTGATTGAGGTAGAATAACTATATTACTAGGTACTGAAAATCCTTAGTATAATGTATTAGGGATATATTTATTGATTAACTTTATTTTAAACTAAATTGTTTAATTATTATTTATAATTAAAATAATTTGTTATTGATTAATGATGTTTTGTATAAAATGAAAACTAAATGTAAAGTTATTCAAAAAAGAAAATAATAATCATTGTATTATCTGTGTGATATCTATATTAACATGCATATGTGAAGTGTTAATTTGATAGAAAATTACCATAAAAATATGTTTCATTTATTAAGAATTTTATAGTAGTAGAAAATATTTCTGACTAAAATCATATCAAAAATTATTCTTAGTTGGCAACAATAGTTATTCTATTTAAAAGATATCTTTCTTAAAAAGGATTGTGGTAAATATTGTAAATCAATTCATTTCGGTGTTAAACTATGTTTTAACTTTATGCTAACTACATAAGAGATATTTAAAGATATCATTTTTAGAAACATTTTATATAAGTTAATTGAATTTGTTATTAAATAATTTTGGCCAGTAGATTTTTTTACCCAGCTAGTTATATCTTGTTTTGTTGTGTATATATGTATGTATGTGTGTGTATTATTATTATATGTTATTATAATGAAATATTTTATTTTGGTTAAAAACAAAATCTAAAATATGACAAATTTTAAGTTTTACCTTTTACTTGCTAGAGATCATCCAAACTTCTTCAAATCATAACATTTTTTGCTCATTACAAAATTATATTAAGATAAGTATTTTTAACTATAAAATTTTTCAGAACTTATTTTAATGGCATTAAGATGACTGTAGAACAATCTCCTTTGGAGCGTTTCCCTAATCAGGTATGCTTATTTACTTAATGAAATAAAATTTTCATTGGAATTAAATATTTATTTGTAATTTTTTTCTATTGCTATGTATTATTTATGAAAAGAAAAGTTTTTTTACCTTTTACAATCAGTTTAATTGGTAGATATTGTCTGTATTTTCAATACAATATGCTTATGGCTCAGGATGATTTCTGTTTTAGATTAAATTTTAAGGAAGTATGTTTCTGCCAAATATATTTGTTAATTGTTTGTTCTTGCATTATTCATATTCTTTCAGTGCATGTATAATTAAAATATTTTTCTGCTAGAAGCAGCAGTCACAACCGCCTCTCCTGAATACAGATAAAGATGCGTTATCGTCTACTGCTGGAGTTATAGATCTTACAAATGATGGTTCAGACAAAGAGGATGACCTTAAAAAGGCTATAGCTCTTTCTTTGAAAGAGCATGAAAAAGTCTTTGGAGGTCAGGTCTCCATGGAAGATCAAGATATAAGCAGGTTTAATAAATGTTCCTAATTTACTGTACATTGATTTAAAACTTTTATATCAGTTATTTAATACATAGTTATATTAAAGTAACTTTTTTTTTCTTCAATAGTATAACATATATATTATAAAAGTTTTCTTTTACTTTCATTTTAAACAATTTTATAACCTTCATATTTTTCTTTTAACATATTTGCTGCCAGTAAAATTTATATACCCATCCTTGGAAGCGAATATATTTTCCACTGTTTTTTAAAATACATGTAAAAAAAAATTTTTAATTCGAAATATATAAATCTCCTTGAGATATAAAAATAGTATCCCACTAACATGCATCAAAAACCTCTCCATTCACCTATAAAGCCATGCTAAAAATAAATTGTATAACTCGTCATAGTCGATCTTCGTCCGAGCGCATCACCAGCATATGAAGTGTTATTTTAGTACAGTAAAAGTATTTTTTATTACTTTAATCCTGTTGTATCTATATTAAATATTACATTTCTTTTATTAGGTCTTGTTTACTTTTATTTATGAAAGAAGCAAATATTTTTAATGCAAGATTATGCTTTTCTAATTGTGCAAAGGCTTTCATACATATTGTTTAATTAATGGTTTTTACATCATTAAATTTCATTTCATATGTTTGATTACTAAGTAATATTTTAATGGTGTAGGAAAAAAATTAATTATTTGTGTGCATTAAAACTTTAAGTAATATCACCCTTAAAATAATTATTTCTTAACAATTATAATAATATAAAAGTGACTAAAAATTTTCTTCTAATGTGAATTTCATTAGAGAAATTAAAGTTCAAAATAAATATTTTTATTGCAATAAAATGTTTAAACAATATTTAATATGATGTTACTATCAGTGATCACATTTAAGATTGATTAAAATTGAAGGTGTTAATAATTTATCTAATTGAAATGTTTTTTAAATTTACATTAACAAAATAATCTTATTTAACAATCAAATGTAAAACAAAACAGGTGTTTCAGTTTTTCTATTTCATTAGAGTTTGTGAGAAATTAACATTAAAAAGTTGAATTCCCTTGAATATGTTTTGATTTATATTCTTAAGATTTTTTTTTTATTTTCTGTGTAATCAGCTTTATTTAGTTAATTCATTGTAATGAGTATCAGTTGATTTTAGGATTATTATTAGGTGATTATTTACATTAACCATTTAATAAAAATGACATATTTATAGATTTTAATATTTTTTAACATCTTTTGAACAGTTTCCTTCATATATATTTGTGCATAAGCATCATACATGTTCTTTTCAAAAATTGTGAAATAATGCTATAGTTTATTTTATTGTGTACTTACAAATATTTTATTTTTAGAACCTGTTATTTATCATTTAGCAAAAAAGTACACGGATGTCTTATCTAAATTATCTTTATTTTTTCGAGAAAAGTAAAGTGCATTTTGTGACAGGAAAATATTGCAACAAGCTACTTTCTAGGATAGAATATTTTGTTAAAAATCACAGAATTATATTTCCAGGATGTTAAACATAGAGAAATGTGTATCAATGATAGAAAAAAATTGTTATTGAATTTTCTGCACATACGATTAAAAAGGAAGAAAGTCTTGAAATAGCATATTGAATAAGATAATAGTAACAAATGGCAATTTATTCTTTTACTGATAAATGATTAAAAAGCTCTTAAATCCTTCTGGTATAAAAAAAAATAGTTTTCACGTTGCTTTATCAATTTGTTATTAATACCAAGTTTATTGCATAAATCTGAACTTACCATTCTTTAATAAGGTTTTTTGTTTTTTTTTTTTAATTTATTTGAATCTTTTGCCATCTTTGTATCATTAAGAGGAAAAACGATTAAAATACTTTAAGTAATGGATTCGTAATCATACATGTATATTAATTTTCTTAATTGCATCATCAACCAATAAATTTCTTTTTATACTTGTTCCTAATATACTAAATTAATGCAGCAAGAAAAGTATTATATATAAACATTAAAAAACTTATTTGAATAGGGCAATTTTTATAATATGCAGTTATTTTGTCTACCTTTAAATTAACTAACATGTTAATGAAATTATAAGTTTTATGTTTGATGTGTACGTGCTATTCCATTTTATGCGTGCACACACACATATGTATGTACATACATTTTTGGAGGTCATTTGCTAATTCATTTGAAATATTTTAGAAACATTCTAAAACACGGAAATGTAAATTTCTTCTGACAAACAAGCACTAAATGTCTGTCAAATGTCTTACTTAGAAAGTTATACAATTAATTAACAATATTATATGCTTTAGATTATGCATATGTATTATATCAATATTATCACAATTTATTGAAGTACATCTTGATATCATTTTATTACTTGTGGTAATAAGATATTCCATAAATATTTTTAGTTATAATAATTATATATATAATTTAGGTATGTAAAATGTTACATTTTTTAATTTATAAAGTATTTGTGATTTATTTTAATATTAAGTATTTCCCTACTAAATGAGTAGGTTTGGATGAACTAAATGTATTTCAAGTTAAAATCCAAAAAATAAACAGATTAACATAGGAATCTTTTAAAAAAAAATTATAAATTCGTATTTGTCAGTTGTGGAATTATGTAATTTTACTATTTTTATTATCTTGATTAAGAATGTTTAATAACTTAAAATGATAACATTTGTATATTTTTGTTCTGGTGTTATAAATGATCAAAAGTAAATTAAAATATAAATTTATTACATGCAAAAATTGTGTGTGTTTCTCAGTTTATGATTATTTGAAATCTGTGCTTAAAAATTTAGGAATATTTTTCCCCACATTGTGTCAAAAGAGTTCTGATTACATTTGTAATATGTAAATATATACAACAATTGTCTTTAGAGTTGTTGAAGCTAGTCTAGCAGAGTCCAAAGCTGTTGGTACAAAACGGAAAAGGGGGGAAGTTTGGCAAGATCCTTTGAATCCTCATGACAGAAAACGAATAGGTGTATGGCCTGTGGGGTTAAAAAATGTTGGAAACACCTGCTGGTTTTCAGCTGTTATACAGGTAATGTCTAATTTCACTTTTATTAGAAACATTTGTTTCACTAATGTTTCTGTAACTGAAATAATTTTGAAACTTCATGTATAGTTCTGTTTATAATTTTTCTTTTTTTTTTTAGTCCTTATTTCATTTACCTATTTTCCGGAGATTAGTGTTAAGCTATACCCCTAAAGATTGGAATGTTGTTTCTCCTGATGGAAAAGTAATGTTTTATAACTCTAACCAATATAAGCATAAATAAAATTCAATTTGATTTTCTGTTTATTAATGAAATGCCTGTTATTTTATTTTCTATAAAACTATGTTTTTAAAAGTATTGATTAACTATCTTTTAAAAACTTAAACAATAATTTGCGAAGAAATGGAAAATATATTTCATGTATTTACACTTATTTATATAAATGTAATTTTATTTTTTCATTTTACATGTATTCGGGGAATATTTAATATACATATCAGTTGCCTACAACTATTTCTTTATTTCACTGTTATTTCTAATTGCTGCAAGAATTAGTTACGTGAAATTATTTAATATCTTTTGTGTGTATTTGTATCAAAGACAATGTAATTCATTTCAAGAAGTTAATTTGTAAATTTAAATCTATGATGATTGCATTTTTTTGTTTTGTTCCGTTATCTGTCATGAGAGTGACGTGAATTTAGGTTTAACAGGCTTTGTAGTCCTGAAAATCAAAAGCTTAGAATATCCCAGAATTTTAAGCTGGCTTCTTGAGAACAGAGAATGTCTTTAAGATATTTAAACCATTATATATATGTGTGTGTATGTATATATATATATAATGGTTTATTTATATAATTATAGTGATATGGTGGAAAATCAAAATCAATCAAATTGAAACTTTGTATAAACAGTACATTTTTGTCCCTTGAGTTTTTTAAATTGGATTTTAATACATTTTTATTCAAAATAATAATAGATAGGAGCCATGTAAACATATTTTAAAGCTTTAATAAAATTATTGCTTATTATTATTAAAATAATTATAGAATTTATTGCTCTTAAAATTATTATTAATATTAAATCTAATATAAATTAATATTTACTTTAGTTTTTATCACTAATATCTATCTCTATCATCATTTCAAAATATATTTATGTAATTAGATATATTTTGCAAAAAATAATTGGAGTATTATTTTATAAAAATTTAAATGTCATTACCGTTTGGAAAAAACAGTTTTGATTTGTAGGAAATTTGGTTTTTGAGAATCTGTATAAACCTTGGTTTAAGTATTCTGAATAACTTTAAAAACAATTTTAAATGAAAGGTGAAATTTATAATTTTAAACAATGAATTCTTATTAATGAATGGAAATTTGAATCCTTAAGTAAATTTATTAGTGTCCATGATTTTATTATATACTAATTATTATTTATATACTAAGCATTATTAAATGTTTGAAAATTTATAAATCTATTTAGACATTCTGTTTTACTATATTTGTTTAATGTTCTGCCATTTTATTTTCAATATTAACAAAATTTATTTTTTAGTTTACTTATAATGCTTTGAATTACAACTTTCCTTTTATTCCTAAATGGTTGCTTCTCATTTCACCTCATTGTATAATTGATAATTGTTTGCAACAGTATATGACCTAATTTTGTCTCCAAATGTGTCATCTGATTATCCTTTTAAAATAAATTTACACCTTTTTTAATTCCAAAATTCAAGAAATGTCTAAAGTTTATCTTGTGTATAGATTCTTTTGTAAAAGCTTAGTCGTTAATAATTCACATGAACAATGCAGTACCATTTTTAAAGAAGATTGTTGATTCAATAATGTATGTTGCATTTACTATGAGTTATCTGATATACCAACAACTTAATAAAGTTCCATAGCTTGCTTTGTTTTCTAAAGCCCAACTTTTTTTTTAAATTTTCTAAAATATATTTATATTTTTATAATTTGAAATGTTTAATAACTGTTTTATTGCTTCAATTTAAACTAAATCATACTGCACGTTTGAAGCACAGGGAAAGTAAAAATAGATTTTAAAATTTTTGATTAGAAAAATCCTCATTTTTATATTAAACAGTTATAAAAATTTTATTAGATCCACCAAACTAAGCTTTTATAATATATTGAAATGTAAACTCACTTTTAATAATTTTATTTCATTCAAGTATTCATGTATTTTCTTTTTTTTTTATTGTCATATAATTTAATTGTATTATATCCTCCTAAAAAAAACTTGCACAATATTTCCTCTAATATTTGATTTCAAAACATTTTTCCAACTTCAGAAGAGAAGTAATGATAATGTGTCTGAAAAATGTCTCAGTATTCCATGGTGTCTTCTTCATATCACCAATGTCTTCTTTTAATGTTTTGAGGAAATTTTTCATTTTCTAATTGGGAAATTTGTGTTCAGCTCAAATAAAATGTGGGATTTTATTGAAATAACTAAATATTTTGTTTTCTTATGAGATCATACATGTTACGTGTAAATTACTTGCGAAAGTTGGAATATTTTTTAAATAAAATATTGTTGATACTTTTAAAGAAATAAAAAAAAAATAGCAAATCTTTTTTTAAAATATCAACAGTTTGATAAAATTAAATCATTTATAATTAATCTCGTGCAAATATCTCAAATTTGTTATTCCAGTTTTCTAATTTGCTGTTATAGAAAGATTTTTTTAAAATAAACTATTAAATTATTGTCTTTATTTTAGGAGAAACGAAATTTGGTTTTTATGCAAGAATTACGGAAGTTATTTGCTTTGTTACTAAGTTCAAAAAGAAAATATGTTGACCCATCGCATGCTTTAGAAGAATTTAAGGAAGCGTTTCCGGATAGCAGTGGAACAGATACACAACAGGTATTTTTAGTCATTTCCTTCACATAATTAAATGTGCTTCAAATAAAAAGTTTTTTCGTTGAAAATTATATACTAAGATGTTAATTATATACTCAATGTATTGGATTAATATGTCTTTTAGAAAACTTCTAGATGAATCAAAAATACACTGCCATTCAAAATAAAAATTTAATATACTATTTCATCAGAAGTTGTATGGGTAATTCATGAAATAAATAAACTTGTTTGACATATTTTCCTTTGAAGGTTTTTTCAACAATAAAATGACAATACTATTCATATTAATCAGAGCCGAAAATTATTTGTAAATGGTTGTCAATAATCATCTTCAGAATTCAGTTCTTGTATGCATTTTTGTTTGCATTGCACCTGTTTTCAAACAATTAGATTTAAATTTTCTAAACATTAACAACATTAAAATTGATTAGTTTTAAAATTATAGCAGAACAAAATTTGATGTATTGGAAACATTTGCTTAGAATATTTCTCTACAAATTTGTGCAAATAGTAAAATATTTTTCTTTTTTAATTTAATAAGTCATCTGCATATGTTGTTTTATTTATTCAAATTTCTTTTATTTATTCAAATTTTTTAATAGATTATATTGAGAAAATATGTATTATTTTTAAAGGAATTTCAATTTTTCTTATTTGCTTTTGTTAAATTATGAACTATAAGAAACAAAAATGCATAAGAGTTCACTTACTGACTAAATACATGTGTACAGCATTACCAATATTATTTAATTGAAGGTCTGAAAAAGAATTATAATTTTCAAGGTTAATGTAAAAGATTATAGCTCTGGCTTAATTATATTTAATTATTTGTATCTTGATGAATGCAAAACTAAATAAAGAATAAAACAGTACGATTCAAAGAAAATAATAACAAATTTATGTAATTTAAAATTAAAAAAAAACTGTTTAAAATATTTTTTTGCTTTAATTAAGGTTGAGATACTTTTGATTAATACTCAAAAGAGTGGAGTAAAAGATGGTAATTTCTATTAAAATTACCATTATTAAAGATTTTATAGTATGTGATTTTAACTTGTATTACTTAATATTATTAATTTTACTTGATGGATGTCGATACTTCTTTGAGATGATTGTTTCAGAAATGTTTTCCTGGGTATGTATTAACTTGCGATCCTTTGCTAAGGATTTAAAGAAATAATTCTCTAAATTTTTATTGTTTAGGATGTCAGTGAGTTTTCACACAAACTTCTGGAGTGGCTGGAAGAAGCTTTTAAATTAAATTCTTACTCACCAGGAGTCGGAGATAATGGGTAAATCAAATTTAATTTTAAGAATTATAATTTCTATTTATATTTGTATTAAAAAGTAATTCTTTTTATACTTAAGTTAGGAGTAATATTGGTAATTTACTAAATCAGCACAACTTCGAATTCCAACTTATATTCCTTTCCTTTTCAATCCTTTAAATATGTATACTTTGAACAAGCAGACATATTTTTATTCCTGTTTTTCAATGCTTTTATATTGTTATGGTATAGCATATCATAGAAATGTGTTTTAATATACAAGTTTACTCAAATGAAAGCCAAATTTATGTAAATTTTCCATTACATAGCTTATTTTAACTTTTATACTTATAATCTTTCTAATGTTTTGAAAAATTTTTCTAAACAAATCATGGAATAGAAATCTTTCTAATTATAGAGAAAGTATGATGGATAAAGATGAGAATCCTATGCTAGATTTGTTCTATGGGCACTTTTTATCTGAAGGACTTAATGAAGGTAATATAGTTTTTCTTTTCCAATTTTTGTACAATGAATAATGGTGTATTTAAGTTTTGCAATTTTTTTTATCTTTAGGGCATATGTTTTGCAATGAAGAAACATTTGGTCAGTATCCTCTTCAAGTTAATGGTTTTAACAATATTCATGATAGTTTAGAAGCAGCTATGGCTCAAGAAATTGAAACTTATGATGTCATGACAAAATCTGGGCAAGAAGTAAGATTTGATAAATTTTTTTATAATGATTTCACAATAAATAAGAAAAGAAAAAATTGGTAGCAGTTTAAATTAAAGCAAATTCTTAATGTTCATTTCAAATTTTTACTTTTTTAATATTTATTTAATAAGTTTACTAGTTTTTCTTTTAGTGTTAATTGCACATAGTTATATTAATAAATAAATTATAAAATATTTTGAAAAAAAGTAACATTCTAGAATGCTGGACTAATGTTCAATTATTTTTGCTCTTTCAATTTAATAAAATTAATCAGATTTGATTTTCAAATTGTTTCTCGATATTTATGCAGCTATGTGTGTTCCAAATTTAAACTGCAAAATGGCAAACTAATCTTTACATCACAATCTAGATATAATCTTGTTTGTTTAAATCAACTACAATATATTATTTTAAAAGGATCAAAATAGCTGTAATTTTTTCCCAGTGTACAACTTTATGTAACTGTTATAAAACTTGATGTAACTATTTTTTTTTTTTGTTTTCAAACGAGTAGTAATTGTTATATGGAAATACTTATTTTGTGTTAATCACTATTTTTCAATAATTAATCTCTTAACCTATTTTGAAGCTTTCATCAGTTATCAGAATTCCTAATTGTCACTGTTTCTTTTTTCTTTTCTGGTGGCATTTTTTGCTTAAGTTTTCTTGCATTTCAATAATGAATCCCTTCAATATTTCCTAAATTTGCTATGTATTTTGTTTTTCTTTTCTATGTTTAATTATTCAATTTTAGTTATGGTTTCAAATGTTAAGCAGCTGAAAAAATTTTGGTAGTTGTTTTAAATATTATCTATTATCAATTTAATTGTGTCCTAAAATTTTTAAATACCTATATTTCTTACAGTTGTAACCTCTTGAGTAAAATTAAATGTATTTTTTCAAATAGGAATTTATTTTTATGAAAGCAAATTCTCATAATACTGTTATTAACTTTATCTAAAGCATTAAATATTCTTCTGAAAAGTAATCCATGAAAGCACTGCATACAATATTTGTAATTCTGTATACAATGAGTAATTAAATTTTATTTTAATATAAGAAATTTGTGAACTTATCCTGGTTATTTATGTTAATAAAAAGTATTGTGTTGAATAAAACTATCATCCAAATTTAATTTGCATTCATAACAAAATAATTGATGTAATTATAATTGTTTTGTAGCAATTCTGCATTTTTAACATTTAGCTAAGTTATGAATTATATTTTTAATTGTTAATAAATGTTTAATTTTGTTTTACTTATTTTGTATTATTTATTTGTATATTTATAGAGTTGGTTTACCAAACTACCTCCTGTTTTATTATTTGAATTATCAAGATTTCAATTTAATCAACAGATTGGAAGGCCAGAAAAAATTCATAATAGATTAGAATTTCCACAAGTTATGTACATGGATAGGTAAATGGATATAAACGTATAGAATTTCATTCACGTTACAGATTACTTATTTTTAAATGAATGAGTTGTATTGTTAACTGTTTCAGGTATATGGAGCAAAACAAGACTACTACCAGAGCAATAAGAGAAAAAGTTCGTAATTTAAAAGAAGAAAGAAACAGGCTTCAGAAACAACTAGAGAAGTATGATTTATTTACTTTTGCGTATAATTTTCAATTTCTTGAAATTAAACTTTTTTGTTTGAAAAAAATAAATTCCTTTTTAATAATTTCAATTTCTTCATCGCAGGAATTTGTATTAGTGATTTAGAATTTGCATTGAACAGTAGATTCCATTTGAATTAGTCCTCATTGAAAATTAAGCCAAATTGTAGCAACAAAATCTCTGATCAAATTTAAATGTTTTGGAATAATACCTATTGTGTAGCATGTTCAGATGTTTTCTTACCTTCTAGAAAATTTTTAACTTGAAGTAAATTTTATCCAAAAACTTACTAATATTTCCCATCTTATTGAATATCAAAAAAGTAAATTATGAAAATAACTGAAAATTTTATGTAGAACTATAAAAGTTCTCTATGTACTTTTTTAACTATAGATAATAATTATGCTGAAATAGAACATTGTTTATATATCTCTGTGTTATTAGAAATTTACTGTCTAAGATTCTAATTTAACTAAAATATAATTATTAATGTTTTAAGTATTATTGTTTCATTTGCTTACGTTTACTTACAAGTTACTTTTTAAACAATCAAGTTATGACTGCTAATGATATAAAAATGTATGAAATTATGTTTCACTTTATAAAAATTACTTTTAAAAATATCTATGATTACTACTAGCAAATTAAGATTTTTTGCTTAAATTTATGAAAAATAAATGTATGATGTTAAAGGAAATTATCAACAATTATATTCAAAATAAGTATGCAAACTTTATTTTTATATCTCACAGCTAATATCTGCTGTATTTTATAGTACATATTTGATATTTTAAAATTGGACTTGATATTAGAGATAATTCTTCTAAATTTGCTCCTGATAATAACTATATCATCTGTATATAATTATTATCAGGAGCAAATTGGCACCCAATGGTGGGTGGCAAAAGGCAGGTATGTTTAAGCCTCTAAAAGGGAATCTGCTACACAGGAGTACAAGATAGATGAAATAACCCCTTCCCGTGGAAGGAACATTAAGTAGATTTTTAATCCAGAAACATTGTGCCATTAATTACCTTTCATCTAACAAAAGGTAGCAAAATGGTTAGATACCTTATGAAGAGCATTTTCAATATCTATGATAACAACAAAAACAATTTCTTCAGTCTTAAAATTCTCTCATATGAACTGTCGATGGATTTATCTGCTTGGTGTGCTCATTTTGGGAGTTAGAAAATGGTTTATTCATTAAGCAAACTTCTCTGATATATGTATATCAGTTTTTCTATTGGCTTTGAAAATGCTAAATTTGATATGTGTAAGATACAGCTTCATAGTTATTATCTTTTCCTTTTTTTAAGAATAAAAACTGTTTTTGTATGCTTCCAAAACAATGGTATATGGCCATAAGCTATATAAATGCTCAGAAAATTTTAGAAATTAGGCTAATGCGCTGGACTCATTCGTTAAGAAGAGCTGTTGCTATACCTTCCATTTCTTTAAAGTTATAAATTTTATAAAACATTATAGCTTTTTTTTTTTTTTTTTTTTACAGCATCCATTTATTTTTATCATAATTGGCTGTAAAAAATGTAAAGAGGAAAATTCCAATTATTTGTTTGGGACCCAGAATACGAACTTTAAACAATTCGGTCAGGGTCTGTCCCATATTCTGAAGACTTTCTAGTTAGCATTTTGTGATTATTTAGTCAGAAGCTTCTGCCTTAGGACATTATTTTAACATATCTGGCAAACAGCCTTAAAGTCGGTGCAGTAATTTTTCTGGTAGTTATTTTTTGAATTCCAAATAGCTTTATTATAAGTGGTCTTGTGCCAGTTTTTATTTTTGTTATTCTCATCATTTTCTTAGCATTCACTCTCAGACATAAGAGAGATAAACTGCAGTATTATGTCAGTCAGAATCAGTTCTAATTCCAGTTCTTTAATGTTAGGTAACTTACTGTTCTTACTAGAAGTATAAGAGGATTTATACTTAAGGAAGTTGCCTGATCTTCTGGAACTCTTTCTATCTCTTTTAGGATTTGTGTCTCAGAAGATATAAAAATTCCCCATGGCATCTTTTTTTTTTTTTTTTTTTGATGGCTTTAATATCAACTTTGAAGATCCATTTAATCGAATGTACCTGCAGAGTGTGCCATTCTAAATGCTTCCTTTCTTATTGAGGGTATTAGACTTTTTAAAAGGTGATGGGATCTCTTATATAAATCTTATTTGTCTTATAGACCACTTTTTTCAGTTCGTGGATTTCACTGGGATAGTATGTGTTACTCCCAGATATGTTTGTATTTGTATCCAAAATATATTGAAATGTATTAAAAAATTCTTCCATGTTTAGAGTATCATGGAAGACTTTAATACATTTCAGCTTTGAGATCTTATATAAGAAGATCACAATGCTCCAGATATTAAACTAGAGCTAAGAACTTCCAGCCGATGATTTCTCATGGAGATCTTATCTATCTTGGTAAAAATTTACAGCAGTTTGAAACTGATTTCCTTTTTAGTAAATTTGTGAGATGGAATTCCATTCTTCACAATGGCTGTTTTTACACATTTAACAAGCTGGGCAAGAGGGTTAGGTAGATAATTCTGTCTGGGCTTCATAGTAGTTGTGTTACTGAGGGAAAAGGTTGAAATCCCATAACCAACTCTTTTTGTTTCCTGCCATCTTCTATGCATCATGCTCTTTTCAACTTTTTTGAGTTTTTGTGAGAACTCCCAACCGCCTAAGTGGTTTTCTTGCTCTCTTTTATGCTGCTATTTTGTTCCTGTGGAGCCATTTCACAGGCTAATTTATTATTAACTGAAGGTGCAACTAATCCCCGATTTTTTTCCACATTTTTCATGTCAATTGAAAGTTGGCTTGAGAACTGGTGTTTTTATGATCACCATTTACATAGCCTCTCAGTACAGCTGGAAGGCAAACATACAATGAGGATTTGCCTGATTTTTCGTAAGACTTACTCAAGGTGCCAAATATCTTTGATCAAGTTACCTTTCTGTATTAGCTAAGTATATGCATAACCTTTCACACCATAGGTGACCCTACCAGAAACTGAAAATATGATTTAGCTCCAAGTGTATATCACTTGTGGCATTTTTTTACAGCCTCCCACCACTTTAAAACTATAAAATAAGATTTGAGAAGGAGATAGATGAATGGTTAGTGCTTGGACTACAGTTATAAATAAATTTAAAAACAATGTAACTAAATTTCTTTTAATACACTTATAATTTTAAAATATTTGTTTCTGAGAGTGCAAGTTATTTAACGTGTCTAATTATACAAATTATAAAGTAAATGAAATATTTCAATAGAGGAATATTGTGTATATATGTGCTGCAGTTGAATTTTTTGCTTTGTGCTTTACTGTTCCTATTTTCCTTAATACTTCACTTCTTACTTGATGTTAGAAATTGTATCATTCTGCATTATTTTTTATGCAGTTGTTTATTAAAAAAAATTGTTTTGGTATTTGCTTTATTTTCATATTCATATACTATTATATCATTTAGTTCATTTTGAAGAAAAGTGCATTTTTTATTTATTATAATGTTTATAAATATAATTTCTATACGATAATTATTTTAAATGCTTTATGTCAACTTTTCTATAGTATTGTACTATTTTATGTTTAAAGGTATCTTAATTATGGAAATGGGTCAAAGAAAGTACCTTTATCTGATGTATTGCAATATACATTAGATTTTGCTGAAAGCCAAAGACATTTCGAAGACAATACGATAGAAGATATTGAAATGGCTTCTCCAAGCTCTTTATCAAGGTATTATACATTTATTACCCTTTATTAAACATTGTTTATATTTCAGCAACTTTAAAATAATACAGTTAATTTTTTTAAAACCACCTTAAAATTCAACTTATACTGTTCCTTTTTCATCAATCATATTTTAAAATATGATTGATAGTGTTATTAGAATCTATTTAAGAATTTTTATTTTTTATCTAAACAAAATTATCAAATTGCTTTAGTTTATAAATACTAATTATTAGTTATGCATTCCATTAATATCAAGTAAATAAAATTGTTGACTCTTGGATAAGATAAATTACTATTATTAAATATGAATTCTCTTGAATCAAAATTAATTTATAACCACTTGTATTTTTATTGCTGTTATAAAATCTGTTCTTTTTGTCATGTAAATCCTTTTATTAATATTAGTAATTCATTCTCCTTTTCAATTATTATTCATATCTTCCTTTCCTTGTTAAAGGAATGTTGCATAACTCACAATAAATTTTTTAATCAATTAAAAAAAAATTACAACCACCTACAACTATATAAGCTTATACAAATTTAATATGCTTTTAATTAAAGTAAATGTAAAATTGAAATGTCGCCACCATATTAGCAAAATATTTTATATTGTTAAAAAAAAAAAAAATAGCACACACACACACATATATATATACACAGAGTTTATCAAAGTAATAGAAACACCTGTAAAGAAGTAGTAGCTATTCAAAATCACTTCTCGTGTGATCACACCAGAAGTGATATTAAACAGCTATTAGTTTGTTTGTATGTGATAATATATATATATATTTGTCTTTTCATTAAAATGTGTTTTGTTAAAAGTTCTGTAAATCTGATTTTTAATTAAAAAAAAAATGGACCTCTTGGATTTTCAATGGTTAAATTGTAGAAGCGCATCTAGCTAGAGCAAGTGTGACCAAAATATTTCAACTTTTAGACGTTTATAGAAGTGCAGTGTCTAAAATCATAACAGCAAAGATATAACTCAGCAAGATAATGATGGCAAAGCAGTATAGCTGACAAAAAGAGACTGACTGATATTGAAGTGGATTATAATGTCTAAAAAATAAACAACTAGCAAAAGTAATCACAGGACTCAGTCAGCATCTGGATTATCCAGTATTAGTAATTACACTTAGAAGACACCTTCATGAACAAATCATTTACAACTGAGCTACAATTCTTTGGCCACTTGTTCCAGATGTTACTGATGAGCATCGTCTAAATTGGTGTCACATTCACAAAAGATGTGAAAGAAAGTAATATGGCCTGGCGAATTTTTCTCTCTTTTTTCTGCAACATTTGTGCAAATTTATGATCACAATTGCCTTTCTCCAATTATCTAATGTGAAGGTGGATCATATTGTATGGGCAGCCATACTGTGCTGTTTTTGTGGACTAATCGTAACCCTAAAATGAATTATTAGTGTGGGGAAGTATAAGAAAGAGATTTTAGCAGCCCATTTCATGATGCAAGCTTTGTTTCTTCCTGGAGATGTAATCTTCCTGGTTGATCCACCAGGAAAATTACATCAGCTATCCATGATATGAGACTTGTCCAGTCATAATTTAATTAGCATAAGGATGAAGTTAATCATCTCACACAATCATTCAGTATAATTGAAATTTTATGATCGATTTTAGAGCATTCAATTTGCCTTCACTTCAACAGTTTGTGCATTCGATTTTCACCTTGGGTTTAGATGTTTGTTGTAGTTTGAAATTCAGTTTAAACTATTTGTTCTAGTCTTGTTAGCTCTCATGTGTAAACAATGACCGTTGAGTGGCAAATCAAATCATCGTTAGAGATTTTATAGGGAATTGATATTCTTATAACACCTCTTCCAGAATTTTCACAGTAACTTCATGAAAAATTGTACAGTATTCTTTTAAACACTTTTCACATTTCAGCATTTGTATGAATCGATTCTTAGGTGAATTTACACCAAAAACAGTCCTTCACTACACTAATGAAGGGCTCTTTATAAAACTATGGTATCTCTGTTATTTTGATAATCATCTTCATGTGTGTATACATATATATTCATTTATAATTTATCTCTTTGTTGTTACTTAAGTATTTGAAAAAGTCATCTGTTTATCCAAAGGTAAAATTTTAAAAGCTTAATCAAATTTAATTTACTTTCTGTTTTGCTTATCATTATGCTGTAATTGTAAACATTAATAAAGTAATACGGTATTTTTATTAAACTACTTTTTGTGTGAATAAATTTATACATTAAATTGATTTTAACGTAATTTTAATTTTTTGAATAAAAATGTAATTTAATTGATAAAAACTAATTTATATGTGCATTTGGTGTTGGTAACTGGAAAACTGTGGGCCTTGTTTTCTAAAGACTTTTTTTCACATATTTATTAAAAAATGCTATATGCTTCATTTTCATTATTTTTAAAAATATATTGCAATTTACCCAATTAAAAAATATATATTTATTTTCCTGTTACAGCACAGGAGGTGAGTCCCCAAGTAATTCACTTAGCAAATGCAACTCAATGGAACATTCATCTAGTCTTAGAAATGATAATTCTGGCTCCATGCAGGTGAACCATATTGGTGATGAATCAGTGCCTTCTCCCCAGCAAATATCTGAACTTGAGCTGAAGGTTCTCCAATCATGTCTAAGGAGATGGCGAACAGAAGTAGAAAATAATGTCAAGAGTTAGTAAAATAAAATTTTCCCATAAGCTAATTTTTTTAATTGACAATCCCATATAATAATTGTCGTTTTTGTAAATTTCTACAGCAATACAAATCGGAAAAATCTTTTATTATGAATGAGCATTCTTTTATAAAAATAGTGAATAAATTTTAAATGTCCATAAAATAAGGAAGAGATTTTATAATAAACAATCCATTGTGACAGATCATTTTTTGAAAATACTTATCAAAAAGGATATTTTTTTTTGTATTAATAACAAAGCTTATAGTTTAAATATGAATGAAAACGTTTTTAAGTACAAAAATTAGTGTAATGCTTAAAATTGCTTATTAATATAATTTTTTTGTTTAAATGATAACATTTTAATGCATTTAATTAAATAATCATGGAGTTTAAAAAGAACTATTTAGACCAGAATGATAAATTTATTATTTTGAAATTCTATTTTTGATATCGAAATTGGAACTAATTAAAATCAAAACATTATTCTTTTAACTATTTCTAATAGTATACTAATTTTTGTTATCAATTTTGTTCTCTTATATATTTTAATAATCCTTAATTTTTCAAACTATTTAAAAGAGTAAAATCTATAATATATCTAAATAACTGACAAAGATTACATAAAACCATGCTGTAGTTGCTTAACTTTGCTAAGACATTGTAAAATCTTGGTGACAGACCATCGCCCTTTGCAATAGGCATGAATATAGAAGCTTCCCACATTAATAAATACAACCTGAGTATAAACTTGAAATTATCATAATTTTCTATAAAATTTATAGTTAATTGCAAAAACTTCAAGATAATGGTTTGGATCAACTCATTTTTATTAATTCCTCTCTACTCTTTCACAATTTGAAGTTAAGCATGTTAGTTATGTATGTTTCCCGTTTCAGATCTTCAAGATAGTATTAATGATATAGACAACACTATAAAAGATATTTATAATAACCCTTCATTACAAAAGGTTAGTATGTATTTTCTACTCTGAAAGTTTTCACTTATTGTTAAAAAAATTTACTCTTTAATATATTTAATAGCTTATAATAATAAATATAAAATATTTCATTTGTTATACCTTTTGTTTGGTAAAATATAGATTTGTAATATTGTCAAAATCTGAAAATATAAAAGCTTCCTCCTTATTTTCTTGAGTAAAATAAGTAGCAATCATAATATATATGCTGCATATTAATAAAAACCTTTTAAGAAAGAGAAAATCTCTTCATTATTAAGCTAAATAAAGCTGATTCTTTAGTTTTAAAAAAAAATTTTTCATTCATTTTTAGTTCAGTTTTGCTTAAGACGATAAATAATAAATGTATGTTAATGAAGATTGATAATTGATTATAAAATGAATACATTCTTTTAAAAATATATGTGTGACCATGAAAGCTGGAAATGAAATTTACCATTTCAGTTTTTGAAGTGTAATTTCATTGAAATTGCTGAAAATTCGTAAAATAGAAAAATAAGTTTTAGATCTTAAAATTCATTTTCAACTGTTCTGTCTGTAAAGAAAGTACCATTAGAAAATAATTTAATATTCACTATATTTTAGAAACATGTAAAATGAAATTCATACTTAAAAATACCTGCTTTCATTTTCTTTATGAAAAATCAAGCAAAGTAATCACTTATTTTTCTGTTTCAAAACTGAATTTTTCAAATCTACTTGTTTTAAAGACGTTCACAGCACTATATCATTTTGTTTTATATATGAAGGTTCTTTTTCATTCTTAATTGTTATGATCTCAGTTTATCTTCTAATACTTCATGCATACAAATTACATCTGAATCCATGTCAGAAAGTACTGAAATGAAATTTCAGACAGCAGTAGGTATCCTTATCAAAATTCACAGGTGGATAACATTAGTCATTAGGGTGAACATTCTTAGTTTTCTTCAGTTATGTCTGTCTCTTCAATAAAAGCTGTATGTCAAAATGACGTGTGTCTGTAACATTATTTTAATCATAGATTGGCATGTGCATTGCTTCTAGATTATCAATTCATTATGTTATTTCACATATAACAAAAAAGATTAGATAAAAAATTCAAGACTAAAGATCTGTGAGAATGAGTTTACCAAAAAGATTTTTCAAAATTTTAGTTTGCAAATTGGGATTAAAATGATTATGCCTTTGGAACAAGTAAGGGACCAGCCAAAAATTTATAAAACAATCAAGTGTTGGTAAATTCGTAAAATTATGTTTCTACTGTACTTAATTTTTAAATAAAAATTATTTTTCAAATTCAGTGTTCATGTTGTTGTTACTAATGACACTTGAACAAACCAAGCTTGCTATGCCTTGGCTATGCGAATTTAAGTCAATTGAGAGCGTCTTTCGTTTAATCAGAGCAAAATGAAGGGGAAAGTATGACTTTTGGCTGCTTAAATCCTCCAATAGATGTCAGCACCAAGGATCTACTTCCTTAATTTTGCTATTGATCTGAAGAGTGAGTAAATTTCTCCAGACCACTGCATCCATGGTAACTGCTCAATGACCAACCACGGGACTTTCGATTCCGCAGATTTAACGAGCGTGTAGTGTTCATAAAAGTAGTTATAATTAATGTTTAATTTTTAAGATGGAAATTTCTTTTAAAAGAAGAATTTATAATGGAAAAACTGATATTATTATAATGATCCATTTTTCAATTTTAACTGTCCTTTTACAAATAAAAGTAATATGCATTTAGCATTTTTGTAAAATAGTAATCCTTTATTGATTTTAATGGAGTAATAAATTGAATTTCAATTATTTATTCTCTGATTAGTAATTAAGTATAAAATTTTATATGCATACTGTGTGTTTTAGATTTTCAAATTTGCTCTATTCGTTATCGAGTGTATATTTTTATAAAAAGATGTGTAAATTAAAAACATTTGTAATTATGAACCAGAATTTGTTAATGAGATGTTTTTTTATATAAGTTAATCAACTGCCAATTAAATATTACCTTCATGTCCTAATTAGTAGTTTCCTATATTTCTAAATATGTATTTTTCTTTTAAAATTTGTTTTTCTGACCATTTTGTTTTTGTTTATTTAATTTTTAGAATATACAATATGCATTCTTACTTCTTTTCTTACCTTATGCAGCAATTCATTGGTTTAACTAAAATGCCAGTGTTTATTAGCCGACATGAAAAAATATAGTTTTACTATAAATGTAATAAATTAGATAAGTTTCATGAAATTGAAACAACTTAAGTTTTTAAAAATTTATATGAATTTGATCTTTATGTTAGCAAACATTTAATTAGAGTTTATAATATTAATGACAAAGTTGTTCTGTGGTACAAAACATTTCATATTTAAGTTTAAATTATTGTTAGTAAGAAAGTAATTTAATCAAATGTAGGTGTTGTTATTTTATCTATGTTTTTAATATTAACATCACTTACTTACACACACCTTTATGTTTGTGAGTAAGAATAAAAATTTAAATCACATTAGAACCATCTTCATAATTTTGTATGTATGTATATAATTTGCTGCTATGAGCTTTCTCTTTTCATTTTAATTACTTATAAATAGATAAAAATATTATGATTTGTGGAAAGTATCTGATCTATTTTTGTTATTCTCTTTCAGTCAAATTTATGTTATAAGTTTCCTGTAAAAAATTGAATGTTAGAAAATTTTAAGAGATATCAATCAGTCATAATTGAATATTATTGATATTGCATCAAAAATATAATTAGTAAACATCTACTTATTTCTACTGTTTCCAGGCAAAAATATTAGTTGCGTTTAATTGAATAAGAGTAAAACATTAATGAGGAGAAAAATCAAAGCTCTGTGATGGAAATTGATAAAGATCGATCAGAAATTTAAAACAATAACAAAATAGTGTAATTGAGAGAAATTTTTTTACAGAATAATTAAGTAAATAAATTAATTTAGAATGTTCTTGTGTAATAATTTAGCATCTGTTAAAAGATGTTAAAGAAAAATTTTTGATTATAAGTCATTTAAATGTAAATTGTATGTTAAGTAATATCATAACTACTTAGTTTTCATTTTTCTAAATCTCAAATTTTTTTGATTTTAACATAAATTGTGTCTGTGCATCTCTTGATTTCATAATGAATTCATAAAATAGAGTTATGTAAATTAATTTCTATAAGTATCCATAATTATGCTGTATATAAGTGATTAGATAAAGAATATTGTGTTTAAAAAATCTTTCTAAAGTGGTGTTAAGCTCATTAAATGTCTTTGATATAATCAATTGTAAATCTAATTTAACTCATAAATATTCTATACATTAATATTTTCTATATATTAATATATATATATATATATATATATATATATATATATATATATATATATATATATATATATATATATTTTACAAATATTTATTACTCATCAATTGAAAATAAAATTGAAGAATATTGTGTACACATTTACAAATACCTTTGTTAAGTATATCATAAAAATAATAGGTATGATAATATTTGCTTAGCATGTACATGTTCGCATCGCCTGGAAATATTTTATCACTCCTGAAAATTCTTTGAAACTTTTGGAATGTGTATAGTAAAACTCATGTATATTACAAATTATCAATCTTAACTACAACTGAAAATTAATTTATACTTAGATATTTTTAAAAATATGTCTGGATCATTTATAATTTTAAACATTAAAATAAATCATTTTAAAATTACAATATTTTAGTACAGATTAATT
Organism: Latrodectus elegans; assembly: GCA_030067965.1. NCBI lineage: Eukaryota > Metazoa > Arthropoda > Arachnida > Araneae > Theridiidae > Latrodectus > Latrodectus elegans. The sequence continues at coordinate 9,057,337 of CM057818.1, read as the reverse complement.
ATGATAGTTTTCCCATTTTACTTCCAATGTATATAGCTTAATGTGATGTAACTATAGTTATTCAATAACTTTTCACAGAAGCCATACAGATTACATGCAGTTCTAGTGCATGAAGGGCAAGCTGCTTCTGGTCATTATTGGGCCTATGTATATTGTCCAAGAAAACAGATGTGGTTAAAATTCAATGATGTTTCTGTCACTGAAGCCAATTGGAGTGATCTTCAAAGAGATTCAATGGGCGGCCATCATTATGCTTCAGCTTATTGTCTGTTTTATGTTGACCACTTGAGACCTGAACTATTTGATGATGGTAATATTTTTTCCCCTTTATGCTAGCTAAATATTTTTCCTGTATTTACATTGCTTTTAGTGTATTTCTATATTTTAAATATTACCATAATTATTGGATATGGTAATATTACTTCAATATAGAAATATATTTATTAGTAATTAGTTTTTTAGTTTGGTTCCTTATTTGAGTTAACTTAATGAATTGGTAAAATAAGTAAATAATTGTTACATTAGCATGTGGATAAATTTAAATTGAAAATGTAATATTAACATGATATCAAATTGCGTGTATAGGATGTGTTTTTTAATTTATTTGCTCCTAATGAATTATTAAATGGAATTTTATTTTAATAATTCATCAGATCTATTAAGTGTTGAATCAGATGTTCAAAAATATTGATTTATTTTATGCTACCTAGTTAAGGATTATTGAATTATAAAGATTTCCACATTTATATAACATACATTACAAGACTGTTCTTCTCAATTTATAACAATAGTTTTTATTATTTAATTGTACTCTCTAATTTGCCAAAAATGCAACTTGGTAGAATGTATATCCTTTTGCAAAGTTTTGATACAGATATGGTAATTAAAAAGTAGATAAAAACTAGGGAAATAAAACTTGTATAACTATTTTTTTATTGTGATGTTCATTAGATTTGATACTAATTTTCATACATATATTCCAGTTTGTCTCAAGTTTAAGTATTGATGTCTGGATTATATATTTAAAGATATTTATATAAACTTTGAATTAAATTACTTCTGTTAGCATATAAATTATTGTTTAAAAATATTTTTCATTTATGCAGGAACAAGGGGTACTGATATTGGTCCTGAATTGTTAAGCACTTTACCACCAGATTTACAGCAATATGTATATGAGGATAATGAAAATTTTCAGCTGGAAATGATGAAATGGGAAATTGAACAAACTACTCGAAAAAAAGATTCTTCGACCATGACAGTTGGTGATAGTGATTGTACAATTATTGCTGAAAAACGAATGGGTTAGTATGCTGTTCTTTGTATTAATTTAATACAGTGGAAATCTGTATTCCGAATTGTTATAGAAGTAGAAACATCCCTTGGGCTTATTGTCAATGATAATACTTCACTCCCAAAAATCTGTGTTACTGATTAAAATCTACTATATCAAAGTCCTTTAATATATTCTGAGCTTATTAACTCACAGTATCTGATCATGTTTGTTTTGCATATCATAAAAATCATATAAATTGATTGTGGTTCCAAATAAGTTAATATGTGTGTTAATCAAATTATTGAACTGCTAGATTTTACTTACATATCCCCTGCTCTCAAGTAAGAACAAAAGGGTTTTTTTTTTTTTTTTTTTTTTTTTTTTTTTTTTTTAAACAGTATAATATAAGTATAGATACTTATATAACAGTATATACATAAGTATTTTTGTAAACAAAAGTGAATTAAAATTGAAATGCTTTAACTTTTTCTGTTGTCAATGTTTATTTGGTTTTTCTTAATAAGAAAATTATATTTTTTTATGAAATTGTCAAGTAACCTAATTAAGTAGTTCTTAGATATTTTGCTACATAAAATTCTGCTATTTTAATTGCTAATGCCAGTATTGTTTGCTATAATATTAATTTTGATCCTGGGAAGAAGAATTTTCAATATTATAGAATTAACATCAATTAGTATTTTTCTGAAATTTGACTACAAAATATTTTTGGATAACTTAGGTATAAAAATAAAACTAAACTTCCTTTTACATAGTGGAAAATATGGTATTTAACTGTATTAAAGTTTTCTAAATAATCCTCTTCCTTAAACAGGAACTGTACATTGGTTTCTTATGAATTTTATGATGCATTTTAAAATATAATGTAAAATATATTTTCTCATTTATATAATTGACTTGCAAACTGTATCCTGTCCAAGTTTAATCTAAAATATATTCTGATTAAAATACTACATTTAACAGGGCAGGAAAGTAATATCATTTTAATCATGATATTGTCTAATATTACTAATATCTAATTTGTTGAATGCATCATAATTTTTAAATAGTTTATTATAATTGGCTGATTGGTAATTTGGTAAAATAATACATATTTTTTATCTTTCTAGTTTTTGATGACAACAATCCAAGTCGATATTTTGCCAATTTTAGTATAGAGAATGGTCATTTTTGTATGGAACATGCAATGCTATTAGCAAAACTAACTGTAAGTCGAATAGAAAATATCAAAATATCTCCAGGTCAATCAGTTGAAGATATTTTTTCTGAGGTGAAGTATATTCCAACTGTGCTTTGATTAAGTATTTCCTTTTTTTTTTTTTTTTTAATACTATTTTGCAAACACTGAAAGAAAAAAGTTTCAGTAGTAAAAAAGAACTCTTCTTTTTTACTACTGAAACTTTTTTCTTTCAGTGTTTGCAAATGTTCTGAGTTTTATGCAATATTATACTTATTGCTGTATAAAACATTCCTGAATTTACTAAGATTGTGCTTATTTTCCAAATTAGCAACCATTTTAGAAGTTATAGCTCACTTATTAATTTTCATTTGTTCTTGTAAAATAAAAATGGTTTCTTTTAATGCTTCTTTAAAAAGATATGTATTATCCTTACATATTGTATTTTATTCTAAAAATTATGTTCAGAATATAAAATACACTTCCTTGTAAAATATTTAGATTATAAGAATAATTCTGTGCAAATTACTACCATGTTTATGGTGTGTATTTTTAACTTTTTTTTATTGCACAATGCTTTAATTTATACTTTATTAGGTGTACTCATTTTTAAATTTAAAAATTTTATTGAAATTATTTTTCTATAAATTATCTGGAGTATTTTAAAATAGAAATTATTTTGAATTTGTATCAAATTAATATGTGATTAGTAGATTTTAATTTGTTATTTTAAATAAAGGTTTACTGTAAATTTTAAAATATTCATAAAATATTATTATTTTATAGCTAATGCGTCAAGAGATGTTAAGAATCAAAAGATTAGAACGACTTCAAACATCAAATAATGATGACCCTCGCTTGCAACATATAGGAGTGTATATGCTTATGAATTGTAAAGCATGTGAGCCATATATTAGTTGGGCAATTTTAGAGCAATTTTTAGTACCAGAAGTTGCAGATTGTCAAATGTGAGTACTATGATATGCAAATATAATATAGATATGTTTAAATCTTTATTTAAACATATTTAAAATGTATTAAACAAACTTAAAATGTTTGCTTATTTCTTAATTCTTTTTAATAGTTCATATAATCATTTTATAATATATTTGCTATGAAACAAATTTATACTTAAGTCAAAATTTAGAATTAGTTATATAATGTAAATATTTTGTTGGAAATATCTATAAAATTTGTTTAATAATTAACTTGGGCTCTTTTATTTTTCTCAATTTGTGTGTGAGAAGCTTTAAAATGAACATGTAATTTGGAAAAAATTCTGTTGATCGTAACAAGTGTCATTTTTCAAACAGCCTCTTTTTCTGAAAAATTTGTTATAAAAAGGGTTACAAAATAAATAACATATATATTTTTCTCCTTGCGTCTGATTGTTATATATATTGTTGGTTTTTTATTTCTGTGTGTTGACTGTGCAGAATTGCTTAAGTGTCTTTTTACACTTTGAATTACTATAATACTTATTTCTTTCGTTTGTTTTAACTCAAATGTGAATGCTGATAACGATTCGTGTTCGATTTTAATCAATATGTCTTGCTTGTGTTGTTATTCAACATATTATTGTGGAAGTTCTCATTTTTGGGTATGCAAATTTGCTATAGAATTTGTGCAACACAGTATATTTTAATGACCAAAATCATCAGCCAGTCAAACATGTAGATGCTAAACCTATGAATGCATCTGTGCCTGACAATTAAATTAGGAAGAATATCGCTAGCTATTCATAGTTTCATTTGAAAAATATTTCTGTAAAACAAAGTATTTGTCACTGAATTAAATTTATTTAGTAATATACTTTATGTTTTTATGTAATTTTATAAGTTTTATATTTATAAACTGCACTAGTGTAATAAAAGTTGCCCTGTAAAATAAATATTGGGGCATATTTTTTTTGTTACTTGTAGTATATATTCTTTTATTTTACATAGTCCCCTTATGAGGTTGATGAAAATTGTATTAAAATATTAAGACTAACAAAAAGTCACTAATGGTGTCTCCTGATTTTTTCTCTCAAATCAGTAGATCTACTGATTTTTTTACCTCCAAGGTTGGTGGGTATAGATTAGCATTGCATCTAGATGTGTGAGACCAAGTTGGCATCTAAATTGTTAGTACTTTTACATATGGTTCAGTTTGTTTGTTCAAATCCCACATTGTGCTTGCTAATAGTAATTTGGAATCCACTTTAGACTGTTGACTCCAGTCTACTTAGTTCTTGTGTGTAAAAAATGATTGTTGAGCAATAAACAAACTTCTAGATCTGTATGGAATTGGCTTGTTCAGGGCTCTCCATAAACAGTGTCCCATACTTTTACAAAGATGTTGCAAGTTTGTCGGGGAAAATAGATGAAATCATAATTGAAATGTTGAATGAAAAGAATGTTAAAATTTTAACAATTGTGTTATAACGATGCTCAAAAAATCACTGAATATAGGAATATATGATAGCTTTCCATTAAAAGAGATCTGGGGCTCACAGATCAGTCAGATATTATTTTAAATATTCTTTAAGTAAATCAAAATATAAAACTTGTCATTATTCAACTGATATTTGTAATGTATTTATATTAATTGGTGAATAAAATAGAAACATTTATTCTATAACCAGGTAAATTTAAATTAATAGTTTGGTATGTTCTTAAATTAAAATCTGACAATATTATAAAAGGGAAGAAAAATTTCCTTTCATATTGTCATAATATTTATATGTGTAACGTTTTGTTAAACTTTTCTATATCAATGCATAAACTTCACGATATTATTCGTAATTTTTGTCAAAAACACAATTTTTTAATGTCAGTTATAGAAAAGCTGGCTTGTATGAAAAATTAAACATTATTTGCTATTGGTTGGTGTTGATAAACTATGTTATTTTTATTTTAAAAGCAAAATTTTTTTTTTATTTAATTGTTTTTCTCATTCTTTTTTCTCTACGAATTAAAAATATTAAATAGAAAATTAATCATGGAAAAATCAGAGAAATAATTTTCTTTCTTAGATTATTAATGTTTGCATTTGGAATGTGTCCAATTAAAAAAGTAGTCCAAATTTTCCAATATAACAAAATTTCTTATTTAAAGAAAAATCATGAATTACTGCTTAAAAAGAAATCTTATTCTCAATCATATTTTTAATTCTTGGGTTTAGTTGGAAAATAAAAATAGAGTCGGGGCTTTTAATCCAAAATAGTTTAATTATTTCCTGAATTTCTTTCATATTTCTTATAAAAGTTATGGGAAAATAAAAGCATGCAAAAAAAATTTTTAAAAATATAAAGTAAACCATTTTAAAAAATTGGGTTTTTTAAATAATTTGCAACTTGGTTTTTAATTAAAATTCTTCTTAATTAAGTAATCTTTATGTTTTGTTTATTAATTTAAAAATTACACAAACATCCTTATTTAGTGATTTCAAAAAATATCTTTAAGCTCTCTTTTATCAATTCTAATTAATTTTGAGCTTTAAATAAATTTTCTGTTTTTATATCAGAGAATTCCTCGTTATTTTATATTCTGCGTTTTTTAAAGGTTTTCATTAAATAGTTGAATTTTCTGTATGAAAAATTTATTGCATAAGGAAATTTTTTTTTCATTTGATTCAGTTATATACATTAAAGTTTTATTATTATGGGAAGGGAAATATACTGCATATATTTTTAAGAGAAAAGTTCTGTTTATATTATTTATCTACATATGTAACCAGATTAGTTTTCTTTCTTACAAGTTCATTGTTGAAGATAAACTGAAATTGAGAAACTTGCTTTGATTTGGAATTGATATTCAATTTAAAAAAAAGTAGGAAGTATCTTCTGCAATGAAATAGTAATTCCTCATATGCAATTTTACAGTAATTCCTCATAGCAGTGCAAAATGCTGAAGAGTTTTTGTAAATTTAAAAAAATGCAATGACTAGAAGATCACTGTAATAATATGAAATACTTGCTCATTAAATTTTCAAACTCTGGAGTTTGCTAGGAAAGGAAATTTAATAAATGTTTAAAATATGATCCATCAGATTAGTTTTTTCTCTTTTTTATTATATTAGTCCTTATTTTATATCAAATAATTTTCTTTTATTAATAATTTAATGTTTTTTTAATTATAACTTTTATGTTTTTAGTGGTCCACTTATCAAGAAGATAGCTCTAAATAGATTGGAAAAACTTCAGAATTCTTTATCTCAAGAACAACATTTAATATATAAAAAATGGCACCACGAGTACCATTTATATCGCAGACTAGTATCTCTCTTTATTAGTGGAGTTGATCAATACCATAACCATAAAAAGTAAGCTTTAATTTATATAATAATTTTAGTTTTTCTATTCTAAAGTGAGACATGATTTTAATATTTAACATTTCACTTTCTTTAGTTTTCCCAATGCATGGAATATGTTTGTTGCTGCTTGTGAACTTAATGCTGAATCTCATAAATTACCAGGAACTCATAGGGGCCTTGATACTAAATTATTAGAACATTACAGGCGGCAAACTTGTAAAGTAATGATCTTGAATAACTTTTTATATTATATAATTTAAATGTTTAATGTTATTTATCAGAAAACTTTCATTTACATGAAATATCAAAAAATAATGCATTCATTATTTCATTGATTCAGTTATCTTATACTTTTACAATTGTCTTTTGCTTATTTGTAACTTGCAGGATTATGAAAGAAATTATTTTATATCTACAATCTTGATTATTTTTTGATTTTGTCCTACTTGTAATGTTAATAAATGTGATTATTCTGTTTTCTAATTTTTTTTAAAGTGAACTCAGTTGTATCTTGATAATAAATAGACATTTCTTTAGTTTTTAAAAATACTTCATAATTATAGGTGCTTATGTATTACTATTGCGTGAAAATGTTTTTCTTATTTATACTGTATTCACTTCCACATTATGTATATTTCAAGATCAAACTTCATATTTTTTCTTTTATATACATATTAATTCTCAAAGACCTATTTAAAAACTTCTTACATTTTTGTAATATTTTTTATGATTTGATTAATGGAAAAGTAACTTATTTTTGCTTTAAAAAATGTTCTAATTTATTGTATTATTATTGTATCCAATAAAAATCAAAAGTAATTTAATCATACTTTTTTATATCTAACCTCAGTAATTTGTGATTTTCCTGGTGTTCAGCTATCAAAAGGCTTTACAAATCATTATTCTCCATAGAAATTCCTTTTACCTGTGGTTTATAATTCAGATGGTTGACTCAAATTGACCTGGTTAATTTGTTGTTTAATTAAATATGCTCTGCAAATTCCATAAAATTTTAATTCTTTTGCAAAAAAAAAAAAAATCATTTGTGTATTTTTATAGGAGTTATATGCTACTGGAATATTTGTTTAATCATTTTTTTCTTTTTTATAGAAACTAAATGATGCTGTTGCCACACAGTTTGAATGTGCAGATAATAAAGGTTCTTTTGAAGCCTTATCAATAGCTTACGAACATATACTTCCAAGCATGGAGTTCCTTACTTCTACTACAGCATCTGAAAGTGATAATGAGGTAGCAGAGAAAATAAGGAATCGTTGGTGCACTATGTTAGCTTATGACATAGCAAGTAAGCAAAGTATGGAATCGTTTCTGCCAACCTAATATTTAATTATACTAATGCTTTTTATATTAAGTCATTAATTTCTATGCCTGTTTTTCACTTAAATTGCATTGATCCTGCATTTTTTATGCCCTGCATAAATACTAAAATGTTTTTTAATATTTAACCTAAACTAATTCAAACTAAAATATGCCTTCGTTTATTGTTGGCTGCTAATGCATTGTGCAAATTATTTGTTTCCTTTTTTCTATCATAGTTATGAATTTAAATATATCTGAGTGTGTGTTTTTTGTTTTTTTTTAAATATATCACAGAATCTGTTACAAATGTTATTTTTAAAGTGCTTCAAAATTAAGACATTGTTAAAATGGAATAAAATTTACTAAACCTAAATCATTGTGATAAGATTAGTTATAATAGTATATTGAACTTTTGTGTTTATTAATTTATCAGTATTTAAACAAATAGATTGGTTTAAATGCTAATGGATCGATAAAAATAGATTAACAATTCAATATTAATTGATTTGCAACAATTTAAAGTTTTACAAGAATGGAATCTGTAATAGTTTTACAGAACATATTTCAGTTTTAATTAATACCCTGTTTGTTTCAGATGAAATATACATATTATCAATATAAAAAATAGTAAAATAACTGAATATTTAACTTTAGTTTGAATATTTTAACATGTCAGAACTGAAAATATGCTGAGGTTCTTAAAAATAATAATACTAAGTATTGTTTTTATCTTATCAATAGATTCTGCAGTGATTATTCATTTAGTTCTCAAATCTGTATAAAATATGCACATTTTATTTAAATGTCTTTTAAAAAATAAAAAAAAACATTATAAAATTGTCTCTAAATCACAGGTATTATTGCTGAAATGCTTTGATTGTCTAAAATAGAACAAGGTTACTGTCTTTCAAATATTTACATTTTTAATGAGAATTTCCCATTTAGATTTTTTCCCAAATGTAATGTACTTTTTATGTATATTTTATAGGTCCTAAACAAGAGAGACTGCAAGATTTCTTGGGAAAACTTCTCGACTCCAGTAATGATATGCCCAGACAAAGAGCTCCACCTGTCCAAAAGCGAATTCAAAATTTAGATGAAAAATACAGAGCTGCTATGAGTATTGTAATTAAAACTGGTGAATATCAATCTGCACAAATGGCCAAGTGAATGCAAAAAAAGAAAGAAATTTCCAATAAAGTAGTTGAAAAAAAAAAAGCATAAATTTGCCAATCAAGTCACCTTACTTTTTATTTGAAAAGAAAATGGTATTTGTCACCTGTTATTTTGAAACTATGGAAAGGTGCTTGTTTGATTTGTGTAAACATTTTCTAAAACTACACAGACAGCTACAAAAAGGTTAACTGAGCTGACTACCTATTGTGATACTTATTTCAAACATTTTTATGTAAAGAAAGATTGAAAATTGTTGTGGTTTTTAAACTAGATGTTACCTGTTACTACATGTGATTGTTATCAATGCAGGGAAAAAATGAGTGTCAAACTATTTTTGTGTACTAAGTCAATTTCTGTCAAATAAGAAGCTGCTTTATCAGAAGAAGAAAAAAAAAATTAAGTGAGAAAAATCTCTATTTCGAAGCCAAGCTTATAATTTATCAAGCATTTTTGTAGAACGGCAATTTATGTTCATATTTTGTGATATGCTCATTTTGCACATATTTTAAAAACAAGTGTTTTGCAGTATGAAAGAGTTGCAATTGACAGATCTCTTTTTATGATACATTGAATGGTAGAAGTACATCAGACTTTGTAAAAAGCTACTTAACTCTAAAACAAGGAATGGACTTCCAAATTCTAAATGGGCTTTTTATTCTGAAAGGGTGGTTTTCCTCTTCTTTTTTTTTTCTTTTTAAAAAGAACAAAAATTTAATTTCACTTGTAGCTTATATTTGAAACATTTCTGCAGCACATAGTAATTTAATAATTGAAATTGACTATTCTATGAGTTATGTATCTTTCTATTATATCATGAAATGTAATAATTTTATTTACTTTTTATATTCCTGTTTAATGACAATTTAAATTATGCTAAAAGTGTGGGTGTAAAAATACTATTTTCAAATTGAGAATAGAACTTGTGTACATAATGAACATCAATGTCATTCAAATCATGAGTACAATTACTATTTTATTGATTTTCAAATAAAAATATGCTTTTGATACTGTTTTATGTGACTGTAATATACATTAAAAGTAGTCTAATTAATTTATTATTTTACAGAAATAATTATACTCTAGTATTACTGCTCATTATTTAACATTATAAATTTTACTTCCGAATCTTGGGGTCAAAATGTGCTAATATTTATTGGTGCTCATTTCATATGAATATTTTTACCTGGAAATCATAAAATATATGTTATGGTCACAATGCCCTTTATGGAAAATAACACATCTGGTGGTGGCAGGCTAAGTCTGGGGATCTTCTGTTTGGTCCCTGCTTCCGAATTAAAAGGACCCATTTTCAGTGCCACTATGTGCCCCACTATATAAAGGTGTCATACTAGCCTTAAAGTGCTGAAATGTTAAAGCCAAAGTAGTTGGACATTGGAAACAACAACTTCTATTAATTTTAAGATTTTACTTTCTTTTTATACTTTATTTTTTTCTGTAAAGTATGCAGTATCCTGTACAGTGCCCATACTGTTTTCACAACCAATTGCCTTGGGATGTGAAGCTTGTGCCCTAATTAGCTGAACAGCTTAACGTGAAAGCCGACATTTAGTTCCCAAACATGCTTGGTACTTAGTTTTATTGACCCACTGAAGGGATAAAAAGCTTATTCTTCCTTGCCCAACCCAACGGTTTATTACATAAACAGTTTTACATAATCTTGAATTTAAAAAATTATAAATGTAATAAATCAGATTTATCTGAATATTAATAAAAATTTTATAAAGTAACAAGCTAATATTTGAGGGGGAATATTTAAATTCTCTGAAAAGAATTTCCTATTAATATCTTAATTTTTAAAGAACACTATCAGAAAATCTCTCCACAACTTATATATAAAACATGTTCATGTTAAAATTTTCTTGCAACAATACTTTTATATTTTTTCTGTATTTAAATTAAATGCATTATTATCAATTCAACATTACTTATCTTTTGACATCATTCGAAAAAAAGCCTAAATATTTTTTTTTTAAAAAAAAAAGAATGTTTTAAGTGCTTTTATTAGCAGTAAAATTGGTTGAATATATTTAAATTTTAATGTGGGCTTATCTAAATAATTCATGTACTATCCTCTATTGGATTCTTTTTCAATACAGTATTATAAAAACTATAAAAAAAAATCATTTTAATTAGATTTGAAGATAGAACTAGGCATTACCCCAAGCTTATTACCATCTTTTTAAGTTATTACAACAAATGACTAAAATTTATAGTAATAAAAACTATTTATTTACAGCAGAATTTAGGGCTTTTCTTAATTTATTTCAAATAGTTATTATAATATTTTCTTGTATATAATCCACATAATTTGTGTTTAAAAAGTTTTGAATTTCACTGTGCTTAATATACACCTCTGCGGATAATCTGTTAAAAAAAAAATCTTTCTCCATCAAAATAGTTTACAGCAACGTTTTTCTAAAAAAATGTTGTTTATTTTTTTTCATAAAATGAATAACAGATGGTGCCATAAATTGACTGACTTATTCCATCTATAATTTTGTTCTAGAACGAATTCAATTCCTTGTAAAGATATAACAGTTATTGTTATCATTTCACTTTTTTTCTTGTCCTGAGTTGCTTCATTCTTAATATTCAAGTTCGTATATCATCATGTAAAAGGAAAATCTTTTTAATTTCATAGCGTGATTTAAACTAAAAGCTATAGAGAAGTCAAATATAAAACTCAAATTTTACAAGCTTCTCAGAATTATCACTCTTGAATAATCTCTTGATTTTGTCTCACTTTAATCACAATTTGTGGTGAGGTGTTCTCTAACAGAAATTTTTATGATAAATGTTTTATCAGCAGTATATATTTTCGACTATTTGCTGAAAAAATTATGTGGCATGGTTTTTTTTTTTTTTTTTCCTCCTATTTGAAAGTTTTTGCTGATTATATACAGGAAAATATGGTAAAATTAAAGACAATGTTATTACAAAATACAGTTTTAACTTATAGTATTGTCTCCACCAATTATCACATCTTATAATTTGAGTATAGTCTAATTAAAATTTATTTCATTTTGTAGTTCCCTTATTTTTCAATCTAATCTTTACATTTGAAGTTAAGATTTTACTCCTTTAGTAAAAATTTTTCTTCAAATACAATTCCATTGTTTTTCATATTTACAGTTGCATTTACCATTATTATTTAAACAAGAGATTTTCATTTAACATGCTATAATTGAAAATAATTTAGAGACAATAAATTACTCAAAATATATGAAACTTTTATTTAGGTAATGAAATTCTAGATCAATTTCGATTCCCACAAAATTTTAGAAAAAACATAAGAATATTTTTAATAATATTTTGAATGACTTCAGGTTTACTGAAAACATTTTGCTATTTTTCATATGAAAAAATTTATAATTTTGAATTAAATCATTTTTGTGTTATAAATTGCAATAATTTACAAAAACATCGTATGAGAATTGTAGGCAGTATTGCTTTATATTCAAGATGTTCTAAAATTTTTATTATTCTCGTTCTTATTCTTTTTTACAAATGCAAACAAGCAGGTATTTAAATTTTTTGTTACATTAATTTCGTTACTAAATTGTTGATATTAAGAAATCAAAATGTAAAGTATATCAATGATTTAAATTAACAATAGAAAATTGCTCTTAAGTTTTTAATAAAAAATTTTAAGTAATATGGGTTAATTCTCATTTTTCCTTAGTGAATTTGAATTGCTATGATTGTTTGGAGACTAAGGAATATACTATTATCTGTATGAAGAGGTTTGATATGTCACTCAACTGTCATTTTATAGATACACACAATAGCTAATTAAACTAGGATCTACGGTGAACTCCTAACCACTACAAACACCCAAACCCAAAGTGGGAATTGAACCCACAAATTGTTGAATCAAAGGTCAGGACATTAACCTTTTGCCAGCCAATTCAGTATGTATGTTGAGGAAACTTATCATAAATTAATTTTTCATTATTTATATTAATTTATGATAATTTTAATTAAACTATCATAAATTAATCACTCTAAATTAATTTTCTGGAGACACATGAAAATTACAGAAACAAAAGATGGTGCATGAAATCTTATCTCATCAAGAATATATGATGACATCATAGCAGAGGTCATTAATATAATGTTGATGGAAGTAGTGAATTTTCTTATTGCTTGTCAACTCAATTTCTCGTTTTGATAAACTAATATTTATCTTGCCATTTGTGTAGGAAAAAAAGTGTCCTTTTAAAAGATGTATGATATGCATTTAACTGTAGTCATACAACAGGACAGCTGGCCCCCAAAACTACATAAAAACTGTATCATAAACCAAACCATAAATAAAAATTACATAAAGGCATAATATAAAAATTACACATTTTAAAAAGAAAAATAATTGAATTTATTGAAATAACTATTGCTTAAAATAAGTGGTTTGCATGAATTTTGGGAAATGCTATGAGTATATTTATGTCCAACTGAATGTTTATGAGTAGCAACCACAAATCTTCACAAACACTAATTTCTAATAAATTTTTTTTTAAAAAAAATTGTGATGAAGTTTATAGTGTTGAATACGCATTCTATCAAAATAAGAGAACATGTGAATGCAGTGAACTTCTGTACAATAACCCCCATAAAGCTAGGATCTGAATTTGTAACTAGAGTTTGTGGTATCCATATTCAAACATTGGTCCAAGTTTCTTATTTGTAAATATTTAGGGAGAGCTGCTCTTGTATTAGTCAGAGTTTGTTCACGAGATAAAAGTTCAACATTCAGCAGGAAATATCTGAGTGAAGAATGTCTTCAAATCTTTAAGCTTAGGTCTGCATGAAAAGTCATTAGTGTTTACTGTAACGAAGCAAATCTTCCATCTCTATTTTGTAATTTAAAAATATTTGGAAACTTAAAACATTCTTCTTTTCCCTAGTTTTGTTTGTACAGAAAATGTTTCGTTACAAACAGATGTATTATGCTTTTAGTTTTGGTTACATTTAATTGGTCATTTTGTAGTTTCAATTATGTTCCGTTAAGTTTGCAAATAATCAGTTATGTGTTGTCACTTATGAATTAATTAAATTGTATCAAAAAACGTTGCCTTTGCTTTCCAGGAATCCCTATAATGAATCAAAGAGCACATAAAATTGAATTTACCCATGTCATTTTAGTAACTTCTCTAATTGTATAATCTGGATATCATAAACGTTCACTAAGATTTTTGGATGTTTAAGAATGACACAGTATATTGAAAATACATTCGGTATAAATTGTTTTAAGTATGGCAGAAAATCTCCGAATCTTAATATCATTGAATGCCAAAAGCTGGTAGCTGCTAGACTTGGGCTTTCAATTTTGCAACATCTGAATTTTCTACAGTAATAGTATTTCTACGTCAATTATTTATGCTCTGAGTCATTCCGTTAATCTTGCTTTGTACTTGGTGAAATTCTTTTTTAATAGTTGATATGTGCAAGATTGACAGTGTATATTAGCTTTCAATCAATAAAGAAATGTTGTAAATATCACGTAGTCCATCACCATCTCGCTTAAGATATCCCTCAGTTGTTCATTTTTACTAAAAATTAAATCTTCGTTTAGCTTGGAAAATTTCAAAGAATCATTTGGTATAGTTTTATTACATAGAAGACAGTTAAGGTATTATTTCTCGTGATGAAATATAAAGCCATACGTCAAATATTCAATAGTATACTGTTGGCATTTTTTTTCTTTGACTCATTTGTACTGTTGTTACCTGTTAAAAAAGGATATTAGAAAATTTTATGTGTCTCGTGTTTTATTTGCAAAAAAATAACGTTAATTGTTAATTTTTCCAAAGGAATGCTGCTGTTTTCCATTTGAATTATTTCGCATAAGGATAAAATTATATATAATTTTTGAATGAAATGTAATTTCCAATAATTAACTTCTTTCAAAAAACGTTGATATTAAAAAAAATTGTAATCTCTTCAGTTTTTTATTTAAAAAAGGGGATCAAGAGATCAATTTTTATTCAGATGTATTTACGCATACTATCTGCAAAAAAATGCGACTAAATTAAAAATTCCTTCCATCTACAAAATTTCTTATAGTTTATATTGTAGGTAAGTTAGTGCTTATAATGTTACAAAACAAATCTATAAGTGACATTTGTAAAAAGAAAGTGTAAATATTCATTATCTGAAATATTTTTATAGTTGGTATCAGTAATTTAGTCGGTGGAAAATGTATAGCGATTATAATTTTAAAACTATTTCAATCCTTAAAATACATCAGTGGTAATGCATATATAAAGGACAGCTTCTATGAATGTAGCATTCAACGATAGACAAATCGAAATATAATTTTCCATCAGCACTATATGTGCATTGCACATTTCACGCTTTATATATATATATATAAGAAAGCTGAACTAATCCTAATTATAGTCAGAGTTTGACCAGGGTAAAGACAGTTGGCCTGGTTTCCAAATCGGGGGGAGGGGGTGAATCGATTAGAAAGTTTAAGTTTCTTCTCCATATAATGAATAATTTTTTAACAAAATATCAGCACTGTGTAAAATCTCAGTTTTATGTTTAATTCTTCATTAATCTATCTATTGTAATACTCTTCAGATGTATTATATCGTTTTAATGATGGACATAGAATTGTCAGCAAACCAAATATACAGAGCTATATATCTCCTGACTAAAGCAGAAACATATCGGATAATTGCTTCTGGGGGCCAAATCAAATAGAAAGTTTATTTTACGATGTCAGTCCCATATAATCGTTTGCTAAATTGAATAGAAAGTGTTTTTGATGGGCCCCAAAAAATGTTTGCCCCGGATCCCAATTAATCCAATAGTAAGGCCCTAATTATAGTAGCTTTGTTGAAAATGCGATTCGCGCGTGCGCACATAAATATTTTTAAAAGAAAGTGTTCTGCAATATTACAACTTTTTTTTTAAATTGCAATATAGCATTTTTGAACAAGAGAAAAAAATTGAAAAAACTCGCTAATTTAGAGTGAGCAATGCATCTACTCTGCTGAATAAAGTAAATCCAAACATCATGAAAGAAGCATTAAAATAATATGAAATTTACAACATGAATTAACGAAAGTGCGATATGCAAACGATAAGAATTTCAGCGCAGACGCTCATCACGCGCGCCTGTGGCATCACTTCAAAGCGCCATTTAAGGCTTAAAGATTTCGACGATTTCATATTCGGAAACTATGTTTTTCTTGAGGTATTTTCAAAAAAATGATCAATTATGACTCCTAGAAAACAGCGATATTTTTTCGGGGGGGGGGGCGGATCAAGTGCCCGAGTTCGAGAACGAAAGGATAGGGCCGAGATTATTTATCAAGGAAATCGGTAGTCGTATTGGACGAAACTATGCAACTGTAATGCGGATATGTGATCGTTGGATGAAGGAGGGGACGACGGACCGACGTAATGGATCACATCACCTCAGTGCATCACTTCACTAAATAACAGGCAAACTTTGATCATGGCAGTGACGGATCGCTCAGCCACCACATCACGAACCACAGCAGAATACATTCAGTCTGTAACACATCATTCGACGCCGTTTGCAGCAAAGTGGTCTGTCCGCAAGACGTCCATTGCTTCGTCTACCCTTGGCGTAGAACCACAGACGTCTCCGCCACCAATTGTGCTATGAAAGAAGGATTTGGACGGCAGAATGGAATGAAATTGTCATTACTGACGAGTCATGCTTTTGTCTGAAACACCACAATGGTCGCATTAGAGTCTGGAGATACCGAGGAGAGAGTATGCTGAACAGCTGCGTTATGCACCACCATACTGTTCTTGCGCCGGATATTATGGTATGGGGTGGTATTTGATATCACTCTCCCATCCTCTGCTACACATTGTTGGTATTTCCAACCAGTGCTACATTTCCGAGGTGTTGGAACCAGTTATCCTTCCTTATCTTTAGGGCTTGCTCACAGCCATATTTCAACAAGACCACATCAGTGGCGTGGTGAAGGTGGGGCAAGGGGTCTATCGTGCCCCGGGTGCCGCTTTAAGAGGGGCGCCAAATAGCAACTACGAAAATTTTTTTCAGAAAAGTTTTATTTTTTTAATCGAAATATTAGTTTTATTCAGAGAAATGTATTTTAAATTTAATAATTATATTCTCCTGTTGAAGATCTTGCCATATATGAAAACGTTCTTTTTTTTCTTTTTTTTTATTTTCATATTAATAAGTTAGTATAGTTTAGTTCGCATTAAAAAGTGTGTTCTTCTAATCACTTTTTCCATTATCTTTCTTACAGTTTTTTATACTTTCCTCAAGATTTGTGATGATTTACCATTATTTTGTACAGTAAATCTTGTACATGTGATGATGGAACTATGTTAAATTTTTTCTGATAAAAATTTTGATATATAAATTATATTGGTTAGTTTCCTTTTCATGCATTTGAGATGTTTTTAGTTTCAACTTATTTACCAAATAATTTGTGTTGATGTTATTATCTCTTGATTTACGAATCAATAATTTAGGATGATTCCAAAAAGGTTAAGCTCATGATCTAATCTGTAAATGATTTGACGTAATGAATACAGTAAAATTCACTATGTTTTTCAGAATTCTAATTTTTTATGGTATGTCTAAATCAAGTTACTTACCTGTGAAAAATTGTAACATTGATTAAGCAAATAAATCTTTCCCACTCAAAATAAAAAAGAAGATATCTAATTAATATTGTATCGATTGACAAATACATCACTTGCATGATGTTATTATTTAGGAATTCAAAAAAATTTTTGTAGAAATTTTGATGCTCCAAAATACTATTTGACTTGATATTCATTTTTTATTATTAATATAAAACAATTCAATAAACAATATTTTCTCTTATAAATAAGAAATGTGAAGTTTTTATCTCATTTTGACTAAAATAAAATAATAAAATCATTCTCTAAAAATAAAATTTTATAAAACTGAAGCACATTATTAATAAAAACTTATTTGACTCAAACTATAATTAAAACACAAGTGAAAATTTTTTACTCAAACCTGTTTGACTCACAAACTATATATAATTAAATTATACAAACTTATTTCACTCAAACTATAACTAAAACTCAAGCGAAAATTTTTCTGTAAAAGTTTCTTAAAATTTGCACTTCTTAAAAATCTATGAGAAAGGTATAAAAATTACAAAAAAATTCATTTCAAATAAAATGAATGGATATGTGTATAAAGTATTTCATTTCTCAGTTCTTAATAATTTACTTTTATAAATACAATTATTATTATAAATGTATAATTTACGCCATATTCTAATCACTGAAATTTCAAATAAACAATAAGTATATGATAATGGAATACCAAGAATTTTGTCAGGTAAATAAACTATATCTCAGAATTTATTTTTTGCTAAATTCCTAAATTAAAAGTTCCTTAAACTAGCATGGCTATGTTAAATAAAATTCGAGAAAAATATAATAGATATTTAAATATATTATTATATATACATTCGATATAGATTGAGGCTTCTGTGAAGCTAAATCTGGATAATTTAGAGAATATATAGAAAACTTCAGTTTAAAGAATAATACTTACTATAAATAATTAATATTGCATTAATAATTCTAATGATTTTGATTTTAAATTTTTTTTCCCTTGCTGATAAAATTAATTTCACTTGATCCCCTTCTTTATCAAACAAAAAAGGAACCCGACAAGGATGAAAGAACTAAAAATGTTAAAAGAATCAAATATTACTTAATTTTTATATCAATTTCATTCACTAAAAATCATTAAATGTATCAGAAAAAATAAGGAATGTAAAATGTAACTCAAAGATGTTATTGGGATTTAAAACTTCTGAGAGAAATTCTTGTACGTCGCAACCAGAGGAAAGAAAATCTCTGTATTTACCTCTAGCTTTGTTGTAACTCCTTAGTCTACTGTCGCGTTATACTTATAAAAATATTTGCGTTGAAATGCATTTCTCATTAGCGGTCCTTTTTGTCTGAAAATGTCTGTGTTCAGCAAAAGACTGACACCCAACAAAAGATCATTTCTTTTGAAGATAGCAATGCAGTATCCAATAAAGAGAATTGTGTTCCTGGAATCGGAATAAGATATAATACTAGAAATAGAAAAGTAATTTCTTTCAAATTCTAAGAAAATTTATAATTTCTTTTTATTTTAACTATTTACCCGGTTAAAATAACAACCTTTTCCAAATATCGCGAGTGATACTCGCAAATATTCGTCTTTAGCAAATAGTGTGATTTCGTTAAAACTATGGACTTCGCTGGAAATGCTGATTATTGAGTAAATTTTATTTTCTGTCAACCTCTTATTCTTTTCATTTTGCTTATTTAGCGCATTTTTTAGCCATTATGAATATTTAGTAACATACTTCTATAGTTTTGTAATTTAAAATCTCAAATTGCTTATTTAAAATTATTTATTTGAAATCAAAATATTTAAAACTTAAATATTTTTGAAAATAATTTTTGTTGACTAAATTTTGTTGCCTTTTTATTAATACATTATGTTAAAAAATTAGAAAGTTAAAAGATCAAATGTATTAAATATTTTTTTATATGTACACATAAAATGTTTCTTGATAATTAATCTTTAATTAACTGCATATTTCAGTTTATATAATGAAAGCATGTTTAGCTTAGAAATTATTTTAAAGGAATATAATGAAACCAAGCACAATTATTATGCTTTGTAAAAAGCTACAGAGATTAAGTAATATTTTTAAATGTAATAAAATGATTCACAGAATAAAAATAAATTCTTTTATAATATGAATCAACTCTTATTTTAATTAAGAAATATATTTTAAAATCATAAGAAAGTCTTATTAAACATATTAAAAATAAGTTGAGAAATTTCAGGGAGAAATGTGTTTTAAGAGTAAAATCATAAGATAGTGTTACGGTAAAAGTGCTGAATCCGGCAATTATGTATAATAATCAGTGATTTTGCATAATCCCCACTAAACTCGGTAAATGTGATAAATTATCGAAATATATATGTATAATCCCCAATTAGTGATGGGGAATGTCATAAATTCCGATTACTTTGCAGAAAAATGATATTTTAATTTCAAAGAATTAGTATTTTTAAGCTATATTAAATATTTTGTCCAGAAGAGTTCAAAAACATCATGATGACTTAGAATAAAACGTGAAATAATCTGTAGGGCACGATAGGGTAATGGCAATAATTTTTTATATTATTTGCAAAAGCAAGCAAATTAGCTGACTCTATGAGCACAAGAATAGAATAATACTTTATTTTTCAGAAAACAAAATCTAAGAAGTTTTATATTAGATAATAGTATAAATTATATATTTGTGTGACGTATATAAAAGGTATTCAAAAATACAAAATGTGTGTGATCAAAATTAATAAAGGCAAATTAAAGCCGAGATTGTTATTTCAGTAAATTATTAATTTTTATTTTAACAGTATATAACTTTAAATTGAATATTAATTAGTTCTTATTGATAACTTTTGTATTTTCTTAATTAAAAGATCTAGAAAAAGATAACAATTTAGATTATTAGAATTTATAAAAATACTTCTACATGTCAAAACATATTAAAACCATATTCTAAAAAAAATTATTTATATTTGCTTTAAGTTTACTTATTTATATTCATTAGACTGAAATTACATTTAGAATTATAGTTTGAAAGATTTTTACATTTGGACTTATCAGTACTCTGCCTCGAAACACATTGGTTAATATGATTGAATTTCAGAAAAATGATGTTTTCTAACACAATTTTAACTAATTCTAAATTTCCGCAAGTTTGATTTTTACTGGTGGATTTCCTAATCCTATTCTAGTTATGATTTTTTTTATTATATTTTTTTATCTCAAATTTAAAAGTACAGTCTGAGCATTTAAAATTATCTTTAAGATTTTAAAGTGGATATACTTTGCTGTTGTTATTTGCATTATACTCTTATTACATATTTATTCTATATATTATATTAATAATTTTTTTGAGATGGGGTGCCAAAATTGCGATGTCGTACCCGGGCTCCAGTTGTGATCGCTCCGCCACTGGACCACATACCAGATCAACTTTGGCTACGTGTGGCAGCTGCTTGCTCTGCTATACCCCAAGAACATATCACAAGTCTTTTTGAATCAATGTCGAGCCTAGTGGCAGCGATATTCTCCAATAAAGGCGGCTATTCTGACTACTGATTTTGGCAGGAAACACATTTCACAGAAGTCTATAAATTGAATCCTTTGATACTTGTGGTCAACAAAATAAATTTCATTGCGATATCTCTTGTCTTTCTAGGTGTTGGAATTTGAGTGGCCAGCAGTGTAATAGTGACGGTTGGTTTATCATTCTCTGATTCTTTCTTGCTAGTTTCGAGAAAAAAGATTCCTTTGCTGAGGTTGCATGTTCTCACTCATTAAGGAGTTATAAATATTATCACTTGCATTGAGCGTATATATTAAAGATTTTACAATCCCAGATAGATGAATTTGCTTTTCTTCAGCTATGAGGCAGTATAACAAAAAATTCTTATGCTGATATTTCGTATTAGAATCACCCAATATTTTTGAATAAAAAAAAAATGAATTTATTTCTGAATGCTGTCATTTTACCATTTACGGATAAATTGCTGAAGCAAAATAATGTTGAGTTTTTAATATCTTAGTCATACTGGTTTATTTAAATTTTACGGTTCGTGAAAGCACCGGGAAAAGTGTATTACGTAAAAAATGCACCCCAAATTCCCAGCCAAGCTGGCACAAGACAGCAACTATATCAGCTGATGTAAATAACCCAAAGCAAAATTTTCACATTTTTCAGATAGAATAAAAATATTTTAACTACAGAATATCAATCATGGAAAATTAAGCTGCTGATGGGACAGATAAGACCAATTGCTATAACAGCTTCAAAGGGGAGGTGTATACGTAATGTACAAAAAGAAAAACACCTTTAGGTAAAGGGTTTTGTCTATTTTATTGAAGCAAACATAGAAAAAAAATTTACAAAAATACAGCTCATAAAACCTTAATAGTGAAATTAGTTTATACAGAGATCACAGAGATCCGTCCAATATACCATTTATAAATAAATAATAAAAAGCAATTTTAGGGTAACGTTTAGAAG
The DNA here is from genome assembly GCA_030067965.1 of Latrodectus elegans. Lineage (NCBI taxonomy): Eukaryota > Metazoa > Arthropoda > Arachnida > Araneae > Theridiidae > Latrodectus > Latrodectus elegans. Next base: position 9,034,943 of record CM057818.1, on the reverse strand, counting down.
CAACATGTTACTTGGAAAACTACATTGAAATAGAAATTATGACTGAATTATGATAATAATTCAAAGTTTGTAGAATCAGAAATATATACTGGGTGCAATAGGAAAATCACTAGCGATTATTCATAAACACATAACACGAAATAGATGTAAAAAGTTAACATTGAATATTATTCTCATGAACCAGTAAGAAATTGCAAGTAGCAAATCTCTTACTTAAGCTACTGTTAGAATTCTAAATCCTGGAGAGTATTGCCTCAAAAGTTTTAGAGCTGAAACTATAGCCTGTGTATTTTATCAAAAGCATGCATTATTTCTAAGATGACTATATCCATGATAATGATACAATTAAGTATGCAGCAGGAGGAAATTCTTCTTCGCTCTTGGAATACAAGCAAAGGGAGGAAAAGCATGGTCAAGGTGTAGAAAGAGAAACGAGAAAGAACTTACACGAAGGAGAGAAGAGATCACTATCAGAAGTAAGAGCACAAAATTGAATAGAATCTTCTAAAGGAGGAGGTTTTGTCTTTTGTGTTTGTTGTTGTAGTTGATGCTGATGCTATTGGCCTTGCTGTTGCCTTCGTCGTAAATGAAAGGAACGCTTGTGTTTGTATTTCAATCGATGAGAAAATTTATATCTAAGATTATCCTCTTATATATATATACATACACACACTCACATATATATATATATGTGTGTGTGAGAGAGAGAGTGATATAGAGTACCTGATGACCTTAGACGCACCTCAACATCATGATATCATCAAGTGCTTGCTGCTTCAACAGCGATCCTAGTTTGTTAAGTGTGTTAGAAAAACAACTTTGGATGATAACAGAAGACGGTCTAGTTAATACGTATTTTGAACCTTAACGGTTCCAAAATATAAATGTTGTATTCACTGCCTATAGAGTACTGCCTTCTGTGGGTAAATTGTTTCCACTTCCAGGAATTGAAATCGTATCCAACTCTCATCTCAAAGCAGTCAACTCTGTATTCATTAGCAAAATACATCTCAGACTGATTATAACTTCAGAGCATAAGTTGCAAAAAGCGAAAAGCTTGAAAAAATGTGATGAGGCTTCGAAAACATAGTGATTAATTTCAAAGTAATAGCTTTAACTTCAGAGTTAAAATTTCTGCACTAACTTTTTTAAAAAAATTGAAACATTTTTTTACATTAAATTTATAATTAATATTAGAAAAAAAGGATTTAATTACCTAAAATATTAATTTTAGATGATGCAACCAAATTTTTAATTTACAGCCAAATTATACATAAATTACATTTGAGAGCATAATATTTCTAAAACTAATCTTCAGATATAAAACGTTAGAACTAAACTTGATTTTTTTTCGGCAAATAGAATGTATGTTTGATGCAACTTTCAATACATTTAAATATGAATTTTTCAAACATTATACAATTTTTTTTTATTAAAAAAGAACATGATACGTACAAAGTGATTATATAACAATTTTTAGAACAAAATAAATTATCTTACAACTTTCTCCGGCCAAATCTGATAATATCATAGTGAAGTATGATAAAAACATAAACACAATAGAAAGAATATAAATAATGATTAAAATTCACTTAGAATTCAATAACTAATGCACATTTAAATTTTCAAAATACATTAATTTAAAAATGATTTTATTATGGAGTAAGAATAAAGTTTAATATAGGAATGAAGTTTAATTAATAACGTGCAAAAAACATTAATTTGAAGTTCCATATACTTAAAAATGAAAAGTTAGATGTATTCAATCTCAAGTTTCATTAACAATAAAAGAAAAAGCACTAAGTAACTAAAAATAACTATGGTATAAAAGCATTCCAAAAATAATATATATAGCCTTATCAATATGTTGCAAACTGCGCTGTTATTACATGCAATGTGCCGATTCTTTATAAATATTATTCTGAAATCAATTGAAATTGTGCTGTGGACACAATGAAAATATCTTTATCAAGTGGATCAAGAGATTAAGCAGTCACAATCCTTTGACCCCAAGGAAATGGTAGGAGTGGAGGTGGAGGCCCTTCAAATGAAGGGATTCATGGAGGAGCTACAAGTATGCCACGCTTTTTACGTTATCTTGTGTGTGGTAGGTTTGCGATTTGCTTTTGAGTAAACCTCCCTTTATCTGCGCTCCAATGAATTTCACTTTCAGAATCAGTGCCTAACAGTGAGGCATATAACCAAAAGCCTTTAAAATCATATGCATCTTAATACCAAGGCCAGAAAGAATAAGAGCTTTTTAAAGTAGTAGATCAAAAGTGCTAAACTTCAAAAAAAAAAATTCATCAACAAGATTGGCTATGGCATTCACTACAAGACTGGCTAGAAAAATCTATAGTCACTAAGAGTAAATAATGATAGAACAGCTAGTTTTTGAGGTTCACTGGTGAAAAGATGATACAAAAAATATCAGATTATTTCAAATTAAATTAATTTCTCAGAGCAAATGTATTTTCATAATTATTATAAATACACTACTGGCCTTTAAAATTGCTACACCAAGAAGGCGACATGCTATAGACGTGAAATTCATACGAAAGGAAGAAGGTGATATGCATATGATTAGCTTTTCAGCGTATTCAGACAAAGCAGGCGCCAGTAGTGACACCTACATTGTGTTTAAATGAGGAAATTATTCAGCCGGTTCCTCATACACAAATTGCATTTGAACGTTGTTGCCTGGTGAAAAGTTGTTGTGATGCCTCGTGTAAGAAAGAGAAATGCGTACCAGAACGTTTCTGACTTTGATAAAGATCGAATTGTAGCGTACCGGGATTGTGGTTTATCTTATCGCAGTATTGCTGCTCGCGTCAGTCGAAATCCAATGACTGTTAGCAGAATATGGAATCGATGGGTTCAGAACGGTAATACGGAACGCTATGCAGGATCTCAACGGCCACCTATCACTAGCAGCCGAGAAGACAGGCATATTATCCGCATGGCCATAATGGATCGTGCAACCACGTCACGAGGCGTGAGTCAAGAAACGGGTCGTTTGGAAGACAACAAGTGTCTGCACGAACAGTTCGACGACGTTTGCAGCAGCATGGACTCTCAGCTCGGAGACCATGGCTGCGGCTTCCCTTGACGCTGCGTCATAGACAAGAGCGCCTTCAATGGTGTGATCAACGACGAACCTGGGCGCATGAATGGCGAGACGTCATCTTTTCAGATGAATCCAGGTTCTGTGTACGTGTGAATCCAGGTATGATGGTCGCATCCGTGTTTGGCGGCATCGTGGTGAAAGCACACTGGCAGCGTGCATTCGTCATCGTCATACTGGCCCATCACCTGGCATGATGGTATGGGGTGCCATTGGATACACGTCTCGGTCACCTCTTGTTCGCATTGACGGTGCTTTGAACAGTGCACGTTACATTTCTGGTATGTTACGATCCGTGGCTCTACATTTTATTCGAGCCCTGCGAAACCCTACGTTTCAGCAGGATAATGCCCGACCGCATGTTACCGGTATTGTACGGATCTTCCTTGATACGGAACATGTTCGGCTGTTGCCCTGGCCAGCACGTTCTCCAGATCTTTTACCAATAGAAAACGTCTGGTCAATGGTTGCCGAGCGACTGGCTCGTCACCAAATGCCAGTCACTACGGTTGATGAACTGTGGCATCGTGTTGAAGCTGCATGGGCATCTGTACCTGTACATGTAATCCAATCTCTGTTTGACTCAATGCCCAGGCGTATAACTGCTGTTATTACTACCAGAGGTGGTTGTTCTGGGTACTGATTTATTAGGATCTATCCAGCCAAAAGTTTTGAAAATTTAATCACTTGTTATTTCTAGTATAATATATTTGCCCAATAAATATCATTTTGTTATCTGCATTTCTTCCTGGTGTAGCAATTTTAATGGCCAGTAGTGTAGTTACGAGAAAATTTACTGAAGTACAAGTTTCAGTAGATTTAGTTAAACACTTTTAAAATTGGTGAGTCAAAGAATAATTACATGTAGCTTTTGGAATATTCATGACAAGATATTTAACTCAATATTATTAATAAAAGGTATGATAATGGGTTGCTTTTAACATTAATGTTTTTATAATATGAGAAAAGATTGAAAAGCTATAACTATAAAAAATATTTTATATGATAAAGAATAAATTTCAAAAATTGTTTTAATATATTTAATTCGAAATTTTTTTACAGAGAGTGGACATAGGAAATAAAATTATATATATAACATTTTATTGTTAAATTTGGGATGAATCTCCTTTTCAATAATATTGCAATTAAATTTGGAATAATGATGTAAAATCAAGTTCGCATATTTATTTTCAGCATTGCATTGAAGATAATATAACCATTACTATTTCTGATATTTTAAATGGTTAATCTGTGGTTTGGATACCCCTTTCTCGCCAAATGGGCGATAGACACGGAAAACGGGGTAACCTTGACTATTTCATCCTAAATGCACTCCTTGTGGCAATCCTGTCTTTTTTTATACAATTATATGTGTATTTTTTGTTAAACAATTCGTAAAAAATACATTGTTTTTGTTTTCGTTGCCATACCAACGATGAAATTCGTTTAAAACACGGGTTTCGGTTTCGTCGCCACAGAAACACCGTTTTTGCGTAGTGTCTCTCGGAACATTCAACTCCGCGAGACAACACGCAAAAACGCGCCAGTTGGTGACTTTTGAAAATGCGCCAAGAAAGGGACCTAATGCATATTTTCACTTGTCAAATATGTATTACATATAAGGAGCAAAGCATCGGTTTGAGAAGTCATTTTTCATTTATTCAAGCCATTGACAATAGAGTAGCAAAAAAAAAAAAAAAAATGAAAAAGATATAGCAAAACATTGACTGGCACAGGTGCCGTATAATCCAAGATTTCGAATTCTAAATTTTTTTGGGAATGAAGAAATGTTGCCAAGATGTCGTATCGTGATGTGCACGATGACGTAACCACTCTAGGGATAACAAAATAGTATTTTCTGCATAATTCTTATAGGTCTTCATATCTATGACGTAATAAAAACGATGTTACCAGATACATAAGAAAATCAACCAAACTCAGAATTTGGCTTCCTGGATTATACGGCACCTTATAGTTAATTTCATAGTTAATTTAATTCACTTTATAGTTAATTTAAATCGGTAAAGGACGATTAAAATTTTTAAAATTTCATTAATTTATAGAATTTTAGCTTCATAATTGCAATATTAGTGAACAATCTCATTTACAAAAAACATTGAAAGTATCATTTGAATCTTAAGGCCATTGCCTTACTTACACCAACATAAAAAATTATCTTTTAATTAATGCTGCTGAAATAAAGATAATAAAAGCATAAGTGAAAAGTTCATTGAATTAAAAAAAAAAAATTTTTTTTAATAAAACACGTGAGTTATGTTACTTGGCACCATTCCCATGGTCCAATTCGTTTTGCCGCAAAATTGGCTACTTTGAAGCCCTTATTACATTAGAATTGCCCAGGTTTCATTTTGAGCAACTCCCGTAGACTTAACATTACGTGACGTCACAGCTAAAAATTTGAGCAACTCGTTCTATCCATCCAATAATATTACAGATTTTTTTCACAGCTAACGCTAATACATAAGCACCCATATTAGTTTTCACAAATAATTATATCTATTCCCCATTTGTTATTTCAAAAAAACTTTCTTTCTTTAAATTCGTACATTTTAATTTCATTTTCCTTATACTCATAATTTCTTACATTTAATATAAAAAGTTAAATTAAAGATATCAAAATTTCTATTTGCATTTGTTTTTATATTGTTAAAAATATCATTTGTAAATTAAAAAAAAAGTTACAAATTATTTAATTGAGGAAAAGAAATTGTTATTTTTACATGAACTTCTAGACTATTAACGGTTTAAAATTATTTTATGGTCGATCTTTAAGTACTAGGTGATTCTACGAGCTGGTTCACCTATATTTTAGGATGTCCCGCGTTTTCTCGCCAATTTGAAAGGATATTGCTATTGATGTAAATTTATTTCAGGATCACCTATCGTGTTTTCAGTGCTATATTTTTTCTTCAATAATGCACGGAAACAAACGTGCAAATAAATAAATAAATCGCCAATTAGCTATCGTGAGAAAAATATACTTTAAAGGCCCCCTAAAGTGTATTTTTCATACGATAACTAACATGCCAGTCAACTTTGTCCATTCGGTTAAATCAGTTTTCTATAATCGGAGTGATCGTCAAATTTGGTAACAGTTTACTGCGATTTCCCTTTTGCTGAGGTTTCCGAATAAGAACTAATTTACAGCAAACGTAAAAAATCAAGCAAGCATTTTGTTTGTCAACACTTTTTTTTTTTTATCATTCTGTTGATTATTCTTGTTTTATGTATAGAACAGATTCTCAACTGTGCCATGAGACTTTTGTGTGCCGCCAAATTTTAAAATATAGTAAAAATTGTTTTCGTAGTTATTATATATTATTTTACATTATTATTATCATAAGGTTTATTTTGCAGTTTATTATTGCTTAACAACTTTTAAATACGTTTTTCCTTTTGTGCCGTGTCAAAAAGGAAGGGTTGAAAATCATTGGTATAGAAATTTATAAAAACGGTAATTAAATTTTAAACTCAGATACTGGATAAATATTATTCAAAACATACCACTTATTATTTACGATGCAAAATTTTGTCTATCTCAAGTGAGTTATTTTACAATGCAGCTCAAGAAGAAAAGAAATTGTAGGTATATGTCATTCTTCATGCTTGTTTTGTGTTTCAGCATTTTAAATTCGGCGGCCATTTTAGTTTAGCGATGTGAATTCTCATGTCATCAAACATAAGCAACTTAGCACAAACTAACTTCGATTATGGAAGATTAACCATTATTTTCAGTGAATTTATCATTTTCTAGACGAGGAACTTAACTATGTGAATCGAATTTTTATCAAAAGTACCTGAAACAGCATTGATATAACTTAAACTGCACGCAATAGGTTGTTACAGTATCGATATTATAAACACCAACCGCATTTTCGCCTTTATTACAAAAATAAAATGTTTCGAATTTTCTCTTTATTGATTTCCACTTTTAACACTTTGTACGTCACAATTGAATGGAACAAACAAAAAACAGCGAAAGAATTTTTAGTGCAAAATGTCCTTCCCATGAGCATAAATCTAAAATTACTTGATCGCTACTTTCGGAGATATCGATCGCTACAGCCATGTACCGGGAAAATGTTGGATTTCTTTTCCCCCACAAGCTAATATTAACTGTTTCAAAATTATTAAACTATTTTTATGAATTTTTCAGCGATGTTGAATAATACTGATTTCACTAAGCAGACACGTTTGCTGTCATATATTATTGTTTCTAAATGATATTTATTTTTATAACTTATACAAATTAAATTATTCCTTGAAATTTTTATAACATGAGAGATAAGATTTATGTAAGCTATTTTTTGATTTTTACAAATTAAAATGTCTCATTTCATGACAATGATAATAATACTCCTTCCCCAAAATTACTTAGTGACTGATATCAATCTTTAATTTTCCCCTCCATAACATTACAATAGATCATTTCGAAAAAAATTTGCATTAATTATGATCATGACTGTTACTTTCTAACTACTAAACTTAGAGGTGCAACTGTCATACTGAGTAATTTTGAGGTGATTTTCTGTTGGCCCAATCGCAACTCTGAAAGGAAGGTTGATTTGTTTGTCGCTCAACGGTCATTTTTTGCACCCGAGGGTTAATTAGACCTACGGTTTAAAGTGGATTCCGAACCAGTACAAACATCCATGCCCAAGGTGGGATTCGAACCCACGAACTGTTGAACCGAAGGCAAGAGCGCTAACCATTCGGCTGCAGCTTGGCCTGAAAGGAAGGATAACTGGAGAGAAGTATAGATTTTGCTGACCTGCTGCAAACTATGATACAAACTTTGCTTCTTGCAAGAGATGGGATTTCCAAAGATGATAACGCTTCTTTTTACTACCAAAATTTGTCCAATCACAGTTTGATCAATAGACATCAAATGATAAGATGCTGTGGGAACCAATGTAAATATCAAACATTAAATGTTTGATATTTACATTGGTTCCCACAGCATCTTATCATCAATAGAAGGAAACCATTATGATCAACATTAAGCATTCTCAATCTAGAATTGACATCCTTCTTGAGTATTTCTCCCAGAAGTTTCACAATATCTCCATAGTAAATGTAACAACATTCTTTTAAACACTATTTAGCATTTGTATGATTTAATTTGGAAGTGAATTCTAAATGCATTACATATCAAAGGAGGTTCTTTGCCATATTAGTAATTAGTTTGGTTTGACTGTCACTCAATAGTTATTTTGGTACATAAAGGTTAAAGTAAACAGGGACATAAGTGGATTTTCAACCATCACAAACATCTAAACCCAAGAACTGTTGCACAAAAGGTAAGAGCGAATCATATTAGTAAAAGAAAATATATATGTGTGCTTGTGTAAACACAAGAGTAATAAAACGAAGATATACTACAGCATGATCTACATTAATTTAGAAAAATAAATAATAGAGAACAATAAAGTATTTTTTATTTATGATTTCTGGACAATATAGTTATACTGACATTTCAAAAACATTTATTTACATTCACCAACATGGTAGTCCATCTGAAAGCAATAAAAAGTGCTTTTTTAAGAATATGAGACCATAATGTACATGTGATTTATTTACAATGATGTAATAACACTATATACCAACAATATTTAGATGACTTTTTTTATATAAAAATATCAATTATTACATTTTTATTAAAGTATAAGATTGCAGAGATCCAATAACTACTTTGGAGAAACACAGATGCAACATAGTGTTTAAAGTACGATAAAATTTTGATAATTAACACAAGTATAAATATTTAACACTATTTAAAAAATTTATTAACTTAATCAATATTTAGGAAGAACATATTTTTATTTTTAAAAAAATGAGGAATAATAGTTTGGGTCATTCTCACTTAATTTCCATAAAATAAAATTATTTTCAAATAGAAATTAACACCAATCTAGAATATAATCAAAAAACACAATAACAACTATATATATATATAATCCTCCAATGAATTATTTTAAATGTTTTTGCTACACAAAATAATGAGTTAGTCAACTTGCTTTTTCTTTTTACAAAGATGAAATTTTAATAAATTTACAAATGTTTAAATTGAAAAATTTGCTAAAAACTAACCAAAAGTCTGTATTTTACAATTGTTATAATACACAATATTTAAACAAAGCATGGAATTGTGAACTAAGAGACTCTACAATTAAAAATAAATTACTTCAATGGAAGCAGAATAAATACAAAATTTTTTATCACATATCGACAGTGAAAATACTTCACTGTATGAGATTACCAGTTCGCTCTAAACTGATGTAAAACTTGAGCTCAAGCACTAAAAATAACCCATTCTTCATCGACAATACATAATAGCAATACAAATATTAAAATACCTATATTTTTAAATTTCCTATTATCATTTACAATAACCAATTAAATAAGTGCAATCAGCAACTCTTTTCAATTAAAATCTTCATAGAATTGGATACAGCTGTATGACAAATCTTGTCTGAAAAAATTCATACAGAATTACGAGATGCAGTCATTAAAATAATTATAATTCAATCATAGATATTTAACAGATTAAATGGTAAATATTAAAAAATGATAAGAGTCGAATAAAAACAATAGAATGCGCTTTGAAAATATCAAATTTTGTATTAAAAACACAACCGCTAAAATATATTCATGATACAGTTAAAAGGATAATGTAAATTTTATGCAATTTGAAATATAAAAAATATTGAAAAGACAGGAATTTATAATCTAAAGTAAAATTTACCTTGATTTGCAAATCAGTTTGTCCCCTTACACAGGAATATTTTAATGAAATTTCAAAATTAAATATTTTTTACTATATATTTAAAATAAATGTAACTACCTTACTTGATATTTAAAATAAATGTAACTATCTTACTTGAAGCTTGAAAAATACATAACCATTTCATTACAAAATGCATTTCATACATTAAATATAAAGAAATTATTTCTTTATATAGCATTTATATAAATTATAACTAACTATGATGAAAGATTTAAAATAATTTTTACAGAGAAGGCACCTTAGAATAGTAAAACCCTCTTTTTCACCATACATTGAACTATCGATAATGAATGATATTTCACAATTAGTAGCATGTATTAGGAAATAATAGGAAAAACTTAAGTAGAGAACTTTCTTTCATTTAAATTCTCTCTGATATTTTTATCACCTTAAGCTAGAAGCTATCTTTTTCATAAGATTCATAATTCTCTCCAATTATTTTTTCGCAGATTTTTTTATAAACATGTGAAATTAATATCATTATACTGTTACATAAAAATATCTAAGCAAAATTGATTTTATGTGCAAAATCTCATTTTATACATTAAAGTTGTAATGTATGTAACACATTTTTTTAGCTCATTTGTTTTTCGGTGTGCAGATTTACACTATAACATCGTAAGCAAATCAAAACATACTTCAGTGACAAAATTCTATACAAAATATAACTTCCTACATGAGACAAATAAAATCAACAAAATAAAAAAGTTCAATCATAAAACTCAAAACATTTATAAAATTTTTAATAAAAATAATTTTTGATAAGATAAATAAACTATATTTAATTTTATAATGAAAATAACAATAATACAACAAAACTTTAAGTGTTATAATTAAATTATTACAATATTTTTTGGAAAAAAAAAAAGCATAACATCTAACAGAATTTTTTCCCTTAATTTTAATATCTTATTCTCATGAAAAACTATTTTTAAATCAAGCACTCAAACAGCTGGAACAAAAGTAAGCAATTAGCTGCATATTTCAAAAAATTTACTTAAATTTTTTTTATTCTATCCTAATTTACACTCATTGAATATTTTTTTCAGCAATAAAAGCATTAAAGATAATCATAGTCACTACAAGAAATTGCTGCTCGCTGAGCATGAGCTGAAACTTGCAATATGCAAAACATGATCATCTGACCAATCACAACCTCTTGTGAACAGACAAATGCATGAACATTTTTCAGCAATAGTTGTATTTATTAAATTTAAGTTTATGTCCCAAAAGCGCTAACAATTGCTAGTAAAATGCAAGCACAACTGATGATTGGTACTAACACTTTAAAAAGAAAACTATTACCAAGAAGATTGGTGGGTAAATTACAAGCTCTAATTCAGGTGGTTTAATAAAAAAAAATATTCCTCTCATTCACACATGATTGCAAATAAAAAGTATAACACACAATGCTATTCATTAAAATTAATAATAGTTGTTTACAATTTTTTAAAAAAAACAATTGAGCTAAGTCACAAAAATTAAAACATTAATTACACAATTCCATATTAAAATCAGCTGTCATTCTCCAGCAGTCAATTCTACAAAGGTCAAAGCAAAACTTATCAGTTAAAATTTACATGACTAGTTTTATCATAAACTCATAAATACATATCTTAGTCTATTGGTAAAGTAAATATACAACGCCCGCGTTTATAATAGAAGTCATCAACTTTGTTGACTTGAACTGACAGGAGGAGGATCAACTAATTTCTCTTGGGTTGAACTACTGGAGTTTTTGTTTTCCTCATTCATAGCCGAATTAAGAGCAGGTGGACGAAGTTTGCTGTTGGCAACCACGGGACTAGGTGCCAGAAATTGCTGAGAATTTGATGCAGTAGGACGAGAAGAACCATCTGTATTTTCTGAGCGCACATGAGGAGAAGGAGAGGAGGCACATCCATTGGAATTCCCACTAGTAGCAACAGGTGTTGTAGGTGGCTGTGGAGTACCAGCACTTTGAGCCATCAATTTTTGCCGTACTTCTCGTATTTTGAGCTGCAAAGTATTTTTGGTGGGAAAAGCTTCTTGATGAACATGCTGAAACTGTGCTGTTGCTTGGGCTGAGGTAAATATAACAAAAATATAGAACATGTAACGAAATTCAGTTATCTTTTTAATTAAATACAAAGAAATTTGAATAAAAAATCAGAATGAAGAAATAAAATATTTAAAATGTCAATTAAAAATAAAACTTATTTATACAATCATCATTACTACATACATATACTCCATTATTTTTGCATCGTATTTTGTGCAGATATTTGTAAAGTCCCACTAATAATTGGAAATAACACTTCACAATGTTAGTACTAAAAATGCATCATGATAAAAGATGAATTTTCAGATTTAACAGGAAAATTATATTTCAGTATACTATTATAAGTTACAACAATTTAGTGTCAGAATCATAAAACTTAAAATTAAATAAATGAAATAATACATATTTAATAATATTTCAACCAAATGTTGTAAATGAAATACATTTTAATTTTTAATGATAATTTTACTTTTTACACAACTTACACACATATTTACGAATAGGATATATTTCGATTTTATTTACTTTAATATATTAAATTAAAATGTTCAAAAATTAATTATACTAACTGACAATAACTCAATATGATAAAATGAAAGCTTTTCTGTAGTTTATGAATTTCAGGTTTTATGATATTTGCAGAAGCCCTTTGAAATTACCCAAAGGGTTTAGGAACTCCCACAAAATAAAATACAAGTAATTGTAAAAGAATCACATAAATTGCATGAATAATCAAATAATGAAGAACATTATATTTAATTTTAAATTGTTACTACTATTTAATCCCATTTATTAACAGTTATATCATCTTTACAAATACACAATATACATAACTTAAGTTATGTGACAATAGCTGAAAAACAATTTATTATATTTTCCTGCATATAATCTGCGGATTACGTGTTAAAAAGTTTTTGAATTTCCTTGTGAGTGTTATACATTACAGCAGATAATCTGAAACAATAAGGTTTTGAAAGAAATGCTGTTTATGTTTCATAAAATAAATAACAGATAGAGCCATAACTCAGCTGACTTATTTCAATAATAATCAGCTCTATCCAATTGCTTTGAAAAACGAATTCAGTTCCTCTGAATGATATTACAGTTGCAATTGACTAACATTATTTCATGTTCTCTCTTGACCCAAACTGTTTTGCTCAGAAAACATTCAAATTTGTGTATCATCATGTGGAAGCGAAAACTATAAAGTTAGAGAGCAAATTTTAAACTAAATGCTATAGGAAAGGCAAATAAAAAAAATAGCAACAAACCTGTTAATGTAAGGTGAAAAAGAAAACATGTGCATTACAGAAGAAAAATGTATCCAATGCATAGTTCGAAAATAATCCATTTCTTTCATTTAACTATTAACGAAATAAATATATTTTATTTTTAAAATATATCTAACTTCATTTAAAAAGCTATTAAAAACAAAATATCGATAAGTTTTACTAGAATCTTCTCAGATCTTGATCAATACCATGCTTTAATCTCATTTTATCATACATTGCATTGAGGTGGATCCAAATAAATCTTTCTCATTATAAATGTTTTTTTCTGTACAATTTATTATATTTTTAATCATACTGTGTATTCTTTTATATTTTTGGCACCAAATTATCAGCACTATATATTTTCGACTATTTGTAGAAAAAACGGATTGAATGACCCCCCCCCCCCTTATCCTACTTGAAAGAAAGCCTTAGCAGATTACATTTCGCGGCGGATTGTATGCAGAAAAATACGGCACATTGAAATTTTTCATTTGTAGAAAGCAATGTTTAAAACAACAAAAAGGCAAGGTCACTAATTTTTAATGTATGAAAAAAGGAAAAAAAAATTCTGGATTGGAAAAAAAAAAAGGAGTACACTAAATAAGAACTACAAATTTCTTTAAAAATTTATTTAATAAATTTTAAAATAAAGCTTCTGTGTAAAAATACACTTTCAACAATCAAAGATTTAGCTATTTCAGCTACTTCTTCTAAAAATGAACTCAATAAAACTTTCAAGTTATTACAACTTTTATTCATCAAACTTGGATGTACAAAAATATACATTTAAAATAATTTTACAAAAAATTTTTGATTTTTAAAATTATCAAACAAACAGAATTATTTAAAATAAAATTTTCATAATAAACTGACATAAAAAAAAAAACAACTATATTGATCTGAGCATGTAAATACAGATTAGGATTAGAAGTAAAAAGTAAATTTGTTTTAAAATGAGTCTTAAATTTTGAGCATTTGGCCTCTAAAATAGATATTTTATTTCAATATAACTATATTAAACTAATTTCAATTAGTACCTGAAACAAAGTTAAATAATGATAAATTATGATAAATTGATTTTAATCATTAATCCATCTAATATCATTTAGCAATATTCATTGAGCTGAAGCAAAATAAATTGGAAAATTTTTGGAATTCAAATACCATTTGTAATTATATATAAAATTATTTGTTAAATTTATGTTTAATTTTAGAAAATATTACTTTTAAACCATTAACTGTTATAAAAATCCATTAATGCATATACTTGGAGTGGTAGAAATTAAAATTTAAAAATAATTTTGGCAACTAAGAACTTAAGTAAAAATTGCATGGAAATAACATATATAAATAAGATAACACTTCATTTCTAAAAACTATAAAACTATACTGAAATAAAGTAAGCAATATGTGGTATGAAGTCTATGTATGTCACTGTAGCAGATACATAACGCAAACTCTGAGTTTAAAAGTATTTTGAAATGATTGAAGTAGTCTTACAAAGTTTATTTAAAAACATAACATAAGGTATCTGTTCTTTGAGAAATGCAAACTCCAGTTTAATCACTTTTGAATGATTTACTTTCATAAAAGCTAAATTTTAAAGTATTTATAAGTTAAAAAACTAGTTCCATAACTTTTATCTTAAATTTTCTTAATTTAACAGTTTTAAAATAATAGGTCTAATCTAAATTGCTGCAAAAGCCAATATTTGCTTTATTAAAAGTGTACTTCGCTATTGATAATGATATTTTTAATGATAACAAAATTCAAATTATAAATACGACTTCAATTTATTAAGATACCTTCAGTAATATAAATTGCCTTTTATTTTTAGATAATTGATACTTCAAATTAAGTAATCGACTTTAAAACTGGTTTGATTTTATTGATACTATGGCTTCGTTTCTTCCACAAAAGCTAACTAGATGGACACTTGTTGTTTCAAAGGAATTTCCAACAACTACTAACATTTATGTCCAGATGGGAATTGAACCCCAAACTGTAAAACTGAAGATTTGAGTGTTCACCACTAAACAAAAATAAAACTGGTTTGATGTACAAATCAGAGAATTTAAATTATCATTATAATTTTCTACATGAAATATTTAATTGAAATAATCATTTAATACTTATCCTCAACTTAAGAATATTACCATACCTAGAATAACTCATATCAAGCTAATGCTGAATAATGAATAGTAAAATCTAAAAAGTCCAAAAACAAACTAATTAATTTTCTTAACAAAATTGAACTATACCAGCTTTCAGAAATTAACCTTTCTCTTTAGTATAAAATCAGCAATATATTCCAATATTAAGCAAATGATAGCAAAAATGATCTACAAGATGAGCAATGCACTAATGAAATATATGGACGTGCGATTTTGGGAATCAAAATCAACAGTAAGTAATAAAAATGTTCACACACAAGGAAGTTCCTTACAATTTTAATTAAATATCATTCCTGCTTTTTTATCTGCAATGTATAAACAAAATTGCAGATCAGTACATTAAATCTCAGTTTTAAAAAAAATATATTTATTACACAGAATCAGTATTTCATAGCAGTCTTGCACAGATTATACTGTTTATAATATTATACATATCATTAATACTTAAAGGCTCATGTAAGCTTAAAAATAGTTAATGTTTACCAGTAGGAAACAAGCCAACATCTTTTAACAATTGCATCACTAAGCTTCGCCTAGTGTCTAGTATTCGTCTCTGAGAGGACATTCCTTTCTCACCATCATTTGGAGTTTTTGGTGTTCTTGGAGAATGAGAGCCAGATATTTCTGCATCAACAAAATCTAAACAAATAAATTTATATCAACACTGATTTTAATCATCCTTAATATATACAAATCATTAACACAGAGATATACAGAGAGTTAGTTATTAAATTTGCACTTTTATTTACATTTAGTTGAAGGTTTCACTTTTAAAAGGTGTAAAGGGATAAGGAATGTTACATCAGTGGAATATATATGAAATAACAGAAATTTGTTTCGTTAAAGAAAAATAATTCAAAATTGGCTAAGAAATAACACTGCACTCATTATATGACACACTGCACTCATTATAAAAAGTGATTACTTTTAAAAGTACATTAATTTTAAGATACTACCTGCATATGTGCCATGTGCAGTGCACTTTACACTTATAATAAAAAAGATTAAGAACATGCAATTCTTGTTATTCTGTACCTGATAAGGTAAAATCATTGAAAGGTTTGAATTTTGCTTATAGTGATTTTTTGCAAGGATGGCCATTATGTAGCAAACATATTGGAAAAAATGTTAAATATTAAAGGCTAAAAAAGTTTTCCAGTTTAACGATTGCATAAATCTAATGATAGATAAATTTAAAAAAAAAAAAAAAAAAGACAATTGTTTCCTGTCAGTGGAAGATAAAGCTACAGAATTTTAGGAGGTATCAAACAATGTTTTGAGAAAGCAGCAAATAAGAAATCACCTGAACTTTAGATAATTTTACTAGCATGATCAGCAAAATGTTATGAAGCATCTTGCAATTTATGAAATATCATCCTTACTCAAGAGTTATTTTCCTATGACATGCCAAATTGAGAAGCTTTACTTTGTAATTTCTTACTCAAGAGTTATTTTCCTATGACATGCCAAATTGAGAAGCTTTCACTTTGTAATTTCTTACTCAAATAGAAATGGACAAAGCATGAGCAGGTAATTTTACGGACAAAGAGAATTAATATTTCCAATATTTTACACATGCAACAGAATTATTCTAATGCAAGTATTTCATCTTCAGTTTTCAAAAGATCATGGTATAAGTCTATTGAACCCTTTAATATAGGCTCTTTCTTTTTCAAAGAGATTGTTTCTCCAGAATGAATAACCTGAAGAATGAATACAAAATACTATGAATTTTACATGAGCAGCTTATTATGGCATTTTATGGATCACAAAATATTTTATTCAAAATTGTGAATATCCATATTGTAACACCAATGAAGCAGCAATTAAGTTTTTATTTTGATGACTTCCAAGTACTTCTTATGGGATTACCAAACAAGATTTGATTGCATTTTTGGCCAAGAGACAATAAAAACAATTGTTTTCCCTAGAATTCATCATGAGGAGATAGCCTCCTGTCATAGCATAGTACCATCTGTAGTACATGAGATAGCTGTAGTACCATCCTGTCATGGTGAATGAACTTAAACAACAAAGAATGACAGCATGTCATGCCTTTTATTTAGAATCTTATTGCTATTTATTGGACAATTTTTCAGTAATTTCTTTCAGATTTTCTTTGTTTCATGCAGCATATTTACATAAAATATTTGGTTGCTTTAAGAAAAAAAAATTTTTTTTAAGATTATTAAAACACACAGCTTTAATTATAGCCAAGTGATAAATGGCCATCAGGCCAAGTGATACATCAGCAATCTTTGGAGTTTAAGAGGTCCTTGAGATCCTTTATTTCATCCCAATCATTGTTGAACAACAAAGATGGATGTTGTACTTGTCTTAACCCTTTCAGGTGCACTACCCTTTAAAGTTTAAATATTAACAAAAAATTTGTAGGTTTTCTATTTAGGCCTATATGAGTATACAGTGAAAATTTTGTAAAGATTACATGTAACATTTCAATTTTGTGAATGTTCCATCACATGGAACACTGCGCCGCAAAGGTCGTAAAAAGCAAGCATTGCAGTGAAGCTACATACGTGTAAATGTTTTTGCATATGAATGAAAAAAACTATGTTACACACTTACGTAGCAGATTTAGCATGGTTCAGGGTGCATCACAAGAAGGTCTGCTACTCTACACCACAAGAAAATAAATAAAATAAAATAAAGATTTCTATACAATTTTTTTAGTTATCCAAGTAAGGTTTGGAGGCTACATAGAGGAGCCTGGTTGAGATAAATCATCACCATCATTTTCACTGGCATCTGACACAACATTATCAGACTGAGAATGATCAAGTGCTTTAGGAAGATATTTCTCTGTATCACTATTACTATCCATATGTTCTGAGTCACTAATAGAGAGCAATTTTTGAATCCTTTTTATTGCTTTAGAAGGACTAAGACATCTACCTGCCATTTATTTGCAATTAACAAATTTAGAAAATTAACTAGAAATTAAAATTATATTTGCAAAAAGTAAACTAAAAATATATAAATTCAAAAAAATATATATACATAATATTATAAAACAAATAGCAGCAAAAAATATCAAGATAATAACAATAATGCTTCTCTAACTAGAGAGGATTTGAATTAACTGATATAATCCTATACCACACTGAAGATTCCCAATTCAAGAGGCCAATACAGGTATAGAAATATATCCAAGTAATCCTTCCTAGTACATTCCTCAACATTTGTTTATTACACCCCAAAAGAGAGAAAAAGAGTAAAAAATAAACACAGCTGTTCCCTTCAGCATTAAGTTCAAGGCTAATCGTGGTCTAAAAGGAAAAGTGCTGATGTGGCGTAGTTTTCCAGGTGATGAAACACCTTGTTTTTTCAGATAATTCTGCATATACTTTATGTGTAAAAAAATTTAAAGTAATATAGAATCAATAGTTCAAGGTACAAGCAACAAAATAACATTGAAATTTCTTTTCAAACAATTATTTTTGTATAAGAAAAAAAATTTGGAAATATACCTTCAAATTAAAGGGATTTAAATAATCTGCTATAATTGAAAATTATTGATCGTCTTATGTAGTGCTGCCATCTATTAACAAAAAAGAGAATTTAAAGAACATTTTAAGTCAAATTTCATCTTTTTGTCATGAAATGCAATGATTTGGTAACAATTTAAAGTTTGGTGTTCCATCACTTGGAACACTGAACTGCAAAGAGTTAAGCATTCACATCTGATGTGAACATTTGGGGCTTTTTTAGTTTGCTTTTTCATGACATGTGAATAAGACTCACTATTTACAAAATGTTCTCCCAGAAGGCAAATGTGAGGAGGACATTAAAATACTTTAAAACAGATTTAGCCCATTAGGAAATCCAAAGTATAAGCTCACAATCATGATGCTTTCAAATGATGGCTAATAATACTTTAAGAAAGCATTAAATCATAATAGTAATTATAATAATTAGTTCTATAATTACATAGCAAGATTATAGTTCTATAACTGCATAATTATTAATAATTTGTATTTAAAAAAGCTGATGCAATAAATTTTATTGTTTTTATTATCAAAAAATCATCAAAATTAGATGGTGATTTTTTTAAATGCATAGTAATTAGATAAAATTCAAATATAGCATAAAGAATTGAGATTGATTCCAAATTATTCCATTACAAAAATAATGGTAAAAAAAAGGAGTTAAGAGACATTCCCCTCGTTTCACTTTGTCATTGAATTAGAGATGAACATAAAAGAATGTTAAAAATAGATTCTTTAAATCAAATCTAGAAATTATACAACTAATTGGATTAAAATTTTAGTATATTGACTATAAGAACTAATTTTAAAATACATGCATTATTTTTCAATAATTAAGGAAACCTCTTTATTTCTATAGTACCTCTTTTAAAACTACTATATAAAATTTAATAATTTGTAATTATTAAATAAAAGATAAAAGTGCACAGCAATAAATAATAATTTTAAGTATTATTGAAATAGTCAAAAACATGAATGTTTTTGCATTCATGAGATATATGATCGAGAAGGCTTTGTCTATTAAATATAATTCCTAAATCCAATGCTAATAATTTATATAGTTAAAAATTTAATAGAATCATTAGTGGTGCAACAGCCCCCACAGGGCCAAGGCCTAGTTGGTTTGGTTTAGTTGTCGCTCAACGGTCATTTTTTGCACACAAGGGCTAATTAGACCGGGAACTACAATTGAAAAAGAAAAGAAAAAAAAAAGCACAAAGTGCTATAACCACACCACAAGACTTTACAAAGTGAAGGTAGGAAATAAAAATATATCCCTTTGTTCTCTACTCACTAGAGTAAGTTAGTTTACTGCAAAATTTCAAACTAGTTTTCCTTCTTTTGTGCCTCATAAAATATTTTTGAAAATTATTTCCACAATGAATTCTGTCATAAAATTTAATTTCCAAAAACTTTTACTGAAAGAGTAATTGGAAAAATTTTGTTCAACACAAATTACATTCTTATTGATATATATATTAATATTCTGCACAAAATTTATTCAGGCAGAATTAAAAATCTTTATTGAATAAATAAATTTTTAAATCAGTTACTTTAATCTGTCATTATCAAAGTCAAACATTTGGTTTTAATAAATTAAATATTAATAAATTAATTAGAAATCAATTTAATATCCATGTTTAAAAAATGCTTGACAATTATTAGCAGTATTTAGAGTTTTAATATCCAAATTATAATTACCATCAATACTGAAATTAGGTGGAAAAAAATTTATTGCTTCAAACTTTGCAGCACTTTTAGGTGTCTTAGGAGTGCCTGCTTCAGAATTACACGTCTGAGGTTTCGGCTTGCAAGGA
The DNA here is from genome assembly GCA_030067965.1 of Latrodectus elegans. Lineage (NCBI taxonomy): Eukaryota > Metazoa > Arthropoda > Arachnida > Araneae > Theridiidae > Latrodectus > Latrodectus elegans. The sequence goes on along the minus strand of CM057818.1, from coordinate 9,014,199 downwards.
CTTTTTACAACTTCTGTTTCCTCTTGGTCTTGAGCAGCTTTTAAACATAAATAAATGATATTATAAATATATATAGCATATAAGCTTTCTTAATATTTTATAATTTGACAGTTTTATTTAAAGGACACAAAAATCATAAATTTTCATTCTCATTATAATAAATATTTAGCAAAAATAATTTTATTTATTAAATTTTATGAGTAAAATACACAAATTATTATTCCAAGAATATTTATGCATACAGATGAAAGACTATATAAAATATTTATCAAAACTTAATTACTTCAATCCACTGTAAGGTGAGAAGAGAAAGAGTGATGAACATTTTCTCGTCTACCAAATTGGCAATATTTTACATGATTACACATTTGCGAGATATTATATAAATTCGAATATCTCATTTTCAAATTTTTGCGCACTTCTTTTTAGTTGGATTTTTATTCAATTTTAAAATATTTCTTAACATCACATAACACTGCAATATAATTCTGAATATTCTTTTTTGCAAGTATTAATGCAAAATGAAAAAAAAATAATTTTACATAATTAATGAGGATATACCTTATAAATAGAAGAATAAATAGTGGGTAAAAAGTAACATTTAAACATGCTTGAAAAATAAAGAAAACATAGTAGAACTCTAATTATCCGAATCACTAGGGATCATACCTCATTTGAATAATCAAAAATTTGGTTGATTGGATAATTTTCTAATAAGGGGTCCAATTTAATTAATTATTTTATGTTGTAAAAAGAAGAGAAAAACTACATATTTTTAAGAGAAAAAATCTTCAAATTAATTGAATGTAAAAGCAACCTTTTATATATTAATATACAGTATGTATGTAAAGTGCTGTAAATGAAAGTGATTGCTTGCTGACATCTTGGTCTGAGTAAGCTGTTTCACTGGCTCCCTCTATTTTCAGGCAAACAAGTTGCTCATCCACTTGATTGTGAGAATTTTCATGTGGTCACACTCTGGTTGATGCTCCATCCATTTCAGAACAGTTTCGAAGTACGCAAATGCTTCTCTAGTTAATGGTCCTTTGTCTGCTTCAACTAAGACATTAAGATCAACTTCTTCTTAGAGAGTTTCAATAGTTTATCATCATTTGCAATTTCCAAAATATGATTCAATTGTAAAAGTGGAGCAGCGCACTTCATAATGCCAGGCTATATAGCTGGCACAAGACATCATACATCTTCAGCACAAACTTCTGAACATCCAGAAATTTTCAAAAGAACGTTTCTTCTACCCTTCTTCAATCTAATTTATTTTCCTGAAATTCTGAAAGCGATTTTGATAATTGAAGTTCTATTCTATAATTTTTCTCAAATATTTCACTTCAATTAATCAAGCAATACAACTATATCAATAATGAGAATAATATCATTTCTTTTTTGCAATATCTTAAGTCTTTATTTCACTGGATAGTGGGGTGCACAACTTAAAAAACTACATCGCAACATGAAATAAAGATAAATCAATAAAGAAAATAGCCTTTTTTCTAAAATTAAGAGAATTCAGTATCTAAGCAATAAAAGCATACATTCTGGTTAAGATTACATAGTAAATATTAAGAAATGGGTACTTTTGAAAACAGGTTTTTTTTTTTATACTTTTAAAACCAAACGATGATGTAAATATTAAATATTAAATTCCTTTTTATTCTAATTAATCACTTAGAATGAAAACTGTTTTCTTGATATAACGTTTCTAAAAAGAAAATAAATTTTTTATCGCTCAATTTTAATTAATTTTAAAATATTTGGCCTATAAATATTTCTATATTAGTATTTTTAATAGAAATTTTAAAAAAATTATTTAACTTACAACAGATTACATTCCTTTTTAGTAAAAATACTATTTTAATATAATGCTACATGGTACTGGTTGTCAGAGAATTATAACCAATAAACATGCAGTTCGAAAATCATTATGTTAAGGACTAATGAGCAGGCACTTTGAAATTTATCATTAAAATATCCAGTTTGATGTTTTAATCTACTGATTTGATTCCACATTTCACTGGTGGTAATAGGATGGGTGTCAATAGGATTCAACCTCAAAATGCATGAACACATGTGTAACATTTTATTCCTTTATAAATAGTAAATAATATATATATATATATATTTGGTTTGTTTGCTTGTCGCTGTCATTTTTTGCACATGAGGGCTAATTAGACCGGGACCTACGGCTTAAAGTGGATTCCGAACCACTACAAACATCCATGCCCAAGGTGGGATTCAAACCCTCGAACTGTTGAACCGAAGGCAAGAGTGCTAACCATTCGGCTGCTAGCTCGGTTATATATATTTATATTTGGAGCAGAATATGATTTTTTTTTAACTATCTAAGACATATAATATTGTTATTCTATTAATATTATCTTTCAGAAGAGACAAGCAAATTTAAAATATTAAAATTAAGAAATTAATTTAGGAATTAGTTTATTTATATGTTACACTACATGTAACTATAACTATTAGTAGTGATTTAATCGATCATTTAAGCCCTTATATTTGTATATACAAAAAATTTGCATATATTTATTAATTTGGGAAGATAAAATTAGTATTCTACACACAAAATTTAAGCTATTTTTTTACAAAGCAGTAGGATGATATAACATTTTCAATAATAGATTAATTATTCATTAAAAAAATGCTAAAATGCATATTGCAAAAAATTTTTTCCATGTAGTAACATTATGTTTAAATTTTCAATATCAGTATTCAAAAGTTAACAATTAAAATTAAGTATGAATTAACAGAACATTTTATTTTTTACTTCTTTCATTATTACTTAATCTAAAATGATAAAAAATTAAATTAAAATATTAAAAGCAAATTATTAAACTAATTCTAAAAAAATATTATGAAAAAATAAATAACTTACTTGACAGACGTCTCTTTTTTCTGTAACTATTCACAAAAGCTCGAGGTGAATTAGGAAGTGAAGCAGCTGGAGCAGCAGATGGTGACTCTTCTGGATTAAATTGTGGCAGTTCTTTAAATCGGGCTTCAAAATCTACTTGCTCTAATACTCTAAAAATATAAATTACTTTTTTAAAAGGCTTGATATCTAAGTGAAGAATTTGTAATTATTAAAGAAACAGAAATATATATTATAAATAATTAGAAAAAAATTTAAAGATAGGCTTCATTTCAACATTATTCTGTTTGTTACAGCAGACACCCTTCATATATATTATTTCTTGAAAACATGAATATACATTTGTGAAAACATGAAAGAAAGTTTATTATTTCACAGAAAAGAAGTTTTAGCACTTGATAAACTATGAATATATTTTAAAAAATTAAACAATTAGGAGATATTTCAGAAAATTCCAATTGATTTTTAAGAAATCTACATAAAATTTTAAAAGCATAAATGCCAGAGCTTTGAAGATAATGCATCTTTACTATTCTCGTTTTTACAAATATAATTTTTTTATGTTGTGAAGCAGTAAAATACTTCACAAATGTTGAATTTTTCTATAAATAAGCAATTTGTAACTATGATTCAAAGGGTTGATATTAATATTAAATTCAAGTACAGTTCTAGCCATATGGTTAATTGGAATGATAAGTAACCACCATAAAAATGTGTGAATGCAATTCCTATTACTGCTATTATATTTCCTGAAATTTTTGAGCTAGTCTTTTTTATCTTTGTAATTTACTATTTTAACGTGATATTTTTAATATCTTTTCATTCTAACTTCTTTGACACCAAAATCACTACAATATATATATAATGAATTCTAAATATGTTAAATAATAATAATCTATCCATTTATACTTTACAATTACAAAACTGGATTGTTTACAGGGGAATCTTATTAATGTAAATATATTAACATATTTAAAATGCATAACAATTACTTATAGTAGCAACACACTATATTATTATTCACTTGAATAATTTATATGTAAAAAATTTGAGCTTTCTTGATGAATGTACCTTACAATTACAAAAAATTTAAGAAGCATAATTGAAAACATACTATAGAAAATAATATGCTCTGCAATAAAATAAACTGAAATAACTCACAGAAAAAGTAATTTCTGCAAAAACTACTCATCAGAAAATAACACTATATTCATAACAATAACATTTTTAAGATCTTACTTGTCCATTCCATCATCCGCCATTCGTTTTAAAATGGGCTTCTTTGGTGATGAATCTTGTGCAGTATTGTTATTGGTGCCCGCTTGCTTGTCTTTCTCAACATTTTCATTTTCTTGATCACTCATTGACTTCATAGAAGAATCTTGAGACTCAGACTGCCTTCGTTGATTCAGTTGTCCAGGTGCTCTGCCCAGTTGAGCAGGTGTGGGTGCCAATACAAAACAAACCTGAGAGGAGGGAGATGGCTCACTTGGAGAATCTGTCATTGAAGCTGATGTAGTTATATCAGAGCTCGAAGAGATAGGTACGACTGCACTCAGTTGGGGCATTGATAATTGTGGTGGTGTACTGCTACTATTAAATGCTTGGGAATCTGCTAATTGAGCTTCACTGGTAAAACCTAATTTAGGAGGCTAAAAACGTAATACAATATAATGCATTAAAAATTCAATATAATGTCATATAATAATAATAATAAGAAGAAGAAGAAATCAATAAAAGTTCAATATAATGTGTGTGTATTAGCTATAAATTATGAATATAAATTCATAAATAAAATTTAAAAAAATTCACATAAAAAATACTGTTATGTATAATTAAACAAAATATTTTGAAATTATAAATACAACACTATATAACACTGCAATAAAGGTTAATAAATTTAGATTTTTTAAATCTGAATTCAACATATTTTTGACCACATAATCACAAAACCTGACACAAACTTTTTATACAACAATATATAATATAACTCAATTTTCATAAAATTTATAACCAGCTCAAACAAACTGATAAGAGGATTAAGTAACAAGTGCAATGGCTGTACAATTTTTTTTTTTTTTTTTTAAATAAAATTTTTTTTAAGAAAATAGAATCTGAAGTAAGCACAAAAGCAAAATTTAGTTATTTAAACAGCTTTTATGTTCCATAACTTGATTGTCGATGTAATCATCACCCATCTTTTAGACATACTTTCATAATTGAATTTTATGATGGTATATATTGATATAATTTAATTTTTATTAAAATACAAAACAAGAAACAGGGCAATTCATGGCAAGATTCTAAGAATGAAATTAATAACGTAAGCCAAAATTGTTGGTAAAAATTGTGATAATTTGATTCATTTTTATAGATTAAAAATATGAATGCATTAATTGCCACGAAAGAACTTATACTAAATAATTTCAAACTATAATACAATTATCAGAATTAAAAATTGAATGAAAAGCTTAATTTATAAAAGTATTGTCAGCAACTGGATAATACAAAAAAGAGCAGTCCAAGAAAAGAATTGGGCAATGTTCCAAGAAATTGGTCAAGAAAAGAGTTTGTTAAAAAAATTTCAGTGCTAGCCAAAGAAATGCTGTTCCATAAGCCATATTCTCCAGACTTAACATCTCCAACTATCATTTGTTTTTGTCCTTACAAAATATTTTGAAGGACAAAAAAAATTAAAAACGAAGATATCAAACACTGTTACAATTTTTCGCTTGAAAATGAAACATTTTTCAAAAATGGGTAATAAAAATTGCCCTTATGCTGAAAAGAAGTCATTAATAATAATAGAGCAATTATATTATTTAATAAAGTTTATTGATGTAAAGAAAAATTTGTATTCTCTCCCATTACAAAAATGGACAGAACTTTCAGGTAGACCTAAAAATAGAAAGTGAACACCTTTTAATACAGAAATATATATAGGAGCAAAACCAACCTTTTTCTTAGCTTTAATACCTCCTTCAGCCACCATCTCTTTATATCGCTTACCCTTACAAGATCTTTGGGGTTTCAAATTATCCTGGTGAATAGGATCAGTCTCTGGAAATAAATTTATTAAAACATGATAAATCAATCCACTTTTTTTTCAAATAAAATTATTTTTAATAATTTTAACAAATAATTTACTTTGTAAAATAATATGTTTTAATAATAATTAATTTTAGAAAAATAATTTAAGGAATAAAAATTATACATACCCATTTTAACTTCTGCTTTAGCAGCAGATTCCTGCTCACAACTTGAAGTGGCAACGGGAACGTTAGCAACTGTAGCTTTTACTTTCAATGGCTTAGGGAGAAAAGTATGAGCTGAGAAGGTAAGATCACCTTTACTATTTGGAGTTAAGCTCAGTGGTGTAGTGGACAACGTACCAGACTTAATATCCATGACACCTGTTTTTTATAATAATTAATCATACATTTTTTTCAATAACACTTCATATTATTTAAAATAATTAAACAGAGTATAATATAGATGCTAAACTTGGCTATAAGATATACTTAATGTATAAGCGTTTAATAGAACTTCAACTATCCAATTTGCTTTCAGGATTTTAGAAAAATAAATTATACTGAAGAAAAGGAAATTGGTAAAAAGAAAAAGGCTCAAAAAAAAAAAAGAAAAGGTATGAGAAGGGAGAAAATAAGTATGATGTATCTCTGGAAAAATTGAGAAATATTCTCTTGAAAATTCCTGGGTATTCATAAATAAGTGCTAAATATGTACAAGAATGGAATATGAGTCAGACATTAGATTTCAAATTGCAAATAATGATAAATTTATAGAAGCTCTCAAGGCAGAAGTTGACCTTAATGTCTTAGTTAAAGCAGACATGGCAAATGCTTCACAAGCTGACTGCAAACTTTGAAACTTATTCAAAATGGATGGAGAATCAGCTTAAGTGTGATCACATGTAAATTCTCACTATCTAATGCAAAAAAAGTAATGAAGGCAGTGAAACAGCTTACTCTGGCCGAGATGTTCAGCAAGCAATGATTTTCATTTACATCATACTACATATATACTGTATTAATGCAAAGCACTTGTTAGCATTTTAACATGTAAAAATATTACCTTTCAATTTATTTCTTTTTTAAAACATATATGGTAGTTTTTTTTCTATTTCTAATAAACAACAATTAATAAAAAAAGAACCATTTCTTTGAAAAAATCCAACTAACCAAATTCTGGATAACTTGAATAAGGTCCAGAACCAATTGATTCAGATAATTGGAATTCTACTGTACCATCAAATGAGTTTTAGTCAAATGAAATAAAATACAATATTTTCAGTATAAAATACTGTATATTTAATCCTTATTTTGGTACTTTTCGATTTAATTTTTTCTGTATTTTCTAAACTTTTGCATATGCATACTAGATGCACTTTAAATGATGCAAACTTCAATTAAAATCCTAAAAACCAAATAAATTTTTACATACACTATTTCATGTTCTTTCTTACTATCAATTATACTTAATTAAAATATGAAAGCGCTTAGTGATAAATTTTTAATAATACATTTAAATGAAATCATTTTTAACTAAAATGCATTTTCAAACTAAATTGCCTATTACAAATAACTTTAAAAAGAAACATTGGTGAGGGATTGGACACGTCCTGAGAATGAAATCAACTGATTTTACAAGAATTTATCAAGAAGTTGGCACATGATGAATGCAGGAATAGAGGCCAACCTAAAATAACTTTTAGGGGAGTGATCATACATACACTGTGGTGCAGGCAAGCTCTGGATTGTATCTTTAGGTTAATGGGTTTGGAATACTTGCCTATCACCATGTGTCTTGTAAATTTGAACTACAGTCAGGTGACGAGATCACACCTGATCTTGCACCCTCTTCTCCACCCCAGCAGAAGGACTTTGGACATCACATATTAAAACGGACATGTGTACAACCCATGAAGCTCCAGCAACACAGAGAGATAGAGAATGTGGTTGCCAAACCCAATCATTGCCCATGGCAAATTATGCTTCACTTTGGTAATTTTACTGGGAAGTAGAGTGTGAAACTATTGAGCCACTTGAGCTTGGTGAGTGGTGTTAAATGAAAGAAACAATTTTGGATAGACCAGCCGGATATGGGCTACAGAAGATGGAAAAAATCCATGGTCTCATGTGCCATATATGTGCAATGATCTACAGGGCAAAGCAAGCTAATTTACATTTTGGGGAATTTTTTATTATTTATTTATTTGTTTGTTTTGTTTGTTTGTTGCTCAATGGTCATTTTTTGCACAGGAGCGCTAATTAGACTGGGACCTACGGTTTAAAGTGGATTCCGAACGACGACAAACATCCATGCCCAAAGTGGGATTTGAACCCACGAACTGTTGAACCAAAGGCAAGAGCACTAACCATTTGGCTACCAGCTCGGCACATTTTGGGGGGAAAAATATGAAAAAGTAAAACAATATGAATGTAACAATCTCATTTTACTTCATAAAAAGAAAAAAAAATATTCTAAATAATTATAGCTTAAGGCAGAATGAGTTTTGCTCAAAATGCCAGTTTGATAAATGAATGTTATTTACATCACATTATAATAAATGTACAATAATATTGTTTAAATAATTTATGAATCAAATAAAGAAGTCTTATTTCAGAAGAAACATAAACAGCTATTAATAAAAATTTTTTAAAAGCTATTTCACATTCACAAGTTGTTTATCATAGGTTTAGATATGACAGAAAATATCATCTCCATGATAATAAATATGGCCATTCAATAGTCCAACTGTGGTAATTCTTTTGTCAAACTAAAGTAAATTTTTTAACTATCTACTGTATTTAAGCAAATCTTAAAATGACTGATTTTATATTTATTTAAACAGTTAAGAAAGTTGTTCAAATATTTTAGCCATATAAACGTGAGAATAATTTTTAAACCCATTTCTAATAAAGCTTTTTTTTTTTTTTTCTTTTTTTTCTTTTCCCTAACAAACGCTGGCAGAAGTCCATGATAAAATTTAGAAGGGAGAAAAATATAAATAACTTTAAGCAAAAAAAGCAGAATAATTTATTCAGTAGAAAATATTAATTGAAATGTTTAGAGAATATAAAGCCTGAATGATAAAAAATTGCAAAAAAAGAAAAAATACCTGCATAAAATTGAGGAGACTGACTCCGAGTGTGAGGGCTTTTAGCAGGTGCTATAGATGTTCTTGGACTTGCAGCTGGTGAAGCAGAAGCGACAAGTGCTACAGGTGATGATTTTACTTGATTTACTGTAACAAATGAAGTTGGATCTGTAAAAAAAATCTCTATGTTCAATGGTTTAATTAAATAAAATAAGTAAAACTTCAACAAATGCTTTTCTGTTAAGGTATTTATTGACATTAAATATTTTACAAACACATATTTAAAAAAATACCTTATTTTATAATGCTAATTCATTTTTTAGTAAAGAAAAGCTATTTAAAATAGATAACACAAACAATATTAAAAGAAAGCTTTTTGATAAATTATAAAATTTATAAAGAGCTTACATTGTTTACTTTACAGCACAACTAAAAGAATAATAACCTAAGAATGACAATAGTGATGTTTTAACCCTTTAACTGACATATATTTCAGAAAATGGACCAAAATCGGAAATTTTTTTGACAGCTTAATTTTATTCTTTATTTTATTATAAGAGTTAGAAAATGCTTTTTTATTACAAAAAATAAATTTTTAAATACAATAACTACTATATTTATAATTTTTACATACACATAAAACATAGATTATAAGTACATGTTATTCATATTAAGCAAATTAAACAAAATTTTGAAGTTAAATATGACTAGTATAAACTAGTATAATATAAAAACACAACAATATGATTTTCAATACATAAATTTTACAAATCTTTTACAGTATGGTATACTCCATAACAAGGTACACTATATATTCCACTTTTTATAATAAACTCTTGTCTCATGCTTTATTCTCTTCCTTTGTTCGTCAGCTTTACGACAGCATATAAAACACTGCCAGGTTGGAGTAAATTTTTTCGCCATTGATGTGTTCTGGAAAGTGTCGACCTGTGAGGCGCAGTAAGCTTATACTAGAATGCCCTGGTCCTGGTAGTTGAACATTTGGTTTATTTAGTTCAACAATTGATTTTCTGAAGTTAATATTTTTTGCAACTCCTGTTGAAGTATGCAAAATAAAGGAGTTATTTGCATAACACCTGGTGTAGGAGATGAAAAAATATTTTCTAGTCATATTTTTTACCTTCTTTTCTAGTAACAGGGAAGTCTGTAAGATGATTATTGATTTTAACATCACCTCCCATAGTGTTGTTGTAGTCATCGACTACCTTCAGAACCAAAGTTGGAATTGTAAAAAACCCAAACTGAACTGCCAGTGTTGCCCGAACTGAATTCAGGCAACACTGGCAAGGAATTAATAGCTTACAATTGTCATGTGTGATATACAGCACAGACACTCATTTTCATGAACCTCTAATTCACAAACATTCACATTTTTACAAACTAGTGGCAATTCCCAATCCTGACACCATAGATATAATGATAATTTTAACATCCATTTATGAACTAAAATTATGAAAAATCTCATTTTTTTTTTTTTACAAATTTTTCTAAACAAATATTTTTTTCCATTTCTTATTATTTTATGATGAAAAATTTTCAATTTCTTTAATTGATTGCCTAATAATATTACACCTGACAACTGATTTATTCTTGACAACACACCAAGTAACACACACTAACATTCCAGCCATTGTGAGGCCTATAATTGAAAACACACAGGTATCAGACATTTGATGAAAAAGAAATATAGTACCAAAATTTAATTCTTATCCAGATCGTACATAAGAACATAAAAATAAGAAGAAAAAAAACCCTTGAAAGTCCAAGCTTTGATGCTCTTAAGTTGATTTTGTTTCATTTAAACAGCTTAATTTATGAAGTTTCCTTGTTAATAAGGAGATACAGTCAGTTCTATTGATGATTTGTTGCAGTTGAAGAAAAGGAGGTGTTTTATCAATTGAAGTAAAATATATATATATATATATATATATATATATATATAATATATATATATATATATATATATATATATTCCAAAAATAAATTTAAAAAATATTAAATAAAAAAATTGTTGAAAAATATGCAATTTCAACGAACAGTCCCTCGACAGTTTTCAAAGCTAAGAGAAAAGGCTTTGAAAAAGGAAGCAATAGCAGTAAAAGTGCTCCCTCTTAAAAATATTGTAAAGAAGCAAAACATCCTAAACTATTATGCTTTCCGATTTGGCTAGGAAAAACAGAAATGAACATTACTGTTGATGGTAATGTCATTACAAATAAATTCACCTCCTTTGTGATGAAGCTGAACAGAAAAGATTCCAAAGCATCACACCTTGGCTCTAAAAATTTTAAATCAGGCATAGTTTGAACTTTAAAAAATTGTGTGGTGTAAGTGGAATCAAGATAATGAAAGTAAGCGTTATTTTTAAGTATGAATCTTATTTTGCATGTTTCTTATAATGTTTTTTAAATAATTCTTTCTAATGGTATTTTATTGAGGAAGAAAAAGTAGCTTGATAAAACTTTCTGTTTTTATGAATTGCTTTACCGACCCATAGCGTTTGCAAAAATGAGCATCTACTGTATCATGTTATCTTACGCAAATACAAAGTGAATTAAAATCTTGTAATGGACTCATGAATGAAAACATAAATAAAAGCTAACAAACTTGCATAAGATACAAAATGTATTCCTTAAAATTTTAGAAAACTTATTCAATGCATTAAATTGAGGGACAATAGTTGGAAAATTCATTGAAATAAATAACATACTAGATATACTGATTATAAGAGCAAGAATGTAAATAAGCAGAAAACTTATAGATATACTTTATTTTATTAACATTTTTAAGCATATTATAAATAGTTCTTTAATTTAAATTTACTCTGAGAAAAATATGAAATTGTACCCTTTTGAGCTGCTACAGCCACACAAGGTTGTAGTTGTATTAAGGTTCCTTGAATATTAGGGCTTAAATCAGAAGGTACGAGGGAAACTGGATGCGAAGTTAATGAAGCTGGAGAGCCAGGAGATGTAGCTTGTTTTCTAAATAAATGTAAACATGAAAATGAAATATTTCCTAATTAAAATAACTACAATGTTTTAATATGTAAAACCAAAATATTAACGGAGTCAACAAACTGGTCAATTTTGTGTAACAAGAGGGCAATCTGATGTAGGTGAATAATTAAGAATTCATAAGCAAATACAAATACCCATCAAATTTTATGAGAAAATAATGAAAGATAAAACCTATTATTATACACCGAAATATGGATGTTTGTCAAAAGTTTCATGTTTACCAAAACTTATTACATGAAACCTGAAGGAACAGTTACAAGATTTCTCATAGAAATTAATCCTGTTTTATTTGACGAAATACAAAAATAAATAAATAAGTTTAATGATATTAGACATCTTCAAAACAATATTTCATTAAATTAAAATGGGCAATTATCTTAAATAAGTTTTCAAGTTAATTTAAATTGCTATATACAGATATTACACACAGATTTTCAGTATTTTTCAAATTTAAGATGATTGGATTTAACCAATGAAGGATTGGAAATGTGCTAAGCATCCCATAAAATTATGCATACATAATTAGTAAATTATCATGTCACTTTTTGCTCAAGTTAAAAATATTGGTAGTCCTTTAGAGCGTGAAGTCTCATTGAATTAATAATTTACTTTGAAGTAAAAGTACTTACTAACAATTCTTAATTTTAAACAAATAAAAGTATTGTTGAAATATATATATAACTTTGTAAAGAAGCATTTTTTATTGCATTTTATTGCATTTGGCTCATATACGGTTGAATTTGACTTCATTTATTGTAACTCTATTTTAACAAAGTAGAGAAATAAATTGAATGTGGAATATTGAGGCAATTTTAAAATTGAAATAAGTTAATTTTGGTCTAAATATTGTTAATCTAGCTAAGCATCAAACACATCCTTCATATTGATTTATGTAAAAATTTGATTTTTTTAAAAATGAAATAAATTATTTAAGAAAGATGTAAGTTTTTTTTTTATCATTTTTATATTAAAGGTCAATAAGAGAAATAGAATTTTAGGGGGGGGGGGGACAAGATTGATCAAAAAAGTTTGGCAAACTCAGTTTTAGAAGGTAATCATACACGAACTTGCTTGAAGGAAATTTTTTATTCCAAAGACGCTTTTAAGAAATAAGAAATATCATAGATTTATTTCAAGAAAAAACACTTGCTAAGTAAATTAAGTTGAGGCATAAAAAATAAAAATTATCTAATCTAAGTAAAAGAAATATAATATTTATATAACAATGTACAACTTGTGATGAAAAAAAATAACACGTTCTTAATGTTTTTTATTTTTTTTATTATTTTCCAATCATTATTAATTCTTACTATAATTAGCTAAAATGCTAAAAATATTACTTACTATTACTTTCATCCTGAGCTTTCATGCATATTTTATTAATAGCAAACAAAAAAGTCTTTAAAATAATTCTATAAAAACAAACATTTTTACAAATATATAAAAAAATTTACCTTGTAGATGGTAAAATAAGTCGCTGGGTAGTTGCAGAAGGAGAAGTTAAAGTGTAAGTTTGTGTCACATTATTCAAGTGCAAGCGAGAATTCTCAACAATCGGACTGACTGCCGGAGTAATTGTCAATACTTGCGATGTACCAACTTGCGGATTTGAAGTTTGCTTGTTAACAATAACACCTTGAACACAAGCACTTGAATTTTTAGGAGGAACCAGAGAGCTAGAAAATGAATACCTGTTTTTAAGCTACTTTAAAACAATTTGATTCACAATCAAGATATTTACTTGTATACAACTTCTTTTTTTCCCCCCATTCAGCAATTGGATTATGATATCATGCAATGACGTTAGAAAATTAAAAAACAATAAAAGGTAAAAATATAAAAGAATATTTTTCATTTTTTGGATGATTAAAAACTAATGTTGCTATTTTTTTCAACTATAGCAATAATGTTCTTAAGTATAAAATTATTTATAAAAATATAAATTGAAAAAGTAATTTAAAAAATTTGTCAAAAATCAGGAAAATTCAATCTGACATCTTTCTACATTAGTCTTAATCTTTTTGCAATGGGTAAACTACATATACAATCCTTATAAACATTTCTCACAATTGGGTGAATCACCCAAGTACACATGATAGAGTGCACTTGTGCACCAGCCATCCACTAAGCCTGAAGACCTGGCTTAGTGGATGGCTAGTGCTACAGGTGCACTCTGAATTTTAAAAAGCTGGGGAAACTGGGACAAATCATAGAAAATATGAAAAATAAATTTAAAACTATGCAGGTGAGGAAAATTTGCATAAATGAATCCCTTTTTGCCTAAAAGAATATCAACCTACTCTATAAAAAAAGATGCTATTATGGGATAAAAATATATAAGCAATGAGACTTATAATTTTTAAATTTACAGTAATAAAGGCAGATCTGTTAAGCAACAATGGATCTTATGGAGAAAGAATAATGAAAACATGGTTATTTGAGAGAAAGGGTATAATTTATATTTGGATCATTTTTTCAACTCTCCATCTATTGTGGATTATATGCATACCATGCAAATAAATATTTGTGGCATAGTTTAAAAAACAAAGAAAAGAATGTCCAGAAATTTTCCACTAAAAAAAAGGTGATTTGAATGTGATGCAATTCAGTAACATGTAGATCGTTGTATTCAAAGAAAACAAAAAGAAAGAAGTTTTCATGCCAACAAGTATACATAGCCAGAAATGAGTAAATCAGGTAGAAAAGATAAAAATACTGGCGAGGACATTTTAAAGTCTAAATGTATCATCTATAACAAAAACATAGGTGGTGTAATGTTGGAGATAGAATTACGTCATACCATTTATGTTTTAGAAAATTTGTGAAATGGTATAGAAAATTATATTTTAGGCTTATGGATGCAGCAATACTGAACTTTAATATATATATATAATATATATATTATATTTTCTTAGTTCTCCAAAATTTGTTCAATTATCATCATTTTAAATTGGAAAAGTGGTGTTTTATGGTGCCATATTTTTTGTTATATATATATATATAATATATATATATTATATATATATATATATCAAAAAATATGGCACCATAAAACGCCACTTCTCCACTAAAATGATGATAATTGAACAAATTTTGGAGAACTAAGAAAATTATCTAGAAGAAAAGCAGTTTACAGTCAGATATGAAAAACTTACTCAATTGTCTGGTAAGTATTTTAATACCCTTAACATGAAGAAAAGGGTGAAAAAAGCCAAAGAAAGTGCATAGTTTGTTCACAAACTATGTTAGAATAAAGAAAAATGCAACAAATATTTTACACAGGCAAATCATGCAATGCAAGACTTTGCCTTTCTCCATGCTTCAAGATTTTCCACATTCAGTTATTATTTTAATTTTGTTATTTGTTTTTGTAAACAGCATTTGTTATATTTGATTTTTAATTTGAAAGTTTATTAATGTATTTTGCCAATTAAAAACTTATTTCAGAAACTATTTCTTAAAGTAATTATATTCTAGTTTTAATGCATATTACAGCTTGTGTGATGATCTAAAATGGTACTAAGAATTACGATATTAAGACTTAAAATTTATTATTCATAAATTTTTCCTTAAATTAGGCTTAAAGGTGAAAAACCTATGTCCTAAAGTACAATTTCTTTCTCTTCTGCTTGGTCTACACTGAGCATTTTAAACAAAGGTGAGCCATTGCGAAAAAGTTAAGACAGATTATGTAACTTTACATAAATTACAGGGAGGGTATTAACACATTTTTAGAAAAATTTTGATAGTAAATTTAAAATATTAAATGTTTTAGAAAAAAAATTTGGCAACAGCTTATTATTTGAAAATAAGAAACATCATCTGCTACTTTTCAATTTATTCTTCTTTCAAAATATCACATATAAACATGCTGTGAACTGAAAGATATGTTTAGGCACTTTCCGAAGATAAACGTTCTTATTCCAGAATTCAAAAACATTTGTATGGTATTAAAATTTCTAAGTGAAATATAAGCAATATTATTAATCAGACAGGTAAAAACTGTCAATCATTATTTCTACATAGAAAGAAGACTCCAAACGAATATCCCTAAAATGTACGTACTGTTTCAAATGTTTCTAAAGGGAAATCGCTGGTGACAAGAGAAAATTCGCCTATACAGAAATCAATTGCTAAGTCTTTAGATACATCTGTAGCAACAATAAATAAAATAATAAACCAGTATTTACAACTTAAAAATGCTAAAAAACATAATGTTCACCAGCTTTTGCTGAGACATGTGGCTCAACGCAAAACATTTTATAGAATCCTGTATGAAAACCACTTAGCAGGAGATAAATGGAAAAACATTGTGACCCTTGATGTTTGATCATGGGTTTACCTAAATGACTGTAACAAAAAAAGCTCTTTTTACTATAGAAAATGAGGAGAAAGAAAATGTAGAAACTCATTTCCGTCAATGTAAAGAAAGTTTCAGTAAGGGGTTTATGATTGTCGCAGGTTTCTTCTACAATGGGAAATTAAAAATAAGAAGAGTGGAAAGAAATGTTAAAATCAACTCATCGTATTATCAGGAGGTTTTACGCCCAATATTTACGAAAGAAATTCCACTTCTTTATCCCAATGACATTCAAAGAGAAAAACTTCATCAAGACAAAGCTATAAGTCATACTTCAAAAACTACCACTGTATTCCTTGAAAAAAATGATGACTAATACAGGTATTGCATGTACACATTTTCAACATATCTCTGCAAAGTCTCCTGACGTTTCACCTATGGACTATTGTGCTTTTGGTTTATTAAAAAAGGCTCTTTCTAAACACAAACCAACCACGATAGATGGACTCTGAAAAGTAGTGGAAGAGGAATGGAAAGCAATACCTCTGGAAATATGGCGAAAAGCTCTTCTACCAGGGAAAATCACAATGCAGATTTATAGTCCAGAAAAAAGGCTATCAGATCGAACATTTAAAAAAAATAATCTTTACATTTTAAACATTAATTAAACAGCTGCAAAATCGTTCTAAAAATGTGTTAATACCCTCTGTAAATATAAATATTTCACAATTCAAATTATACAATTATTTGGCAATTTAATAAAATTTTTTAAATAATTTTCGGTAAAAAAATATGATAATCTGATTAACTATAAATAAGAGAATTAAATATATGTAGACAGCTCTTACTATCAATACAAAATTGAGAGCACTTAGTTTAATAGTAAGAATAGTATAAATATTACTTAATTGATGGAAAAAAATATGTTTTTATTTATTTCCCTTCACATTTATCATACAACTATTCCAGTTTTTATGTAAAAAAATAAGGAAATAATTTAGAAATCTTTTTCGTAACAAATATAGATGTCAACAATATATATGAGTGATTTACATTTCATGAATAATTACAAGTAAAAAAAAAATGAATATTGTAGGCTTATGAACTGTACTTACTTTCCATGACCATTGGTCAAATATTTAGCATTATTTCCAGTCATTCCAGCAGGAATGCCACTAGCATGTGTTGTAGGAGTTCCCAACTGAATACTACCTTGAGCAGGAACTGCCATTTGGACCATTCCTAAATAAAAACAATTTTAAATTTTAATTTGTAAATTAGCTGTCCTTTCATAAAAAATTGCAGCAAAATAAAATAATTGGGTTATGAGAAAATTACAAATAAGAATTATTACAGACGGGTTTAGGGCAAAAAGTTAAATTTTATAAATTAAGAAATAAATTAATGAATTTAACAAATTGAATCAAATTTTAACTTCTCAAATCAATTTAATAATTTGTAATTAAAAATGTTTATGCCAAGAATGTTACAAAAAAAATGGCTTGCAATTTGGAGGAATTTGCACTTTTCTTGAAGATTGTAGAAAGGTGGTGTACAAGCTCTCAGAAGTAAAAATTCATCAAAAGATCATAGCATACATCTGATGCAACAAGATCATTAATATTATATTTAAAATAATTTTATTAGATAGCTATGTCATTTATAAAAAGTTCAGATGATTTTAAATTTATCTGACTATGGAATCAACAAAAATTGATAATTAATGAACACTTTAAAAGAATTGGCCATAATAAGAATAGGTTCCAGAATATTTTCTTCGCTGGAAGGCAATGAGTTCTATTCTCAACCTAACCAATCTTATTCACAACAATGGTGACTGGGAATATTAAATAGGTTGTAGCTGAAATATCCTCTATGGGAAATATTTCTGGAGCTCTAGTCTAGGAACTAGATCTATACTTAGGAGAAGGTCAAGTTTAGGTTGTCTTTTGCTTGGTCCCTGTTTCTAAATTATGAAGGACCAACCTGTTTTGGGGCAATAACAGTGTAGAGTATAGCACTGTTACTATCAATTTCGCCCCTTCCTATCCCAAAGATCCTCAGATCAAATAGAGTGAAATTCTTAATTGACCCTTAACAGAAAAAAAGGGAATGAATTTTTATGGAAGTCTAACATGCTAAATTGTCCTTTTCATTGTGAATAATAAACATCTACAAAGAGTTAAATATAAATTAACAAAGAATTTTAACATTGCTATTATCATACATGTCTGCTTCTTCACAAAGCTTCAGCAAAATTGTCTTCTTGTTGCAGGCTAAATGCTTAGTGAAAAAAGTGATTATCATGACAATTTAATGAATGTTTTCCCAATGCTTTATATAAGAAGCAGGAAAACATTTGTCTAAGTAAACTATTCTTTTAGAGCTGGCTTCAATATATCAAAATGTATATTAAATACATAGGACAATATTTTCAAAAGATCTTGAAAATTATTTATTACATGATAAAACTTTTGGAATACTCAATAAATTTGATAGCTTAAAATTTTTGGCAGGCTTTATTAATTGTATAAAATAAGTTTATAAAAAACCAGCATTGGAACATGATGAATAAATAAATACATAGCTCGAAGAAAATAAATAATTAAATTATGAGCATCAATAATCAAGAATAAACACAGTTTGAAATCATTTTTACTTTAATTGATTTAATTTTTAGTCCTAAAGTAATGTACTGCTCAGGTGCAAACTTACCCTTCATGTTAGGAGATTGTAATGTAAGGGATGGAAGTAAATATTGCACTTGTGTTCCAGATCTGGATATCAATTGAGGAGAAAGATGAAATTGTCCAGGTGAAGTTGGGCTAGGTAGTATTCCTTGTGTGGACACCTGACCACTTGTTTTTAAAACTAAATTTGCTAGCACAGTGGTAGGTGTTATCTGTGAAACTGGAGTTGAAGGAGTATGAGGATTAGATTGAACACCATTTTGCTTAGAGACTGGAATGACCAAATTTTTCAAAGTGGCCGTCAAATATTCCGGAGAACTTTGTGCAGGGGAAACTCGTGGAGAATGAGCTGAATTCTTGGATATTGGAGGACTTAAAATAGCCATACTATAATGAGTTGCTCCAATGGATCCATTAGAAACCAGAAACCCTTGAGATGTCTGAATCAAGGATCCAGATATAGGTGATAACTGCACCTTTGATTTTTCAGCCTGAACAGGAATGGCACAGTTAGGAACTTGCAATGTTTGCAATTGTCGTGTGAGACCAGATGATAGAGGAGATATACTCTTTGCATAACTTGTTTGGACAGTATGCACAACTGTTGTAACTGGATTTGGCAAGTGATTTACATTTATGGAAGGGATAGAAAGAGGAGGTGGCAAAGCACTTCCTCTGGACAATTTTTGTACAGTCTTCTGCACTTTGGATTTAGTAGAATCAGAAAGAGACAATGATTGATCATATCCAACAAGTTTCTGATTGTGAATTGTTTGAGCTTGCACATCACTGCTTTCAAGTTCCTGTACTGGAGTGGTTTTCGGAAGAAGCACTGGCATGTCAGGGGATTCTGATACCCTATCATGGATACCTTTTTCTGATGTAACTATTATTGATGGTTTAGAACTTTCAATTGGAAAAGAAGTAAATGCATCAGTGGAATGAACTTTGGGAGAATGAACATCTTTAAAAACTGCACCGGTGGGCTGGAAATTTGATCCAGTTGGCAAAGGTCTTAAAAAAGGTCCATTAACAGAACTGTTGGAAGAGTGAGAGCTATCAACACTACTAGCAAATGGAACTTGAGAATTTGAACATGGGTGGGCTTTTATTGGTTTAGGACGGTGGGTAACTTCAACAGAATGGTGGAGTTTCATGACTGGAGAAAAACGCTGCTGGGGGAAGGCTTTGTTTTCCAAAAGAGATTCATCATCAGACTGGCTTTCAGTATCACTTTCAGTAACTTTTTCTTTGCATTTTAAATCCATTGGGGGCTCTTCATTACAAGAAGTTGATTTCTCTATAGCTTAAAAAATAAAAAAGTTTCATTTATTCAAAATACACAGACATACATATATATATATATAATATATTTTTGATTAAAAAAAAAAGGTTGTGCTAATAAATAATATAAAATCTTGCAACAGAAATTTTATTTAAATATATACAAAACAAATAACTACAAAGCTTTTTCTTTTCTGGTAAAACTTAGCAGTAAGATTCACAATTTTTAATTCATTTATAAAAAAAACTACAACACAAAAATAAAATATGAAAACTGCCAACTTTTTAACCATTTCACAAAATATAGAAGTATATGTGATATGAAAAATTAGTTAAAAAGCACTTTTTCTTCAACAGGTATGATAAAAATCATTACAAAGTTACAATAATAGCACTTATGTGAATCGCTTTCCTTGTAAAATCTCATCCAGCAAATTATTTCACCAACTATAACAGACAGGAGAATAAAATGATGAAAATTTTTTTAAAAAATTTTTGAAGGAGATTCTTTTAGATACATTATGAGAAAAAATTTTGAAACTTGCAGAAAACAAATACCATGAAATAAACAAATATCAACAAATGCTTTATCAGCAATACAAATTGTTTATAAGTGATTCTTATTCTTATGTATTTTTTGATTTGTTGCAACTTAGTAACAGAATTCTCATATCTATTATATTATATATCCCTAATATTAAAGAAAAAAAGCCTTTCTATTAGAACATCTTAATGATGATCTCACTATGTAACACTTGGTGCCCACTTGATTACCATAAATTAGTAGCAATTTTTGGCCTTGTTGTGGTGAAGGGTTACCCATTCAGTGCCCACCATTGTTCAAGGAAAAAAACACTATATAACACTGCAGTTTTTATGCATTTGTTGAAGGATAAAAAATCTAATCTTAATATTCTTTTGTCAATTTATTGACCTATCGATGAAATTCAATTGATACTTTATTAAAATTTTATTTGATATCACATTAATGTTAAGTTCAACTTTATAAGCATTGAAAACTAAGATTATCTATGAGTATTTTCGGTCCAAGAAATTACACATTTGATTTACTACATAAAAGAGTATACAGTATTTATTTTGAAGTATATAATTTTAACTCTTAAAAACTAATGCAAATATACAAGCTTGATTTGATTACTGATAGAAATATTCTTTTATTTTTTCAAATTAAGAAATTAGAAACATACATTTCATAACAAAATTTTAAAGAAAGAGAGAAAGAATATCATGTTGTTTAACTGAGAAATCTAAATTAAGTTTAAATTAGAAGAAGCAAATAGCTTGCATTCATTTCAAACAATATAAAAATAGAATATAATCAAACAATTAATTTGATTTAGCTTATTAAATAAGCTAAATCAAATTGTTTGGCAGTTTTTGATGAGTTAATTTTTCCAAAAATTTACAATATTTACATTCATTTCACAACCATTTAAAGAATAAATTCAACATTTATCACAACAAAATTGGTGCATAAATAATTTTGAATTAAGAATATCATCATTTAAATTAATTTAAAAAGAAAGAACTTTTTTGAAAAAAAGGCACTGAAACAGAACTACTTTGGTTTACATATTTTAATTATAAGCACTAAAACTAATTTTCATTTGTAATGTTATTATAAAATTAAAATTCATAATGTTAGAAAGTACAAAATAAATTTATTATTTTAACCTTCAAATACTTTAAAGGCAATAAATAATTAAAACAAATTAAGAGAAAAAGTTACATTAAAGTTGCACTAAAACAAAAAATAAATTTTATGCTGTTCCAAGAGATTTGAATAATAAAAAAAACTTTTTTGGAAGTACTACATTAGTTTGTTTTACAAAGATAAAATTAATCGGCAGAACTAACAACTTCCAGATCAAATTAATTTCACATTTATAAATTGTATCAATATATTTACAGAAAAAACTTTGTTTTCCACTACATATTCCCAGAACATACACAAGAATTTATGTAAAGTTACATATTCCCAGAACATACACCGAACATACACAAGAAAGCAATGAGTTCAGTTTGTCTTACTGCTTTGTGTTATACATCTTTAAATATTTACAATGTGAAAAAATGAGAGACTATTTTATAACTATTCAGTTCTAATATAAATAAGAAAATATAATAAAAATATTTTTACAAAAGTGTAAAATCATTACTTTGGTTCCAAAATGTTTCATTAATATTTTATTCAAATTTTATTTTTTCTTAAATTACTATTTCACAAAGTTTCATTCATGCAAATGAATTTACAGATTTTAACAGCGATTTTCCTCTTTAAACAATTTAAATAATAAAAATTCTTAAATACAATATTGGTATGCAAATGAAAATTAATCATAAATAAATTTTAGAACATAAATCCCAATAATATATTTATGAGAAATCCTTTCATAAGTAAAAATTTATAGCATTCTCATTCATTGGACATTAAATTTAATTTTTCATGCAATTCAATATTAAAATATTTATGTTATTCAGAATATCATCTTTCATATATTATTTTTACAGATATATCTACATAAATTCTTAATTATAATATCAAAAATTAAAGCTAATAATAACTATTATTCACAATCTTTTCCCCAAAATTGATTTAAAAACAAATAAAACTTTAAGTATTTAAAAACTGAACTAAAGATTTAAAATTATATAAATTTGGAAATTCAATAAAAAATACAAAACAGTTAAAAAAAACTGCCCAGTTTTTATTTTTTTTATGTAATAATATATAAATAAATAAATGCAATTTACCACTATTGGTCTCTTCTTCACAAATCACCATTCTTTCATCATCACTGGTATCAGAATCACCTTTTGCATTCTCCCTATCTGATTCTCGGACTAAATTTGAATTTCTCTTTCTAGATTTTTCCTTTACATTCTGAGAAATTTTGTTTGCAGATTCACTAGCTGAAAAGTCTTCTGTATCATTTGAGGCTGTTTTTTCACAACTACCATCAGATGAATTAGTAAGCAAGCTTGCATGCCATGGATCAGGTAACTGGGAAAGGGATCTAGATCTTGGTCGTTTCTATAATTTTGAAAGTAAAGTAAATAAAATTTTCCATTTTAAATATTAACAATCATAAGAAATAAAAATTAATCCTCAAACAAATAATAATAATACTTTCTTAAAATTTTATATATACCAAACATCTTAAATATCACTATAAGGTATTTATATTAATTATAAAAACAGATACAGAGATTAACAAAATTAAAGTTAAGCTGATCAGTTTCAATATCGCATATACTGAATTACAATAAAAGAATCAAAATTCTAACTTAAATATATTCACCAGCATTATTTTTTAATGCATCCATTAAAAATTTAGAGGAAAAAAGTTGACTTTTTGTTTTGTGTAAAAATATTTTTGGCCAAAGATATACGAATGTCTAAAGATGGAACTCCAACCAATTTCCTAAATCAATTTTTGGCAAAATTTTGAAACATTCAATTTCTGGAACGCTTCAAGATATTTTTATGAGATTTGTTTTAATTAAAAAACAAATTATTTTCCAATACATTTGTTTCTTTTGATAGGAAAATATATGCTCACTTTCACTGTAACTTTTGACATTTCTGAAAAATTAAAAGCTCCATTTTTCTATAACTATAACAATTACATTAAAAAAAAAATTTAAAATATTATACAAGTTTAAAAAAAATATCAAAAGAAATATTTTTTGAAATTAATTATGTCTATGCTTTCAAAATATTCATAATGCTTTGGGAAAGCTTGGATTCAAGATTTAATAATGAGATAATTTTTAAATACTGTAAATAAATATGCATTTAAAATGAAGAATGCAGAAGCATGCCTCTATTAAATTTCTCAAAAATATAATGGAACGAAATAATGTAACCAAATAATATAAAGTGTATTGTGCTGGAAACTAAAGTAATAAGTAACTTATTATAATACATCATTACATTTTTATTAGATTTATGATTGGTAGATTATTTTATGGATTTAGGTAGAAGGGCAACTCTAGCTCACAATCATTCAAAAAGTACCTTTTATAGGAAGTTGATATAAATTAATAGATTCAGCCTAATGTGGTACAGACACTTACATTTTGCAAATTGATTAAATGCAACAATTAAAATATTACATAAATGAAGTTAAATAAATTTGAACAGATATTAGAAACAAATATTATAGGATACATAGTAACAATTATTTGATAATTCTATAGTAAAAATAATTCCCATATTTCCTTTGAAGGAAATTAAGTACAATTTTCTTTTATTATTATTATTTTAGCATTTAAATACATAAAATTTTCCGTTTTTCAAATTTTGCTTAAAAACTAAATAAGCTCATATTTATATAAAGATGTTAATGTCAAGAAAGGCAAATTTTTCTGTATTTCATTAGATAATATTAAGAACTTGTTGAAAACACATTTTGGTTTAAATCATATATGTTATTAAATGAAGTATATTTACTTCAAAATTAAATTTCTTGGAGGACTTAGAAATTAATTCATCATTCTTCTTAGAAGCAGATGAAAAAGGCAACAAAAAATCATCAGAAATTGACACCTTTTCTCCTGCAAGAAACATATTTTTATAATAAAAAATTAATCACTTTTATATCCACATAAAACAGATTTAATTTGAAAAAATTACATAAAATTTTTAAACACATAAGACTTTTTAAAAATATCAATATATTTTTAATATTAATGTATTTTTAAATATTATTATTTTTCATACATGCATATTTTTATATTTAATTATTATAAAGTATTTTAAATATTGCTAATTTTAAAACAGTACAAGCAAAAAAAATTAAATACACTTTAAAAAATTAAACAAAATAAAAATTGCAAGGTTGTGATTTGTTCAAAGGTATCAAAATTAGATGATTAATCCAAAAATATTTATAAATAATGCTAGTTCTGTTTTGAATAAACTTGATAATACTATATTCAAATTATCAAAATTGTTGAAGTTTTAAGAAAATATTTCATACAAATGAGGAAGATGAATATTGATTCATTAAAAAAATTCTAGCAAATCCCCCAACTGAACAGAAGTTTCAAGCTTTTAAAAATAGCTTGCAAAGATTTAAGAGACAAAAGAAAACAACTTCTATTTACTCACAAAATACCTTTAACTGATGTCTAATAATATTATAAAAACCTTGAAAACAGATGGGAAAATCCTGTAGAAATCATAAATGATTAATCAGAAAGGATAAAAAATTTCTGTAATTTTACCCTTTTTAATTAAGCTTTCTTTCCATTTCGAAAATATTTAAATAAATTCTCATGCATGTTTAGATTAAATAAACTTAAACTAACAATTCCTTTTCAAAATGCAGCAAAATTTGATGTTAATTAGTTTTACTGCAATAAAGTATAAAATTATAATATAGTTTCAAATTATGTGTAACAGATTAATTTTAACTAATGCGCTTTGTGAATATGAACATTTTCATGTGATTAAATATCTATATGCAAATACTTCATGGCAGATTAACATAATCTACATAACAAATTGTTAAACTTTAACAATTTATTTAATTAATTAATTTTAAAGTCTAACAAATTGTTAAACTTTAAAATACAGCATATATTATTATGAATAAAAATAAATCTGTACTTTAACATTTTTAATAAAGTATTATAACATATATGAAAACCTGTTGGTACAGAAGGTGTTAAAGGCTCATCATTCCCAAGTGGTTTTTGGCTGTCTTTAGGAACTGAGCTAGTACTAGATTTTTTCCTATCACGACTACACCATTTCCAATTAGGATAAGCTTTAAAATGAGCTTCTTTCACCTAAAATTAAAAAAGTAATAATTTAAGTGAAATGTCCTACAGTAATGCAATTCATTTTAACAGCAATTATCAATGCATTCATATGAACAAATATAAGTTTCAAATTTTTTTTTTAGAAATAATTTTTCAGAAAGAAAATTGCAACTTAATTAACAAAATGAAATATAAAAATAACCTTTTATCTTATATATACACACAGATTATAGATATACAAAGCTATTAGTATCTTTAAAATTACAAAAAACAAAAATATTAGCAATTTACTTATTATTTTCAAGCAAGACATCAGCTTCAACTTTAAATTTTTAATTTTATTCTATAAGATAAGAGCTAATGAATTGTATTTCCAACAAAAATATCTCCAAATTTTTTAAGTATATGATACAAACATATTTAGGGCTAATTCTAAAAGCAACATTTTAGAAGACATTTTGTGCATGACTTATAGAACTTTATTTAGATAATAGGCTATATTCATGTGCATTTACAGTTGTAATTTAAAATAAATTTAACCTAAGATTATTATTATTATTTTCATTTCCAATAGGAGAGTTACAAGGTAACAGAAATATGAACAAGGCAATTAAAAAAAAAGATTATTATTAGAACTTTATAAAGTATCAGTCTTACAGTTCTATTCCGAACTTCATAATTTTAAGTTTTTATCTAATTATTCAATAAAATGAAAACAAAGTTTAATTTAAAGTAAAGCATTGATAATTTTCTCTGTAACTTAACACACCTCATATGCAAGATCATGATATTTCTGTTTTCTCTCAGGTTCCAAAGCATACCACCATTCACCAAGAATTTTACTGACTGTTCGATTGTCCTGATTTGGATGACGCTGATGAACAAGAGCACGATGGCGTTTACTAAATATCATGAAAGCATTCATGGGTCTTCGTATATGATCTTTCTCGCGACTAACAGGCTACAACAATAAAGACATCATTGAATATAATACAATATACACACATTATGAAACATCATAAAGTTGATATAATATATAAATAAAAATTTTTTTTACAAAAATGTTGTCTAAATATTGATTAAAAGATTTTAAGAATATATAAATGATCATCAGTGAGAGAAATGAAACATGAATTTAACTAACCAATCATTAAAAATTATGATGATAATTTAAATCACAGAAAAACTTTTATTGTAAATCTAAAGTTTATTTTGATCAAGCTAGATTTACCACTGTTGATTATTTTTAAGCATATCATGGTTAATTCGAGCAGAAGTAATAATTTAAAGTATTTTGATTAACAATCTTATCAGAATCTGTTCACAGAGTGGGCTAATATAAAATCCTTTCAAGGAATAACATTTTTTCCTTCATTGTGCCCTCAAAAATAAAATGTGATTCTTTACATATGATAAAAATATTTAATTCTAAATGTTTAAGTACAGATTTAACATTTTAATTATCTTACAATATACAAGAGTTTAAGAAAATAAGTCTTTTTACACATGTGGGTGTTTTCCTATAAAATTTAGAACCACACATTATTTCTTTTACCAGAATAATTTTAATTGTGTCTACTTAATTGGATAGTTAAAAAAAAAGTTTTATAGAAATTTATTGGTTTATTTTAACCTACTTACTATTATTCAACTAATAATATTTAAAAAAATAATTAGCATCTAAAAATAATAATAATCAATTAGGTTAAATGATTTTATAAAGAAGAGTTGATAGTTAATAGATGAAGGTATTACAGAATATTAAAATTCTTGCCTCAAATTATATAAAGAAAAATGCAATTTTAACTAATATACTGTAGTTGCGCACACTATAAACTAATATTTCTTACTTTTTTAGGACTTTTAAGTTCATCTTTTGATAGTGCACTCAGTGATTGAGTACGACGTTTGTCAGATGATTCTTGGATATCTGAAAGTAGATTGTCAGCAGTAGCAAAAACATCATCATCACCCTCTTCTGGCTCAATCGGAGCTAAAACAGCAAACATGAGTAAAATTTTAAAGGAAATTATTTAGTTGATGTGAAAATAAATAATGTTTTGAATATTTAAAAATGAACTTAATTTTAACGTGAGTGCACAAGATGAATAGATAAGTTGAGAATTCCAATACAGCAGTTTCAGGAGAAACCATGCAAACATTAAATAACATTAAACATTTTATAAAATCTTAATATAATTAAGTGAAATAATAGTAATGGAATTTTTTAATTGAACACTGATATAGGAAAAACAAATAAAAAGACAATGAAACATTAAAACTTTGTCAAACAATTTCACAGAAAATAAGCTATTAATAAAAAATAAACATAATAATTAATTTTTTTTATAATATATTTTTTAAAAATCATAGATCAATCATTTCTTAACATCTAAGAAAATTTATACACTCCGTTTTAGAATTATTTAAGTAAAACAAAAAGTGCATTAATGATTAATGTTTACACATTATATATATTAGCATTTATATAATATAATTATTCATACATTACTTAAAATATCATACAGATAAGTTTGCCCCAACCAGGTAAATTATTTCATTGCTAACCTGCAGACACTGACTGGTAAAGACCAATCCTTATTTTGTACAAATTTAATATATGACAAGTTACCAAAGTAATTTTTAATAGTTATATAAATATTTAATTTCAAAAGGACACTAGTAGAGAATTTTAACATCTCTATTACTCCTCAAACTATATTATTGAAACAAAGAACTAAATTTTATTTTAAATTATGAAATTGAAGACAAGCTTTACATGAAGACAAGCTATGTAAATAATAGATGAACAAAAATTTTTTTAATCAGAACTAAATCTATAAAAATAGATTATTGAAAACTTATAACTTTCTGTTGACATACATTTTATAATTATTGAAAAGGCTCTGAATAACTATAGAGATAATCTGATAGTTTTTATGCTTTTATAAAGTGGTCACAACAGTGTGATTTTTTAAGATATAAGCATCAACACTGAAAAATTACGATTCTATTAGGAGGTTACAATAATTTAGGAAAAGTTAGTTTTAACAGAATTTTTTTAAAAATAACAAAACTAAAAGAATAAAATCTGATTCCTATATAAAAATATATTTTTTAAACTTTATCTATGGTTGATAAAACAAGTCTCTTTAAAATTAATGTCTCCTATTCTATTAATAAAATAATATCCAAGAAATTTTACCTAATTCTTTAGTGATGGTGTCAGTAGATGCTTTAGCTTCAGAAGTGCTATTGGCAGATGTAGAATTGTTCTTTAAAAAGGGTACAAGGGAATGCCAAGGAAAAACTGGTATAGGTCTTGCATCACTCCAAGCTAGAAAAAAAATTTTATGTTATAAAGATGTAACTACAAAACAAATAATACATTTTATTTACATGGAATTAGTTCATACAGTTACACAACTATATATGAGTGTAAAAAGTGCAGAAACATATAACGCCTATTGTTTATATTCACAAACAATTATAAACAGTTACTAAAGTAATAATCACATAAGATGTGAAACAAATTTCATTATATCATACAATACATCAAAGCAAATTTTTAAAGACTTTTTTGCTAAAGAATGAGAGAATTAAGTGTATTATTAAAAATAGGCTATCAACCTATGTATAATTTCAATTATCAACTGTTCATAATTGAAATTATACATAGGTTATTACTAATACGTAATATTACTTCCCAATTACAAGATGGAATGAAAATAATTCATCATTTTAAATTGAAAATATAAACAGTTGATTTTATAAAACATTTATCAAGGTAAACTATAGCAGAACTTTTAACTAATAGGCAATACTTTCATGAATTACACCACAGAAAATTACTCTTATCCAGGTAAATAATTTTTATAAATATATAAATTTCATTCTAAAAAAGATTTAATTTATTTGTTTGATATTTTAATGTTTTATCAGACCTAAAAGTAAATTTCAATATGATTATCAAACTATATAAAATGATATATTTTAACAATTCAAATCAACAATATATAAAACTAAGTATAAAATCAGTTCTTTTACATCAATTCCACTTACTTATATCGTGAGTATAAAGAAACATAACACATTTTTATACTAGAAAAATCCCTATTTTAGATTTTAATAATCAGAAAGATTTAAAATTGATACATAATTCCTCTGCCTCCCAAAGAAAAGGTTTGCAGAAAAGAAAAAAATATATTATTTTCAAATAATTTTTGCATATTTCTACATTGGGAAAACATGTATCTCTGCCTTTAATAATTTGAAAACTTAATATAAAACTTCTCTAACTCTCAAAACAATATATTTTGAACAAAAAACAATGGCCATACAAAATACTCTTGCTTTTTGCATTTATAAAATAGGAGGAAAACCAACTTAATTTGTAATGATGTGCAAAACCATTTAAATTTAAATGAGTGGCCACAAAAGAAAACATAGACATTAGAGAAAAGAATGTCCTTTATGATCCATTAGCACAGCAAGAGAAAATCTTACCTTTTCTTTATATTAAGCTGGGCTTTATGAATTAATCTGCCAAAACTCTACATTAGAACAAATTGTGATTTGGATACACAGGAAGACAAGAAAGACACTAAAGTAAGTACATTTGATGACCAACAAATAAGAAAGTGCATTACAGATCTGGTTTCCATACATTTGATCAACAAGTCTATGCAAAAAATGATCTCATTTGTAGCAATTGTCAAAAATTTGCAGGATAAATATAAAGTTGAACTGTAGAACCAGCAAATGATGTGATTCAGTTTTAAATTTCTTAGCTGTTTAAATGATTATTAAGATGTAGACTGTCTTCCTCACAATTTAGGAAACAATATGGAACAAAATGAAAAATTTTAACAAGGTATTAAAATGATGCAGGACAGCAGCTGTCCAGGAAGATAGAACATGTGCACAAGATAAAGAAAATGAAAAGAATGAAACTATTCCAAAATACATTGATTGTCATTAAAAGTTTCAGAATAACTGACTAGTCGGTGACATTCTTTCCTATTTTAGCATAAAATAAGTTGTAAAATATAATATTCAATTCCATGATTAGTAACCCCAATAAAATAAAGTTTTAAATATATATCTCAAGATAGTATATCTTAGAAATTCGAACTCTTAGGCAAAAATTAATATCATGTTTGCTGTTTTGAGGACAGCAAATTCATAAGAAATCAACTACAATACAAAATCACTGTTAGCTAATTTAATTAATAACATAGGAGATTAAATAATAAAAGCAGACTAATAACAAGTTACTTTTTGAATAAAAAATGCCATTTGACATTATAAAAAACTATTGATTGTTACAAAAAACAATTGATAGTTTCCATATTGTCAATATAGGCATTTCTTTAACTTATATACAAAAAAGATACTTATAACCAAAAAAATTTATAAAATAGCTTGTATAAAAAATAACCATACATACTTTTAAAATCTAAAAATGTAGAAATTTTTTTAAGTACCTATAAAAAAAAATAGTAGAATGCTTTTATTCACTAGATTTAAGTTTTAAAATGGAAATTATTCCCCAATTCTGAATTCTAATAATCCTGAAATATAATGGATGTACTAATAGAAAATGTCAGATATGGAGAGAAACAGTTTTTCATTTTGCATTTGAGCAAAAAAATCTTATAAAAAGATAAATATGAAAAAGCACAAATGTAATATAAGAACACTTCAAGTGAGTTTTAGTGAAAAAACAAATGAGTTTTGGTGGAAAAAAAAAATAAAATAAAAAAATAAAAGGCTATGCCATCGAAACAAAACATTTTTAAAAACAATCATAAAGAATTTATTAACAAAATTGTAAATGGGTTTAACATTTCTAAAAGAAAATGAAAATTTAAAAATTTTTTTAAATATGGAATTTTTATTTTGAACACATGCTAATGAAAATTCCTTATTAAAATGACTGTTGCAACAAAACCTGAAAATATCATTTATAGGAAATTACTATTGTACATATATGAATTCATTATACAACCACAACTAAAATTTCTTAATGTCACTTGTATTAATCAGGGTTGACTTAAGGTTATCTGAAACACAATTCTATGAAGATACTAGTAGGATTCTGACCAATATTTATCCTTTACTAACAAAATTTTGACTCCAGACATGATACCTATAATACAGATTCATCACAGACAGTAATATAAAGCTTATAAAAAGCCATCTTTATTTTTAAATTATATAACTTTGCTCCCTGTTGACACTTTACTAATAGATAACAAATAGTTTAATGGCAATTTAAAAAGTATTTTGTGAATAACAGGAATAAAAAAAAATAACAAATATGATATAAATTTTTAAACAAAATTGAAAAAGATAGTTTATTTGTTATGATGAAAAACTGTATCAAATTTTTATCATTAAAAGATTTTGTCAAACAATTTGATTCCTAAAGAGATTTTTTTTCTAATGTAAAAGAGTGTCCTTTCATTATCTCTACCCCTTTTTCAGCTCTATTTCGATATTATACCTGAGTTACAAAAAGAAAAATTTTTGTTACTCAAAAAGTAAAATTCTATTGAGTCGAAATTATGGTCCAATCTAAGGCCGATTTGACTGAGATCTACATTTTAAAATGAACTACTAAAAATTAATATCCAAGAGATTTGAATGCACTAACTGTTGAACTAACACCCAAATTATTTATGGGTTTTATTAATAATTTCCGCTCTTGTGACATGCAACTAAGCTCCAATATCAATAAAAACTTCTCCCGGAAATACAATATGGATTAATATTCAAATATTTTACAATAGCTTTATTAGTGAGTAAGCTGTATGCTACTCAGCAACAATTCAGCTGCATTATTTTATAATTTATTCTAAGAATGAAGAAGACCAGAATTACAGTTTCTACAGATTTTGATAACTTATGATAGTTATATTAATTATTCAGAAAATACAGAAAAATTTATAAACTTCTATATATACAATTTATTTATATGGATTGTTGGAAATTTTAATTTTAAAATTTTTTAGCAAGTGCAAAGTTTTTGAAGTTAGTGAGATTACCAACGAAATTAAACAAATGAGCAGATTATGTATTTTTTTTCTTTATTAAGAAATATAAAAAAAAAAATTATCAGAGTATTGAAAAGTTTCAAGTTTCACTTGCAGGAAAAAGTAAATTCATAGAGTAAAGAAAATCAAGAAGAATTTGAAAAAACAAAACTCATAAGTAAATATGAAAATAAAAATTTGTTACAACTTGATTTTTTTCTACCTCCATGATAAACTTTCAAATCCATGTGAAAAATATAATGTTTGAAATAACAAATAAAGGGCAATCCTAAGCGTTTTTACTTTCAATTTCTATTTGCCAAGTTTTAAAAAGTGTATATGATATCATATTATTCTAAAACAATACAGAAATCTTGAACAATTTTTAATTTATCAAGGAGTGAAAATAGTGTGATTTGATTTCTAATAAAAAAAAGATAACAGTACTTCATAATAGAATATAGAAAAAGTGACCTGAAGGGAAACTATATGTAATGTAAGAAAAGGGGCAATGTGAAAAGTTGTAAGCAAACAAAGAACATTCAAATTATAGCTACTCAAAATATAATAATGACAAAACCTCTATGGGAAAATTAAACTTTTTAACAGCATGTTATAAGAAATTATGGAAACATGGAAGGGACTGATTATATGCTGGCCGCTCTCTTTTAGTAATAATCTTGGTGTCATTTTGACAAAAGGAAGCCATAAAAATCAAATAGTATTATACAAGCACATAATATTATTTGATTTTTATGGCTTCCATTAGTTTTTAACATCATGTTGGTATGCTTTAATATCAGATTGATGAAGAAACTAATTATTATTAAATATCTTTAGATTAGGTTTTTCATGACATATTGGTAGGTATAATTTAATTGTTGCTCAAAATCACTTTTTGTATGCAAGAGATAATTCAACCAAGAGCTATAGCTTTACATAGATTCCAAACTACTACATATAAAAATATTTGAGGCAGGAATTATTCAGAGGTTAGAATAATGACCATTCTGCAGCTGAATGACTCAATGAAAGGATGGCTGTCTAGAGTAAAAAGTTCTAGGCTTGAATCTAATTATAGCTGAATAAAAACACTGAGATTTTTGACACTTGGTTTAATTTGTCATTCATAAGTCATTTACTTACTGCACAAAAAG
The DNA here is from genome assembly GCA_030067965.1 of Latrodectus elegans. Lineage (NCBI taxonomy): Eukaryota > Metazoa > Arthropoda > Arachnida > Araneae > Theridiidae > Latrodectus > Latrodectus elegans. The sequence goes on along the minus strand of CM057818.1, from coordinate 8,979,877 downwards.
GCAAATTAGATTAAGACTTTTAGTGTAAAGTGAAATCTAAACCATTATGAACATTCAAACTCAGAGTGAGAATAAAACCCAGGAACCATTGAAATGAAGACCAAATGACAATTGGGCAATATTCAATACTATGCGACTGTACCTTAACATTGAAAGTCATTTAAGCATTCCCTTAATTTAATTTTCAGGAGATTTTTTTATAGATAGTTGGCAATATTCAGGTGTTTTATGCAGAAACATGATGTTTATTTTCCAGTGTTTAACAACGGCAGAAATCAAATTTGATTTTTACTCAGAAAATAATCCTTTCAGTGAGCAGAAATGAGCCCAAGAGATGGATGTAAGAATGAAAAAACACTATTTTAAAATATTAATGTAAAAACATTCAAATAAATTAGAACAATTATAATTTGTAATTAAAATGCTGAAATCATATTCCATGATTCCACAGAATATCAAGAACAGATATATTGAAATTTTATAATTAAATTTATAGCAAGTGTTTAATATAAAAATATATCAGCACAATATATATATACACACACACACAAACAAGTGCATAAATTAGCTTAATATTTCCTTACCAGAATTTTTTTCACTGTCAGAATCCTTTTTCTCAGAAGACTCTTCATTATTAACCGGCATGAAAGGTAATAAGTGCACAGGTGTAAAAGTCTGAGAATAGTTTGGATTGCTCTCATTTTCATGAGCAGATTCTCTGGTTTCTCCAATATATTTAGCATATTCATATTCATTTTGCTTTTCTTCTTCTCTCACAGAATTTTGAACTCCATAATTGGGAAGGTAAGTATTTGATGGCCTTGATGTAATTACTGTTGGCTCTTCTGCTGCATACTGATTATCACTTCTAACTAATTTTTTAACAAGTAGAAGAGTTTGAGAGTCTTGTAGTCTATGAGATGCAGCAGATTCCTCAACAGAGGGTGCACTTTCAAGAATATTTCTTTTAGATAATGTCACAGTTCCATCCTTTGAAGCTTTCATGATCACATGTTCTTGTTTATGACTTTCAACACTAGGTTGAGAGTCTCTAATTAACAAAGGTCTAGGAGTGGCAGCCTGTATAACAGATAAGTTATCTGATTGATTAGTACTTAAATGAAGAACTGAAGCTCGAGCCTCAGGTTGAACACTGAGTTCTTGAATAGTTACAGGATGCTGAATCACTTCAGTTCGAATTGCACCAGGATGATAAACAGTATCTGTGACATTAGATGAATAAGTATTTGGCATAATACCAGAATTTGCACTCAATATCTGGGGATCTTGAGAAGACAGAGTCCAATGTGCTGTTTGTTGAGTAATGGTAGGAGAACGCTGTGGATGACCAATAGGAGTAAAATGAGTATTTGGAGTTTGAAAAGCACGTGGAGAAATAGAATTTGTAGTATTGTTAGTTGGTGAAAAAGCTGGAGTTGCAGATCTGGAGTTACCCAAAGAAACTAACATATTAGCAGCTTCAGTTTCATCTCGATCAAAACATCTTTGTACTCTGTCTCTTTCAGAAAACACTGGATTGGATTCACTGTCATGAGAAGACTCTTCCCATTCTAGTTCTCTACCAGTAGCAGAATCTTTAAATGTTCCTTTGCGTCGGCCAGGGAATGAAAGAGAAGGAGGACGTATATTTTTACCTCTAAGAGATAAATGTCTAGAACAATAGCCTCTTCGTTGGGATTCTTTGGTACATCCTTCCTTGGAACAGAGTCTCCGCCACTGTTTTCCATTGAATTTTTTACGGATACCATTAGGAGTTGATACAATATCTCCTTTTTTATATTTTGCATTTAACATTGCTGGAGACCGCGAAGATCCAAGGCATTCAGAAGAATCAGTACTAGCACGACTTAGGACAGTTTCACTCTTACGAGATTGAGATCTAGGAGTTAAACTTCCTTGTGATAATGTTGAGGGTCTTTGATATGGATAAGTAAAATAATCTTGATCAAATTTTATATTTTCTTTTTTTAAATCATCCTCAGAAGAATCTTCATCATAATGTGGACTCTTACTGAGAACTGCTTCATGGACCATCTGATCAGATACATTATGATTATATGTATTAGATATTGGCATTACTTGCATTCTGTTTGGAGATGGGGATACTGTATTATACAAGTCAGAAACAGGAGCAGACATTCGTAATGGCTGTACCAAAGTTCCTGAAAGCTCAGGTTCTACTAATAAATCTTGAAAGTTCTGATGATTAGTAATAACTTGTGTAAAAGCACTTGTTGGAGTTGTTGGATGATCTATAGGTGTACTAATTGTTCGCCAAGCTAAATTGTCACAAGGCTCGATCTGTTGCAAATTATTTTTAGCAGATACTGAAAGTTGAGGTGGAATTGATGTACAAGGCAATAATGGTTGAGGATCCATATCAAGCTCTTCCCACCAAGGTGGCAAAAGTAGTCTTAAATTTGCTCGGGAAACCCATACATTATTTTCTTGACACCCATAATCTGGAGAATGTTCTAATTTAACATTATACTGTACTGATGGTTTTGGACTTATTGAGATTATCTCTCCAACAACAAAAACATTTTCATCTTGATTTACACGTACACAAACACATGTACCAATTTTAACTTGTCCTGGAGAAGGACTATGATCACTAATCACATCATATTTACCATTACCTAAAACATCAAATATGCACTTCGTTGATTGGTCTTTATCAAACATTACAACTATATCACAGTTATTTTTTAACTCCTTTATCACTCCAGGTAAATAAATATTATTACACTTTGCAAGAACTCTTTGTCCTTTCCAGTCTTTTAAATCAATGTCTATACTATTAGGTGATAAGAAAGGAAGCTGAAGAGGTGAAGTTTGTTGATTAGTTAACTGGGTGACAGTTCTGGTAATGACACTAGACGGTTCAAAGGGTTTATTCATTTCAGTTGCTGGAGTCACCATATCCTCAACATCTGATGGATTAAACTTCCTTTTCTTTGGCACTTTCTTAGCTAACAATTTAAGGTTTTCTTCCTTGTTATTGTTATTTTCAGTCAAATTTGGAAATCGAGGCTCCACTGGATGTGAAACAACTACTGCAGTCTGAATACACTCCAGCTTTGGTGGAGAAGGGGAAGTCCTATTATCATGCATTTGGTGAGTTTCAATAAAAGGAACTGATGATTCAACTTTATTGCTACTTTGGATTATAGGGGAATTCTTTTCCTTGACATCTACAGGAGAATTTGAAGCAGTAGAATTTGGGCGTGGGGTTGAAGCAGAATGTGTTTCATTAGCGTTATCTGCATTTTTGTAATCAGTGGAAATCACAGGAGTTTGGCTTCTAGTATCATTTTCACACTTTTCATCAGTGTTTTCAGGATTTGCAGTTCTCTTCCTACTTCTTGTACTTCTGGCAGAAGGTGCAACAGTTTTACCAGCTACACCTCCTGCCTTTTTTTGTTTACCATCACTACGACGATTCATTCCTGCATTTTACTTCTGAAGGAAATTAAATCCAATGTTTTGCTGGAAAAAAAAATATTTACAATTAAAGAAATTATTAATCCATTTCAGATTGCACAAAATTAAGGCTTTCCATAATTAAAATATATTTTTAATATAACAACTTCATGGCACTGCATATTACTTTCCTTAATTCAGATTATATTAAATAAAAATAATTAATAAACATAATGGTATAAGTCTTCAACAGGCAAAATACATCCATTTAAAAAATCTACGGCTGTTATAAAAAATGGAAAAGTCACATTTAAAATAACATGCTGAAAATACTCCTTTTAAAAAAACTTTGGTGTGCAATTATTTTGGCACTAACTAAATTTCATCACTGAAACATAATAGATATACTGTTAATATTTTTTTCTGTGGTACATCTATTCCTTGTCATATTCCTATTACTAGTTTCCAGTTAAAATTAAATTATTATTTACTCTAACATTCAAATCTATGATAAAACTGGTTTATACCTATTGCCTTAGCACTTTGATGTTTAACTTTTCTTTATTCATTACACATTTGGAATTTGAATATAAATATATTTCTCTCAAGTTATGATTTATACAAATATAATTTCCATTAAGGTTATTCTTTTTTAGGGCAACATTTAATTACTCAGCTAGGTGATATAATTACTGTTTATCAAAGCTATGATAAGAAATATTTGCTGTACGACATTCTCTTATTTTATTCCCAATAAAAACACTAAATTTCTGAAATAAATTTTTGCAAATTAAAATTAAAGATCTTTAATAAAGAGGTTATGCTATCCCAATGGCTTATCCCATATTCAAAATCAGTTATAATTATATTATTCATATAGCAGAATAACTTTTTATATTATATTTTTCACAATGTCATCTAACTCTATAACACATAAAATTAATTTTCTTATTAAGAAAAGTGCATAATACAGAAATGACTATGTAATTTATAATAGAGAAATATTTACATCATTAAAATATTATAAAATCCTATTGATATAATGTATGTTATTCAACATAATAACTCTTGCAGGGTTTTATTATGTAAAAAACATTCAAACTGAGCATTACAAGCTAGTTCCATAATATATTAATTTATATTCTAGCAGTGTACAACATAAAAGGTTTGAAATCTCAGACAGTTATAAATCAATTTTTGTACTTAACAATAGTATTGAATACTGTAATACTTATCGCTATTTTAATTTTGTTTAACTATTATATGATGAATTTAAAAACAGCATAGCTAGATATTATATCTTAAGCATAAAAACCTACATTGTGACCTCTTAAATAAAAATAATAAGATTTAAATAAAATGAGCCTAGATATGGCATGAAATATTAATTTTAAATAATAAAAAAACAAAAACATGCAATCTTATCGAACTACAAAATTTTCAAATTACATTCTGGTTCAACATGATTAAATTACCATGAACATAATTTTTGATAATATATATATATATATATATATATATATATATATATATATATATATATATATATATATATATATATTATGATTTTCACATTTAGATATAAAAATTAATTTTATTTAGAATTCTTTTTAACACGATAAAAATAAAGAACTGCACTAAAACGAATTTGACAAAAATACTTTCTTTCCACATTAAAGACTCAAAGTTACAAACAGAGAAAACAAAACTATTTTTCAAAATAAAATGATTCTTTTCTCATATTTGAAATCATTATATAATTTTATTAATTAAATTTTAAGAGAAAAGAAAAGTTATAGCTATTATTGTTTGACACACAATATATTCTTAATGAAACTGGATATTCTTTCTTATGGATCAAAATCATGAAAAATATAATTTTGTTTGCATTCAGAGTTTTCTTTTCATTGCTATAACAAGAGTGATTTTTAAATTACATTTGATGGTGTTACTTAGTTAATGAGTATTAGATTATTTAAATATTTTTGTTGATTCTATGCAATTCTGTTGACTAAATTATGGTACACAGGCTCTGATGAAAGTAATTATATAATTTAAAAAATATTAAACACATCCAAAAATATCAAAAATCTCTTTTGTAAAGTTAATGAATTTTTGCTCATAATGAACAACTGTTAATTTTTAGTTGAAACCCAAATGAAACTGATTTGCCATTAATTTATTTTCTAAATACTAAAGTCAAGAGGATTGTAGTAGGGGAGATGGATTATCTACTTTTTATGGTTATATCTACTTTATTTATGATTTGTTGGCTTTGAAGCATCATTCAGAATAATCGATCAGATCTTCCTTGATTTAATCGGATCAATATACTTATAAAATCAATGTATTTGAATATTGCCAGTTCTTCACATTTCTAAATTGATATGCACAGAAAGATGCCAGCTGAAGTGTCAACCTGATTACTTAAATGTATTTTATATTTATGAAGCATCTGATTGTAATTTAATTTTCAAATCAATTAATACAGACAGAATTTCTTCAAGTTTTTATGCATATTTTTGACTATATCTTTTAATGTCATGTAAAATGTAAAATCATGTAAAATGACAATTTTAACTAGCAAATGCTTACAAGTAAAATACTCCAGGATATATTATGTAAAAATACTTTTTAAAATTAATTTTAGGAAACGAATATTTTTACATAGATAATTTTATATTACCAAAAAGAAATATCTAGTGAAGACAAAATTATCCCAAAAAGAAAAGATGAATTTAAAACAAGTGCTTCTGAATAACACTTCTCGTTGTAGATATTTTCATAAATTTTTAAATCATTCATTCACAATATTATGATTAATAAAGAAAAAAAATGTATTCCTTTTTTAACAAATCAATTGATTATAATAAATATTTATGAACTGTTTTACAGTACCTTTCAAAAATCTAAATAACTTTTTTATAATGTTTTATAAAAAAAAATATTTACATGTTTGATGTGTGCATATTCTTTCAAACTACTTGGAATCAAGAGAAGAATTTTACAATTTGACTTTTTTCTACATTTTACATACTCATCTTCACTAGTTATGAATTGTTGTCTGACTTAGCTAAATGCAATTATCTCTATTAACCTTTATTATGAATTTATTTAAAACCATCAAATTGTTTAACAGCTGCTGAAATATGAAGTGTAAAAAAGTTCTTTAAATAATAATTATTAGCAGGCAAATGTTTGTACCAGTGTACGTGTTTAAACCAAAGTAAATATTTGAGCAATGGATATTGAGCTAACCCATTGATTTCTGAATTTTAACCTCTCTTCATTATACATGACTAAATGAACTTTTTATACTTTACTTTATGTCAAAGATTAAAAATGCAAAAAACATATTTAATTTTTATTTTCTTAAATTTTTAATACATTTTATTTTATAATATGTAAATAATTTTTGTAATATGAGTATGTTGTAATATGTTTTTTGAAAGGCACTGTATATTTTTGTAATTTACAATGAACTGAAATGTTATTAGAATAATGCCCTTGTTATAAATTGTATTTTTTTTTTCAATTACTTACAAAAATAAAAAATAAAGATAATCAGTCATCTAATGTTTATTTAAAATACATCTGATTGAAACATGATTATTACTACAAACTACAATAAATAAAAACACTGAAATCATCTTATAATCATTTAAAATATTTGCATCCAGAATAAATTATCTAATTTTTATAAAGTGTATATATTGTTAAAAATCTTTAAAAACATTTACTGTAAAAAAGAAACTATAGTACTTAAATAAGTTTGGAAATTTACTTGGTTAATCAAAAGAAAATTAAATGAAACTTTTGAAACTTTCACCACATTAATAAGTAGAAAATTAAAAAATATTCCGTAATTACAGCATTAGTCATTAAAATTAATTTCAATTTCTTGTTTACACAAATTGACATTTAACTAATATGAAAATAAATTTTGCTAGAAAGAGAATTCATCTTAAGTTATGCAATAAATATTATTTTTTAAAATAATAACCTCAGTTTAAAATAGTTATTGCGTGAATTGAAATTCTCAGTAAACAGAATGTAAACATGTGAATCAAATCAACTTTAAAATAAAAATGAACACTAAAAATCACCGAAAAAAAATAATAGATAACAATGCATGCTAATTTTAGTTGCGTGCAATTGTTTTAATATAAACAATTCTGAATATTTTTCTACTTCATTAATGGTAGTACTGTAAATCATCAATCAACTTACGATGCAGGTAGTCCTTTATGTTATTGAATAAATATAATAAAATAGATGACATTAAACGCATATCTCATTCCAATGGAAATTTTGACAGTTCATGTTAGATAGTTAGTTAAATTAACAATCACTGTAATACAAATATGCACGATCGCAAGAAAGGACGTGTTTATTTTCAAGCCAACACCTGACAAGAAAACCCTGTAGTGCACGTACATTTTACCATTGCTCGATGTTGATCGACCATACAAACGCTGTCATTATATTTTTTTTCCACAACTCTGTCAACATTTGCAGTACCAAATCATGCCATTCTGCATCTAGAATAGTCATATTAACATATGCAATACTGAGCACTGAGAAAAGCGCCCAGATTACTTACAAAGTTTCGGAAATTCCAGATAACACATTATCAACACACAGGCCCCTAACTCGTTGCTGTTTCTTGACCTAAAAATGGTGAATGAGTAACAGAGCTAGTAAAGCGAAGTCCTGCGATTGGTTAGATTTCTAATCACGTGCTCAAAATGTCTGGAGTTGTATGTTCCCATTGGTCGTAGTAGTGCTTGTAATGTTCCTAGATCTATTGAGTGTGCAACATAATTTCTTTTATTTTCTATGTGCTCTCCAAAAAAATAACTCTTACATACCAATGCACAAAGTGATATTTCAGAATGCACTTAACATCAGAATATTTGGTGAGTTAATCAAAAAAATACGTTGAAGCAAAAAAAAGAAAATCGTAATTTGCTGTAACCTGTTTCAGATCTGCATTTTACTTTCGAGGGCTGACGTAATCCAACGATGAGCCAGGCAACCTCGTCGCGGCCACATTGCGCGAACACGCAATGACTTCATTGAACGAACAACCAATCAGGACATGCGGAGTTTGACGTAGTCGGCAACGATATCTATGCAGAGTTGCGAGAAAGAGAATGAAAAAACTATTGATACGGGAAAAAAATTGTAAATAAAAACCGAACACAATTCTCCTTCCTTCTTATTTTCATACAACTCTTTTTCATTTAAAAGTTTATCTATTTTCTTAAATTTAGCTAAGAATATATTTTTATGAATAAATCTTAAAAAAATTTAATTTTGTTTTAATCTTCATTTGTTTTTATAAATTTTGTAATAGAAGTTAGTAGAGTTTAACTTTCCCATAAAATTTTCTAATGATATGCTATAGAAAATTTTGGTAAGATAATGCAATTATATATACTTTTTTATTTTCATATTTTCTTTAATTTGATACAGTCGATATGAAGAAATATAAATGAATGAATTAAATAATTTTCGAACGATATTTGATGGAAAATACTTATTTTTCATCAATTCACGGAATTTCTATATAAGCGTTTGCTTTCTAGTAAAATCATTATTTGAAAAGTTTACATACTATTTTATTAACATCATTAAAATGAAAAATACTTAAAAAACGAATTTCATGTAGTGTTTCTTAACATTTTAAATAAACATCAAATTCCATATATTATTCTTTTTAGTATTTTAACATTTATAAATATATCCTAACTTCAAATTATTTTAGATACAAAATTAGATAAACTTTGAATTTTTTTTACATTAACATATATATATATATATATATATATATATATATATATATATATATATATATATATATATATATATATATATATATAAATATATATATATATATATATACATATCTGAATCTGTTGACAACAATCATTAGAGTGCTATAAATTTACTTTTATTTTCCATTCTACTTGTCATTTTGAGGAGGGGGCTAAATTGGTCGAGATTTAAAATTTACTGTGAATTCGGAGCTTCAATAAACATCCGTAGCCCTGGGGGAATCGAACTCACAAACTATTATACGAAGGTGAACGTGTGACAAAATATTCATTTTACACATAATGGTAGGTATAGTAATGAAATACATACAGGATGCCTATAATAACTTCGTAAGCTTTCTATCAGAAAAGATAATTATTTTATTACATTTTAACTACATATATCTCCCCGAATATTTAAAATTAATTAATAACGTTAACATAAAAAGAATTAGTCTCGCACATTTACTTCATTTATGGGAGTATATAATTCGTAAATATTATAGTAGTAGTAGTAAGCGTCTCTCTTACATTCTTCCCCAATAACGGACTAGCCAAATGAAAAATATCGCGTCAGACCAATTTATAAAAAGAATGCACTAAATTTATCAAAGTACTTGCATTTTTTTTAATGAAAAAAAAGTGTTTGTTTTATTTGCTTTTTGAGATGTTTCATTTTAGTACTTATTTTTATCAAATGATATATTGATCATTGATTGAGATTTTATAGAATTGCTTTGTGATGATGAATTAAAAATTCTGAAATATACTGTCGATATTCACGATATTATGGTTTTAAAAACTCAACCGATTCGGTGGTTCACTAATACTAAAATATGCTAGTGAATTATGCACAATTAATATAAAATAATAATTTTAATTATTCAATATTTTATAATGGTTTATATCAATAATTCACTTCAGGAAATAAATTCATATTTTATCTATGCCACTTGCCATTTAATCACACCCTACCAATGGGTCCACATCAAGAATTCTATAAAAGCCAAAGTATGTTGCATATTGAAGTAATTTAGGACACACAAGTGTAAATTATAGCAAAAGTGTTAATTGATCCACAATTGCAAAACATGCGGCTCATATCATTCTATTAATGGATTCGATTCTTTCCATGGATATGGATATTCGCAGAGATTCGTAATCTACTTTAATTTGAAAATCTTGGGCCAATCAAAATTTGCTTTTTTATTTTGTCTGAAATATCGTTTCGCTATCGGCAGATGAATAGTTAATTGTCCAGATTGTTTTGCTGAATCTAACTATCTGAGAAGTTCCTAAATGTTCTACAATAACTATTACCCAAATTGTTAACCATAAAGTGGTTGTTACTTTCGTTCCAGTTAAAATCATGGCGGCACATGACTTTGATACGATTCTCATTGATTTAAAATAACCATGACGTCAGATAACGTTTCATACACGTCACATCATATTGAGACTGCGTAATAAATCCAATTTGTCGACAAATGTGCTGCCTTCTTTCTAATGACATTCGAGTGGCAGCAAAAAAGGCAAAATTCACCATCGAATGTCTGAAAATAGTGTCGAAATTCATTTTGTTAATGAAACGATTTCTTACATAAAGACGAAAGCATCGGTTTGAGAGGCCGTTTTTCATTGATTCAAGACAGTAATATATTGGCAATAGAACAGCAGAAAAAACAAAATAATAAAAAAAAAATAAAACAAACTTTATGGTTAGTTTAAATCAGCAAAGACGATTTAAATTTTAAAAATTTAATTAATTAATAGAATTTTAAATTAATAATTGCAATATCTAAACAATTTCTTTTAAATCTTAAAACTAATGCCTTCTTACGCCAACATTACATTTTTTTATCCTTTATTTCCATTTAGACTTCTTCAACATTCTTTTTCTTTCCCCTGACAGACTTTGATAAATTTAGCAATAAATTTGTATGTTTAGAATGTCAAATAGTTACTTAATCATTTGTGTTAAGTAAACTCACATTCAACAACTGCTATTGATTGATAAATTAACAGCCATTTTTTCAACACTTGGATAATAATATTATTAAATATGAATTCGTCACATTTTGTTTGATTCTATTGATAAATAATATAACAATTTTATTTTGAATCGATCACAGTTATTTATTTTTTAGGAAAAGAAGTTCAAACAACTTCCTGTTTAGGGACCTGAAGTAAAATATGATAGGTGATAAACTAACATGAACGAATAGCGATAAGGATGAGATTACCATTGATGACAATCTTGTACACAAGGGTAAATATTTAAAGTCTTCTCCGTGTTGCCAAATTAGCAACTAATTTTTGCAATTGTTATCGTAAAGTTTAAACTAGTTTGAGATTTAGAGTTGTTGATTGAAGGGATTAAGTTCTGCTTTTAGTTTATTGATGGCTACGTTAAGATTTGCAGCTGATAACATATGTTAAATTTAACATATGTTATCTGAATTTTAAATTGCTAATTGTAATTTTAAAAATTGCCTAGTTATAAATTTGGAAATATTAGTCAAAATTTTGTATTATTTCTATATTTATGTTTTGAGATTATTTACTTTTTAAATTAAATATATTTATTTTATTTAATAAAATATTGGAAAAAATAAGGGTTTATTAATTTTTTATTACTATTTCAAAAAATCAAATTAAATTATTACTTTTACAAATGTTGATTTAATTGTGTATGCAATAGTTATTTTCTTCAAAACTATTGTTTATATTGACGCCATTTAGTTACTTAAAATTGGCTCCAGGTAGTGTTTTTATATTTCACACACATTAAATATATTCTTATTTTTACAGCACTTATTATTATTCTTATTATTATTTTATCTTTCTTTTATAATAATATATAGTAAAACCAGCTTGAATAGTTTCATTATTTGTTCTAAATTACTTGTTGCTTTAATTGCTACAAATTCCACGCTTCAAAAAGACTGCATTCCTTTCCTTAAGAAAATGATTATCAGTCTTGTAAATTTTTTATACATGTAACTTTCTAAGTATGAATTTTATGTATCTATGAGTGTGTCATCATAATTATTTTATGCATTTTCCGTTTAAACTAATATTTCATTCTTGCATGCAGAATGAATCACACATCAAAGCATAATGCTTTTATTTGTGCTTGTTGGTTAATTTGAAAACGGGATTTGAAGTGAGAATTTTCGGCATAGGTGCAATTTATGATTCTAAATTCTGAATTTTTTTTGCAATGAAGAAATATTGCTGAGATGACGTATCGTGACGTGTGCGATGCCGTAAATACTAGGCTTGCCAAAATAGAATTTTCTGCATAATTCTTGTAAATCTCAATATGTTTGGCGTAATAAAAACGAGGTTGCCAGATACATAAGAAAATCCGCCAAAAAATCGCCAATCTCAGAATTTGGCATCCTGGATTATACGGCACCTGTGCCGAATGTCCTAGTATTTAGTTCTAGTTATTATTTCTTTATACTACTCCTCTTGCGCCGCGGTAGAATGGTTAGTTAGGTAGTCGCTCTCATTATCAGAAGGTAGTGAGTTCAAATCCCGGCTTAAGAAGATCCATCTTGTTCACTAATGGCAACTATCGTGCGTGGTTGCAATGTCCTCCAAATGAAATGATACCTCTCGGTCAAGTATTGAGAGTCTTCTTCTTGGTACTTGTTTCAAAACCACGAAGACTCGGCTGCTTCCGTCTAACTGATAGAGTCCAACTCAGGGCTTGGCGCAGGAAAGCGTGCGATGCAACATATGCTACTCCTTAGATCATCGTCAATCCATAGATGATTGTGGCCACCTTCTCCAACAGCTCCACTTTTTCCGATCTTTGACTTTTGTCTTCCGATTTTTGATCTTCATCTTCTTCAAATCTTCGCCGAGCTGGCAGCCGAATGGTTAGCGCTCTTGCCTTCGGTCAACAGTTCGTGGGTTCGAATCCCACCTTGGGCATGGATGTTTGTAGTGGTTCGGAATCCACTTTAAACCGTAGGTCCCTATCTAATTAACCCTCGTGTGCAAAAAATGACCGTTGAGCGACAAACCAAACCAATCTTCAAATCTTCTTCTGCAATCGAACCCGTGACATTATGTTCCGAATAGGGCTGCCCTACCACTATAAGTCACGATGATCCCCGAGTAACGGTGGGTTACCGTGATGTTGATTTATTATTATTATTATTTCTGCGTGCAAATCTGTCCGGTGGGTGCTTGGGTGTTTTCCACGTTTCTTCCTTAGCATCACGTGAATCACTGACCACTATTTATGAAAAATCCTCGCGGAACACAAATATGAGGTGAACTTTAAAATATTTTAACAACAGTTTAAGTTGGCCACAATAAAAGGTCAAAAGGTCCTCGTTCTCTTTAAGACTCATCAAGAATAGTGGTAGAAATTCATCAGAGCTAAATATTCTCATTTCGATTCCAACCACTGTTGAACAATGGAAAGTGGTTTTACTTCTTCCTTCTGCATAGACGTCTGTTGGAACAGCTACTTTGGAGTTTTACAAGTTTTCTTCCTTGTGACACGATGCCCATTATCTATTAAAACAACTTCCGGAAGGCAATTTGCACGATGGACATTAAAATACTTTGCAAACGTCTTAGCTGGTTAGACTCCCCAGTATGAAGAGTCAACAGTTCTACATTCTGTTATATTCTATAGAGTATCAAAATCTGCTTTATTCATAATTTTTGACCATTTTATCACCTATTTTATTCGATTTTATTTGTCGCTATTCGACTTGCGTTATGATTAGATTAACTATGTTTTGCACATTTTTAAAGGAGAATATTTCTGACCATTTTCAACGTGAAAATGTGTGTTTATTTTATAAATTATCACTCCCACAGATTTATTCCCGTATTTCATCCTCCTCCATTTTATTTCCTTTTTTTTTATATCTTATGACAGCACACAGTACTCAAATCCACCAAAATTCATGGCACTTTTACATTTATAAACCCGAATGAGATGGTATTCTATTCTGTATCTAGTGTTCTAATTATTCTATAAAAAGACTTATTCTGTTTTTATTGGAGCTAATTTCTGTCTATGTTTCATGAAATATGATCTGATACTAACTGTAACCGTGAAAGAGAGGTGTGTTTGATGCGAGGGAATATCGTTCTCCGGTCATCTATATTGACAATTAAACTACTTTTAATTTTTTACACTCGAATTAACTGTTTTCCCTAATTTTATTTTTATTTTTGCATTTTATTCGTCTGGTTATTATTTTTTAATAAAAGTCATATTGGTTTCCAATCGTTGCTGATATTCTGATTCACTCTCATGTTTTTATAACGCTTTCATGTAGAACTTCTTTTTCATGTAACATTGAATCAAAAATCATTTTATCGATTCAATTTGTGTTTTGAAAATTTATACAGCACCTTATTTTACAAACTGTAACTTTTTTCAACGGAATCTACGTCTTATTTTTCAACATACATAAAAAATATACTTCAAAAATAGTCCTATGATGATATTTTGTTTTAATGTACATTTAAATAATTACATAACAAATATTTTATACATATTGAACTAATTATTTAATTATATATAGTAGGATATAAATATAAATTTGTGACAGAATGTTGAAATAAATTATAAAATTTCTGTTTTCTTTCCATTTTTAAGAAAAATCAATTAACTATCTTAAATGTTTTACTTGTTATTTATAAGAAAATAATTTTGCTAAATTTATTGTGATTTTAGGACAAATTATTGCTTAGAGAATTTAAAAAAATAATTCTGCACATTTAAAATAGAAATGTTTTATGAAAGTCTTAAATACAATAGGGGTTTATGATTTCAAAAAAATTGGTATGTACACTAATTTAACTAGGAACTATAAGAAAAAAGATCTAGAATTAGCAACACAAAATGAAATTAATCGATTATTCTCGTTCCCAGCTCTTTTAAAGATTTTAATTTTTTCGTTACCAAGTTATAATATTTTTCATAGTCTGAAAAAGCAAAATTTTAAATTTGTGATTTCTTCATATTATTACTGCAAGAAATTCACAAAAAATTCGAGGAAAAATAAAAACACCAAATATAAATATCATGCCAATTTTTTTGTCAATCGATAAATATTTCCTAAAAATTCTATAAGTGGGTAAATAGAATTTCTTTTTAATGCCAGGTTTTGTGAAACAGCTTTTAATACATACATCTTAGTAAACAAACAACCTATGGTATAATGAAACTAGAATGCTCCGGCTTAATGTTTTTTTTTTTTTTTTTTTTAAATAAAAAGTAAAAATAAAAATAATTGTAAACTGCCGTTTTAAAATAAGTGATTTTTGTTTTTTATTCTTACTCGCGATAATGTAAATGGCATTTCAGATAAATAACATTACGCCTCTAACAAGTTCTGACTGTGTGGCACAGATATTTTCTTTTCCAAAAATATTGTTTAAGTTAAGGCAGTCTAGTACTGTATAATATATTGATTCATTATTGAAACACGAACTGGAAACAAAAAATTAATTAATTAAGCATAATAGGTATTATAAACTTTATTTAAGAACTTCTAAAAATATCGATGTTATATAAAACCACTTATATTTATTAGGATAAAATTGAAAAATATTTCTAGGAAAAATGTATTTAAAAAAGGCACAAATGCCGTATAATCCAGGATTCCAAATTCTAAGTTTGGTGATTTTTTTGGCGGTTTTTCTTATGTATGTGGCAAACTGGTTTCTATTGCATCATACATATGAAGACCCATAAGAATTATGCAAAATTCTATTTTGTCAACCTAGTACTTACGTCATTTCACTCGCCACAATACATCCTGTTGGCCACATTTCTTCATCACCAAACAAATTCAGAATTTAACATCCTGGATTATACGCCATCTGTGAAGAAAAAAAATTTAGATAATTTTTTTCCAATTGAAGGTCACAGTTAAATTTTACTCTAAAAATACTTGTATTTCCAGACGTGATTGTTCAAGTTACAAGAAAATATAACTTTTAGTTAGGCAAACTGGGCCTGAATATAGAATTTTAATGTTTGAAAAGAGAAGGAAACCCATAAAAATGATTTTTCTTTTTAAAATGTACCGAACATGAACTATATTCCTTATGAAAAGATCTCTCAATATGAAAATTTGTTCTAATATGTCTAAATATGGTACAATATGGCACAATTCTTCAAATTTGCATTCTATTTTAAATAATTTGAATTCATCTTCGAATTTATATGATCTCATTGTTGGTAACTCATGTTACTGACAATTATATGATTATTACTGTGAGATTTCTAGTTCTTTATTATTGTTGCTGTTTCTTATTCTATCTGGTTAGCCATTCAGCTGAAGCAGATCCATGAAACCACGGAAAGATGAATAGTTTTAATTTTGCGATATAGGATAAAACACTTATGAATGTTGCCAGGCGTATTATTCATGGCTGCCGCAGAAGTGTTAGGGCACTGATACCGTATAATCCAGGATCTGGAGTTTTGAATTTTTTTGGCTGTGAAGAAATGCTGCCAAGATGACGTAGTGTGACGTGCGCGATGACGTAAATACTCTAGGGTTACAAAAATATAATTTTCTGCATAATTCTCATAGGTCTCCATATCTATGAAGTAATAAAAACCATGTTGCCAGATACAAGAGAAAATCCATCAAAAAAATTGCCAAATTCAGAATTTGGCATCCTGGATTATACGGCATCTGTGTCGGTGTCAGTAATGATGGTTGTCATTTTCGATAGAGCTCTTTCGCTGGAGGAAATAGATATTGCCTTGTTTTAGATTTCATAAGTTCTTTTCTCAAAAATACTGATCATAACTGGTCTAAAAATTTTTGGTGTTATAGAGACTTTAGATGATATCTCTATAGCTAAATACTTCAAGATGCTACTAATTACAAAAAAAAACTATTGCTTACAGTAAAAAAGAAATGCAAAGTTTTTCTTATGTTGAAGATAAAATAATGTTAAGGATAAAAAATTTTCTTCTAGCATTTAACATAATTTTATCAATTTCCCAAAATTTGATTTGATAGAGATAAACTGAATTTTATTGGTATTGATTACGAAAACTTCTTAAATCCAATAATAAGCTTTGATGCAGTTACAATTTGATATAACTGACTGACCTCGATAAAATTCTATAGTAGAGAAATTATTTACCCAGAGAAAGGTTCCTGTTTAACTACACTTAAAAACCTTTCCAACTGAATTGTGTTTCTGGTAAATTAATTAATTGCTTAAAGCTTCTATTCGGGAGATTCGTTAAATTGGAAGTTCTGTTTCCGTTGAACTGCAGAAGGAAGTCCAATTTTTTGTAGGGTAAATATTAATGTTACGCCTTTTAATTTATTTCAGAAATAATACAAAATGTGAAATTATAATGTAGTATTAATTGTGCTGTAAAAATTACATTTTAATGTTATCAGTCGAAGCAATCACCTAATTTTGCCTAATTACTAAATATAATTAATGTTTCTCTCAAATAACTTCTCTAATCATTTTTAGAAAAAATTTATCTCAATCAACAGCAAAATTAAGAAAATCTAAAAAGTGGAGTTTCTTTTCAGCTCTAATTTGAATCTCGGGTTCTGTGTAGAATAGATATTCTTAGGTTTGGCGAAACATTTGGAATAAATATTGCCGACAAAGGCACAGGTGCCGTATAATCCATAATGCCAAATTCTAAGATTGGCGATTTTTTGGCGGATTTCTTATGTACCTGGTAACCTTGTTTTTATTACGTCATACATATGGAGACCTATAAGAATTATGCTGAAAATTCTATTTTGGTAACCCTAGCATTTATGTCATCGCGCACGTCACGATACGTCATCTTAGCAACATTTCTTCATCGCCAAAAAAATTCAGAATTTGGAATCATGGATAATCTGTCGATGCTGCATAATGCGAAAGTGTAATCTTGATAGAAACCTCATTATTGTTAGTAAAAACTATCATATTGCAAAAAAAAAAGTTATTTACAATTATTTAATAAAAATTACATTTATTCTTATTATCTTGTGAACAAAATTAAAAACTATTAAGCCATTTCTCATGTAGCAAAGGCATCAATTTTTTTTTTTTTTTTTTTGTAATATTTAGTAAATATTGTAAAATATTAAAACATAAGTCTCATATCGTATTAGAAATTGAAACATTCTTACCTTCAAATAAATGTTTCATTCGAAAAATATTAATAACTTGAAATATGAACCAGACAACTTATATTTCTATCGAAACATATCTTCTAGTAGGAGAAATAATTATTAAATTAAAAAATTTATAGAACTGTTAGAAAATATACCATTTTTTAAAAAAAATGTAAGTAAGTACATTTGAAAGATAGATAGCATAAAAAAACTGTACTCTCCCTCACTTCTTTATAAATTAAGAAAAATAATCTTAATATTTGAACAGAACAGTGCAAATAATAAAAAGTAAATGTCAAAATTTAAATTTTGCAAATATGGTTATGAATTTCATTAATTAAAAATATCAGCTTACACCATTTTTTGTTTTGAATATTTTCTAAATTTTTATGGTAACAATCAAATATTTTTCTTGAATACCTTAACACGCCATCTTGCTATTGTGACACAATATTCTACAACATTATACAAAAAAAACACTAATGTAAAATTTTATATTTCTTCCCATGAATTTTATTTTACTACTTGATAGACGTTTATTAGAAACGTAAAAGTAATATAAATTTTTTGGTTCTTATAATTTAATCATTGCATTAGTTCAGTAAAATAAATAAAACCATCTCCAGGAAAATATGCAATGTTTACTCAAAACTAAAATTTGGCTGTGTTTTTTGTGTGAATTTAAGTTTTATCAAATATAATAAAGTCACCATTTTTTCCTAATAGTTCACATTGTTGGATAGTATCAACTATAAATATTGGCTAACTTCATCTAAAACTGCTATCAGAAATGTTCGATGAGAAATATTATTATGTAAATGTTTTGGTATTTGGCATCTGAGTAAATAATGCAATGCATTATTTTGAAATCGTAAGGTTCGATATGTCAATACTTTTGAATAAACATTATTTTCTAAAACTAGATTTATGTGTTCATTGAATACACTCAGGGCTCTAAAATGAGAACATGAAAAATCGTTTTAAGTCTAAAGTTAGAACACATTATTTTACCTGTTTTAGCCTATTCTAGAAAAATTCAAAACGTAATAATAAATTTTCTGTAACCAATTATTAACTTGTATGATAAATAATTCGCAATTTCAGTTAAGAATTGTGATGTTTAATGGCATTTACAAGAAGTAATTCAGAACTTTAAAAATTGAGGAATAATTCCGTATTTTAAAACAAATAATAAACTTATATTTTAGTACTATTATGTGTATTACTAGAAATTACAGCAGACACTGTAACTGTAACTAGAATGGCGGGTGATCATAGTTGGCACGATGCCCAAAGTCCTGCAAAGGATGATTATCAAGTTCTTGTGCAGATTAGGACAATCTACTTCAGACATGTTACAGTCTTTCAATCTTGTTTCAGGCTTATTAATGTAACTAACAGTGTAAGGTAGGGCTCAGCTGCGCCTAATGATGGAATACTGATTTTTAGAGCAAAAGGTCCCGGGTTGGATCCGAGCCACTGTTGGACAACGGGAGATGGATGTTGCGCTGCTGCCCTAAGCATACACGTCTATCAGAGCGGATGATTGGGAGTTTTCCGAGTTTCCTCCCTTGTGATACCTAAATGAATTTACTATCTCTGACTCATGGTCTTATGCTGTTAAGTTGTCCATTATGCTGCATAAAAAAAATTATGGTAATTGATGAATTAGAATTTCTTCTATCGATCTTTAGAATTAGTGATATGTAAACATACACAATCGCTAAATCTTTGTATAATTTATGTTATTGTTAAAGGAAGATTTTTTTTTAACTAAAAAATTATACTGTTTTTTCCAGCAATTTCTTTCTAATGAGATAAAACAATTGCATATATCTTCTTTAAATGATAGAAATCAATTTATATTTTAATAAGCATGGTAACTTTTAGAAATAATCCAGTAAATCATAGCATTTCTAAATGCGTTTCTGTTGGGAACGATAACTGTATTGAAAAGAAAGAGGATGCTTTTAACAATAGTATACGAATATCGAGTCTGTGTAATACTTTTGTAAGAACTTTTCAACTACGCGTTTCATTAGTTTTATAAATAATAAGTAAATTTTACTTTTGAAAATTTTAAACTTTTTTTTTAGATTTAATATTTATAACTGATATAATTTAGGTATAACATGTTCTCAGATATTTTTATTAATTTTCTTATATATTAATGCGATCATATTTGGTTTGCTAAATAACATTTGATTATTTATTTAATTCAAACCATACATTTTAAAGTTGCACAGTTGGCTATAGAAGGTAGTAAAACTGATGAAAACTCACAAAAAAATAATCAAATCCAAAGATTGTGATTGGAAACAACAAATAACAATCAACATATGATTTTCTGCTTAGTTGAATCTCAAGTGTACTAAGTAAGAATATGACGCGCTAGCCATGAGCACCGTATGGTGATAAAATGCATTCACACTGAAGCAAAATAAGAGCAATTTGAATTAAACTCACAATGACAGACAATTAAGGTTACTAGAATGAAAAACTCTGGCATGTTGCCAGTTTCAGAATATCGCCAAGAATAAATGTTGGCCAAGAATGAATGGCTTTGGATAAGCTTGTAAAGAGATGCATTTTAAATTTTATTTGGCCCCATAAAAACTTTATTTTCAAGTATTTAATTACTACTAAATATTAATTTTTTACCATTATTCAATCTAATCTAATGCTAAAATTAAAACGTTTTACATATCAATCTTCATAGAGATTTCAAGAACCTGATGATTTTTTGATAAAACTATAATCATTAAATTTTATTTATTTTGTACTTCCTGTTCCATGGTAGAGCTAAATTTATGTAATTGTTCTTAAAATTTCGGTAAATACATTTTATGCTGTTGGAATTTTTTTTTCAATCACTTTAGGCTTAATTGTCTGTAGAAAACAAAATTACTAAAAAAAATATTTTGAGTTCGAATCTTAAGAACTAACAACTGAAATGTCATGTAATATGCCAAATCTGTCTGCACAATAAGAGCTGTAAGTTAAAAATGACTAATTTAAAATTAATGTGTGTGTGTGCATCACTGCATATTTAAAAATTTTAACAAATGCTAAGTCTATTACTTTATACTCAATAGAAACATTATTCCCTTTTATTGAATATTTAATTTATTTTTATTTCAATTTTTTGTGTAAATAGTTTTGTATTACTTTACGTTATTATTAACATAGCGTCATCTGGCATTTTCTCCTTTAAGTGTCAAATTGAGACTTGAAAAGTGAGATTGTTTCCTTGAGTTGTTTTTGAAATCGGGAGAAATAGAATGGAGCAAACTCAAATGATAACACCAGATTTATCTCATAAATAGGAATTTTATCGTCAACTCACTGTTTTTGTAGTGAATAATTTGGAAATATCTATTTTTTACTCTGTATTTCTACTATAACAAACTTTTATTGTAAATAATACAATTATAGAATAAATATAAATTATAAAACATTTCAGTCATTTAAATTTTTTTGCTGCATGTTTCAATAATTAAAGCTTAAAAATTTAAAGAATATTTAATATTTTAAGGTTTTATGAACTAGAATTTTTTTTTTTATCATGCATTTCTATTAATATATTTGCTGAAATTTTCCTTCATGAATATTGTCTCTACTGGACAAATTATCATATAAATCAAATACATAATCGTGGAAATAGAACTGTGAATTTAGAATCGACAACATATCTTAAAAATCGGCGATCCGGCCGCAAATGACGTATAATTCAGTATTCTAAATTCTGAATATTTTTGGCGATGAAGAAGTTTTGCCAAGATGACCTATTGTGATGTGCGCGATGGCATAAATACTAGGGTTGCCAAAATAGAATTTTCTGTATAATTTTCATAGGTCTTCATATTTATGACGTAATAAAAATCAGATTGCCAGATACATAAGAAAATTCGCCAAGCCAAAAAATCTTCAAATTCAGAATTTGACATCCTGGATTATACAGCATCTGTGCCGTGATCAGTCATTTTTCGAAATTTAGCGAGAGTTTTTTCTATTTGGAATATTATGTTTCCAAACTTCTGCCTAGGTTAAAGTCTAGATATAAGTAGTATAGATATAAATTGCAGGAATCCTTAAAATTTCAATTACTTGATGAAACATGTGTCAGATGTGATACTTGAACATTTTACTGGCCTTGGCTATTAGATTATTATAATTAAGAAGAATTATAACTTTCTCAACAGCCAAACGAAATTGCCTTTGTAAATTACGAAACAAAACGAAAATGACTCTGTTTTTTACATTTCTAATTTTCCGTTAGCGGAATAAAATATCCCTTAATTTTTTTTATACAGTCTTTTCTGTTTTCATGCAATTACATTAGTCTTTCTTCTTCACTTAAAACACTGTCTCAAAATAGCATTGTTGTCGAAATGCGATTTCAAGCAATGAGAGTAAATAAGTGTAAAGAATTACGTAAAACTGAACTTACCTGATCTTTACAAAAGTTTCACTTCAGCAGTAGTCATCAGGTGCACATTACTGTAATAATAATAGAAAATTTTTCCTTTTCCTCAGCGAGATGGTATTTTCTTTCAATTATATAAGTATTAGTTAAAAAGGAAACACTTACCAAAAAGAAGGCTTTAACAAATAGGACCTAACAAAGAAAAAGGAATCTTGCTTTTTCAAATACGAAATGCTGATAAGGCTATGAGTATTTTTATTTATTTTTTTCTGATAATTTCATTATTTATTCCAAATGTTCTTTGACACTTCTGGTGAAATCTAAATCTAGGCAATTTTATCTCTAAATGAGATATTTAAATTTTTATCTTTAGAAACTATCAACAAAACCGTGAGTTTCGATTGATAGTATAATGCACTTATATTATGCGCTGAATATCCATTTAATACTACATAGAATGTAATGACGTAGGTGTGATGATAAATTTGTAGAGT
This sequence comes from Latrodectus elegans, assembly GCA_030067965.1. Taxonomy (NCBI): domain Eukaryota; kingdom Metazoa; phylum Arthropoda; class Arachnida; order Araneae; family Theridiidae; genus Latrodectus; species Latrodectus elegans. The sequence continues at coordinate 8,956,554 of CM057818.1, read as the reverse complement.
AATGATTACCTGCGTGTCTTAAAGGAGAAACTTTACATTTTTAAACTATTTATTTTAATTATTATATTAAACTAATAGCAGTCCGTATGATACATATACACCCCATTCAAATATATAAAGTGAAAAAAGTCCATTAAAACTGAGCTTTATGTATAACATTAGTGTATCGATAATTATTACTACTTTGTGGCATTATTCTTAATGTGTTAATTCATAATGTATTGAATAATATAAATTAAAATAACACGTTGAAAATTCATAAATGGCATTAAAAATATTTCAAAATGAGTATTTTTTTTTTTTTTTTTTTTTTTTTTACATTTAAAAACCGACAGGTGCAAATAATATATCTTTCGAATAAAGTTCAATATGTAAAGAAATGTAAGCTTTTTTTGATTTGTTACTTTAATCCTAATGTACTCCAAGCGATCTGGTATATGGCAATACGATGTATTTTACATTCGTAGAATTTTCCGTTTGGCTAATCGCTTGGCTTCAAATCAAATAAAAACGCATGGATGCTAAAGGCAAGTGTCCTCAATTTTGTTGGTAATTAAATTATTGATTACATGTGATTAACTTGTATATAGTTTACTTTCTTATAATATAGCCATTCGAAAAACCAATTTGACTCTTGACTTCAAATAAACTAGAATTATTGTACATAAGCTTGCAAACAATATGATTATGAATATGTTCTTCATAATTCTGTTGCCAAATAAAAAATATTTGCTTGAAATTTTTGTACACTTTTTTATTTCTTTAAGATTTTAACTATCAAGTTCGTTTTCACGTAATTATGTAATTCATCACATTATAAAGCGAAGGTTTATGTAATATCAATTTCTGTTCCTTAAAGACATTTTTATCTGAAAAAAATATTAAAATAAAGTTGACACAAACGTAAATGAAGGCGTACCATCAAAAGCTGAGTTCACATTTATGTGACCTGACGTTATGCGACTGGAACGCAAATGAAATAGTTAAAAACTTGATTGACAAGTTGCCATTTAAAATTTTGAAGAACATTTTATTACCACTAACTTAGTCGCGTGCATAAAAATATGCGTTTTTAAATTTTATAATAGGAAAACACTGTGTCCCATTATTATGTTACGATAAATAAACTATATATATATATATATATATATTGAGCTAAGAATATAAATATACTTATAAATCTTCATAAAAAACTTTGTTTTTTACAACAATTATCATTTTAAAATGAAGAATTTTAATAAACGGTTATCATGCATTATGGAAAAATCATATACTATTTTTTTCTCTCTATTTTACTATTCTACACTCAATTTTGCTATTTGTATTTAATGTCATGAGAAGGAAAAAATTGGAAAAGTTTGAAAAATAAAGTTATTTTATTCTACAAAATTCTAATTTTTTTTTTAAAAAAAATTAATCATAACTTTATTTTTCAAATTTATAAGCAATGATTTTATTTAATCAAATTTGATTTTTATTTGAGTATTTTGCTGATTTATTTAGTGGTTTGAAAATATATAATACTAATTATGATGCAAACACACAATATGCAAATTATTTCACAATCATTTTTAACAAATATTATAAAATTAGTTTGGATAGTTAAAATTTATGTCATTACAAAATGTTTTTGCTTCAACTATTTAAAATCAATGTTTTTTTTTTTATTTTAAATTTCGAAATACATTGGAAGAATAGTTCCATTTCTTCTAATAATCGCATTAGACAAGAACAGCAGACACCTTTTTAGGAACAGAATAAATTGCGACAAGGAAATATTTTCGGAGCATATATTGAATTATTCAAAAGCGATTCAAAATTTTTTCATGTATTTTTCTTTCGTCTAGCTTGTGATAGAGTAAAACGAGAAGATATCATATAAAAAATTAATGAAAATAACAAAAACATATAATCCTTGTATAGATTATGTTAATGCTGATGTATCATAAATCATTATTTGTTTTTAAATTTCCTTAAATAGTTGTCTAGACGTTTTAAGACAAATGATGAAGGCTTGTCATCTGTTCATTGAGGGAAAGAATGGCTTTTCTTAAAATTATTTATGCAAGTTCCACAAGTTAACAGGTGTAGATTATATTCCGCAAATAAAAATTAACGCAACATTTTTATGAAAGAGTTTTAAAGTAACTATAAATTCTTATCTCAAACCGATTTCACCTAAATTTAATTGATTGTCTGGTCAATAAACAATTTGCCTAGAAATTGATTTTTCTTCACTACTTTTAAGCACATATCAAAGATATCATTGGTAATTTTAATTGAGAAATGTGCTCGAAAGAGTTCATTTTTTTTGAGGCAATTTTTGAGCATATAAAAATAGGGATTTATACCATAAAAAGAGTAATAAAAATTATTAATCTAAATTTTTTTATATAGATAAATTGTTAAAATTAATATTAATCCTATTTCTTTTGTATAAAAATTATTAATCTTAATTTTTATATGATTTTAGTAGACTTTGTATATTAGGTCAAGCTGGTGCTGAAAGATCTAGTATCGAATTTCTACACTATTTTCCTAAAAAAGGAGGGGAAAGAATAAAAAAAAATTAAAAAAGTTAATAGTATTCTTATTTAATAATAGAAAAACGCGCACGTGAGAGAGAACCGCACAAAATACCTACAATGTGACATTTAGACAGATTTTTGAAACAGCTTCTTGATAATTCAATTAATCCTGATTGGATTCAGAAATGTACAGTTATTTTTCAAATAATATGTATAATTAATAAATTTTGAACTTCAATGTAAGTTTTTACTTCTGAATCAATCATTAAAGCTCAGAAATTTAAATACTCAATTTAGCATTGTGACAGAGAAAGTAATTTATTTTTTTAAATAAATCATATTTTAAGCATTTTATACATTAAAATTGATTTTAATCATTTTATGTAGATTTTTCATAATCTATATTGGTTAAGCCAGGATTAAAGTTTTACTATATTAGCAACTTATTAACTAGCTGCAATTACAAAACTATCCACAATAAGTTTTAAGCCCTTTTTTTTTTCCTGATAATGTCTTCAAAACCAATAAAAAGTAATTATTTATAATGAAATAAAATTTGTTTTTAAAAAGTAATATTACCTAAAACGAAAAATATTTGAATAAAAAATATATGAAGTTGAAAATAATCTTTTTACATAAGTAGATTTGTAATTAATGTATATAAATAAATTTTATCAATGGAACGAAAGGCCACTTACATATCAAATGCATAAAAATTTCGGTTTTAACTAAATATAATATGGACTAATAACATTTTAAACACTAATACTTTATGATATATGATCACAAAATTAGTTTTTGGCGATGATTTCATAAAATGTAATATTTAGATTTCAGATTGCTTGAAAAAAAAAAAGCAAGTCGACAAAATATATCTAATGTTTAACTTTAAAATTGTATTCTTTTAGGCGTTTGCGTGGACACAACAACACAAATTTACTACATTTAAATTAATTTTTTAAATTTGTATGTTTTAATCTCAGATGTGAAATTTATATCATAGTAAATTAAAAATATTGGAAAAAAATGTGAAACACTTGAATGAAATTTATTATTTAAAAAAAAAGAGCAATATAAAACAATGCTAGAAATTATTTCTATGATTTTCAACTTTATCATCTGTGTTAATAGCGATGCATGTAAAAGTTTAGGCGGTGAAAAATCTATTTCGAAAGCCACAATTTATTTACACATTACAGTATTTTTAAAAGTTCTGGAATAGTTTAAAATGACGTTAAAAATGTATTCATTATAATGGAAATCGAAAATTGTATTAAAATAGACATTGCAAAAATTATTTTACCCATTAAAGTATAAAACCATATCTTTTGTCATTTTTCTCAATAATACATTCGATTTACTAAAGTTTTAGTTTAAAAATCACACAAAAAATAAGAATATCATTTATAATCGTCATTATAATAAAATCAAAAGCCTCTTTTTTAATTAAATTGTTGAATGAATTGTATATTTGATATTGTACAAAAATTTACATAATATCCCAAAACTTAAGTAACATGGAGTAAAAAAAATTATTGCCTTTTATGTTGGAAGTAAAATTATTATTCTGATATCTTTAATACTTTTTACATATCTTTTGTACGAAATAGCTCTTCTTATTTTGAGAATTTCTATTCTAAATGTTCTTTAGAATGTTAAAAACTGTTGCTTTAAAAAAGAACAAATAATACGATGCATTTCGCTTAGATTTTCCAAATATATTCATACAATTGCTGAAAATAATTATTTATTATAGAAATATCCATTGAAATTTTAATTATTGAAATCATAAAATATTTGAAATATTGCTAAGAGTTTTGCCCCCCTTCCTTCTCCGTAGATGATATTTGGAATCATATCATAGCACTACGTTACTTATCAAATATAATGGAAGAGATTAACTGGAACAGAGAGAACTGACATCCGATAAAGTGCTTTACAAAAATCGATTTTTCCTTTCAAGCTTCATTTCCTCATTATGCATGTATGCGATTATTATTCAAAATCAATGACGTTTTCTGTATCATAATATTAATTAATTTATGAGATAGTTCCACATATAAAAGTTTTCTAAACCTATTGATAGTAATTTTTAAATTTTTATTCTTTTTAGAAGTTGCCCAATAATAATCCTTAAGATGTGAATTTATTCTAATAGAAGCATAAAGAATTATAATCTAAGAAGCATTGTTGAATTTAAAAACACAATTTTTTTCTTTAAAAAAAAGCTGTTGCTGTTGTTCAACCAGTATGATTCCCTGTACCTAACCTTGAGGGTTGCTTGGTTGTGTTTTGTGGCACAATGTCCAAAAAGGACAAGCTATGGTACTTAGCCTTGAGTTGGACTTTACCAGTTAAAAAGAAACACCCGAGGGGAGTGTTCGTTATTTTAAAGCAGGGACCAAGCAGAAAACCCATAACACTGTGAAATGATACCTCTGAGAATGGCAGGCCATTCTCGGAGGTATCATTTCACTTGGAGGACATTGCGACCACACCCAGTTTTAACATGCCTCAGTCTTCCTTAACAAACATGATGCATCTTCGGTTAATCCGGAATTCGAATTCATTACCTTCCGATAGTGAGAATCGTACCCAAACTAACCAAGCCACGGTGGCCCATTAAAAAGTAGCAGTACACGCTTAGTAATTTGTTATGTCAAATTTCATAATTGGAACAATACGAGCTATGAATAATAGAAATTAAATGTTTATTAATACTTTATTATCCATGATGAAAACATTTCATTATTGGTAATGAAGTAACATACATTTGAAATAGGAAGTTTCGAAAATGGTTACAGAAACGCCATCAGTGTCTCCGCAGAATTATCCTTCATTTATAACTTCAACGATATATTTTCTACTGAACTTGACATTGTGAGAAAGTTTTGTGAATGAACTATGAAGGGCAAAAGAGATATATATTTGTGTTAATATAAGTCTAGTTACACAATAGAGCGATTGATGATCATTTTCGTTGTTAGAAGTTAAAAATAACATGAAAATGGGTTTATTGAAAATATTTTTTTTTTAATTTTCATTGTCTTCAGCACGTGTCTTTGCTACTTTTAATTCCTTCCTAAAAATAATATTTCAAAATGCATGCAATTCAAAATTTAATAAAATATCAAAAAATTAATGGCATTCAGTTCCTATAGTTTTAAATTGTGTTTTCTTAATTATTCTTCAACTAATCTTTTTTTCAAATCACTTATTATACATAAATGTAATTATACGTATCCTACTTAAAAATGACACCCACCCTATCAAGTGGTCAGAGTACTGACTGTGGATTTGTAGGTCCTGGTTTCGAATTCATTTCGGGTATGGATGTACTTTATCTATCTGTCTGTTCTGTCTTTGTCCTTTCTTTGTATGAAAAGATTATGAATGATTGCCTACCCTATAGACGGGTACCTATGGCATGTGTGTATTGAGGATGTCGGACTCCATACCAAAAATATGGCTCAGTTCGAAAAGCGGAGCAGCGCACCTCATAATGCCAACCTAGTTGCCACAAGACAACAACATAATATGTAAAGTTGAATGTTTTAATCATACATTAATGTAATTTTAAGCTTTTCATTTTATTCCATTTTTTTAAAATAAGTTTAAAAAAATGTTTATTAATTTAGAATAAATTCTACTCTCACATTTACTAAATAAGTCAAATTACTGCACCTTTAATAATCAATTTTTACCTCAATGATTTTTCTCGGGGAACTTATTTTTAAGGCCTAAATATTGTGCCAACTTAATGTAAAAGGGAAGAAAGCAATGCAGTTCATATGACGACCTGCAATTGAATTTGATTAGATAGAAAAATAAAATAAATTGGATCTTACCGATGCGGACTATGTGCTCTTACGAAATCAGCGTCATTTTTTTATTCGATCATATAAATTGCTTGTAACCAGAACTCGACTAAGGCAGGGTATATGGGGCAGTTCCCGCATAACTCCACAAGAGAGGAGCCCCCAAACTGAATAGAAATATAGATAGCTTGTTGTTGTGCAGCAAAGGGGGCTCCCAAAGAAGTTTTTGCTCTGGGCCACAATTAGGTTAAGTTGGGGCCGGCTTATAACATATTCCATTTTTTTGTTATCACAAACACAAAAAATATATACTGTAACTTCATATTAGTTTTTAAAATGTTGAGAAATGATGTATATATATATATATATATATATATATATATATATATATATATATTTATATATATATAACTTACTATTGTTGACAGAGATTTATGATCTAAATTATTAGCCACCCTTGATGCGTTAGCCGTCGCTATTTGGTTATTTATTTTAGTCAGATAATATGAAAAAAAAGAACTATATTAAAATGGCATATTATAAAGAAGATATATTCAGTATTTTAAGAGCATAAGCTCTGTAAAATAATTATTCTGATTAGGGAAAGTACCAACTCGATTGTTGAGCATTTGATTTTGTAAAAACCTTGGGAATCTCAATAGCTGTAGCTATTTCGAGGAATTAAATTCTAAAAATATGTTGAAAAGTGATTTTAGAGCTCTTATTTTTATTTTGAAATTAATTAATAGCTTATACTGAGGAAAGAAAGAGAAAATTTTGTTATGATTATATCATGAAATTTAAACTATAATTATTTTTCACTGAGGTAGAGAAATATTAAACTCAAATGTGTGCAATCGCAACCATTAAATTAATTTGGCTAGTTTATAATGAACATCTTTTGGAATTCTTTGGTATCAAAATAGTGGGTTCATTAAGAAATTGCAAAATAATATCGAAATATCCTCTTTTTTTATCAAATCTTTGTCAGCACTTCTATACTTATCGATCTGTTATATTATGAAAATCATGTTAGCCAAATCAACTTTCATAAAATTTCCATTTATAAAATATTTTTATGAAAAAGAAGGAAAAAAGCGTAAAATGGAAAGGGAATTCACAAATGTTTTAATGGATTCTTCCCCCCCCCCAAAAAAAAAAAAATAATAAAATTCCTTAAAATCAGAGATAGTAAGTTTTATCGAAGTGTTATCTAAAAATCAGAGATAATACGCTATCCAAAACATAAGATATCGCATAGGAATTAACTAAAAATAAAACACATCCTATGAGATAAACTTATTCAAATACTCGCTTGAATTAAATTTAAATACGGCTTTCAGAAATTGGTTTTTCCAATGGTATCTTCCAAAACTAATATCTTTACTACTAAGGAGATGATTAATTCATATCATTTTCATGGCAAAGATATTTGCCAAAGACACAAACTTATCATAGTTACTCTAATAGATTGGTTACAATTTCTAACATCGTTTTATGGTCATTAAAGTTAAACTATGTATTCATCAGTGTTAAAATATATAGAAGCGTGTAGTTATATTCTTAATTCGTTTGACATTTGTTGACTCAAAAAATGCATAAATCGTTTGAGAATTTAGAAAAAATTTTTTAATGTTGATTATTTAAGAATTGCAATCTATATTGCATATCGCATATTGTGCCATCTCCCATACTTTCTATTGATTTATTCCTTTAAACATTCAGTTATGATTTATGCATACATTCTGTTATGATTTATTCATTAAATTTAAACTATGCATTCATTAATGTCAAAATATAGAAGCATGTAGTTATATTCTTAATTCGTTTGAAATTTGTTCACTCTAAGAATGTACATAAGTTGTTTAAGAATTTAGAAAAAAAATTTAAAAAGCAGTTTAATCTTGATTATTTAAGGAAAGCAGTTAAATCTTGATTATTTAAGGATCGCCATCTATATTGCGGATTGTACACAATGCCATCTTCCATACATTCTATACTGATTTATCCCTTTAAACATTCTATTATGATTTATACTTATATTCTATTATGATTCATTCTCCTAAATTTGAACTATGCATTCATTAGTGTTAAAACATAGACACATGTAATTATATATTTAATTCGTTTGACATTGGTTGACTCAAAGAATGTACATAAATCATTTGAGAATTTAGAAAAAAATTTAAAAAGGCAGTTTAATCTTAATTATTTAAGGATCGCAATCTAAATTGCGGATCGTACACAATGCCATTTTCCATATATTCTATTATGATTTATTATGATTCATTCCACTAAATTTGAACTATGCATTCATTAGTGTCAAAATATATAGAAGCATGTAATTATATTCTTAATTCGTTTGACATTTGTTGACTCAAAAAATGTACATAAATCGTTTTCTAAATTCTCAAACGATTTGTATACATTTTTTGAGTCAACAAATGTCAAGCGACGAATTTGTTGACTCCAAGAATGTACATAAATCGTTTGAGAATTAAAAAAAAAAAAAAAAAATTAAAAAGCAGTTTAATCTTGATTATTTAAGGATCGCCATCTATATTGTGGATTGTATACAATGCCAGCTTCCATACATTATATAATATTATGTGTGTGTGTGTGTGATTTATACTTATATTCTATTATGATTCATTCCCCTAAATTTGAACTATGCATTCATTAGTGTTAAAACATAGACTTATGTGTTATTATATACTTAATTCGTTAACATTTGTTGACTCAAAGAATGTAAATAAATCATTTGAGAATTTAGAAAAAAAAATTTAAAAAAGCAGTTTAATTTTAATTATTTAAGGATCGCAATCTAAATTGAGGATCGTACACAATACCATTTTCCATGTATTCTATTATGATTTATTATTATTCATTCCACGAAATTTGAACTATGCATTCATTAGTGTTAAAAAGTAGATGCTTGTAATTATATTCTTAGTTCGTTTGACATTTGTTGACTTAAAAAATGTACATAAATCGTTTGAGAATTTAGAAATTTTTTTTAAAAAAAGCAGTTTAATTTTAATTATTTAAGGATCGCGATCTATTTAGCGGATCGCCAACTTGTATACATTCTATTTATAATTTATTCCTTAAGTAACTAAACGCGCAAAATTGATTAGGGATTAAATAATCAAACAATGTCTCTTTCCTCTAGACAAAATCAATTAGCGTGACGTCACTCAGCGACTTCTAAATAGTAATTATTGGGGGAATTACTGATGGAAAACTAAGTAAAAGGAGCTTCACCGCAAAGATATGAGGGGGAAAAATGTGATAATAAAGAAGTCGCTCAGTAGGGGTGAGATGTGGGCTGTTGTTGTTTTCTTCCGCTCCCACGTGGTCCCGCAACTCGAGGATGGACATGAGACAATCCATCGACTTTATCGACCGGCGCAAGCCCAGCAACAGCGCGGGAAGCCTGGGCATGCCCTGGTGGCTGCCCCGGTACGACTCATGTTGCTGGGATGGTGGGGGGAAGCCCAGCGCGTTCCCTCAAGGTCAATCGCCTCGTTGCCGTGGTGGTGATGGGGGAGGCTTTTCCGTCTAACTCCTCAAATGTTCGGCGTACCCGAAAATCAGGGTTCGCCGAGGTGCTCCTGGTATCCGAGAAAAGAAACACCCGGACAAGTTTTATGCAGGGTATCGGGAAGCCTTAGTCACACCTCGAAACAAAATCGAATTTGTACGATATAAATAACCATTCTTTAAATTCGGGCAAAATTTATGACTTTAGGAAAATTCATGAAACTGATGAATATGTAGTGTTTAAAGGAAGATATTTTTTAAGCATTACTCGTCTTAAATGTATCGGATAGAATATATTTTAATGTAAATATATCACTAAATACCACTGAATAGTTTTTTCGGTTTTATAATTAGTATTTTTATAATATATCAAGAAAAATACCATATTTATTTATATAATTTATATATGATGTTTACATATTTTTTAAGTAGAAGATAATCAAAATATTAATGCATTATTCGCTATTTTAGCGAAATTTGTTGTTAATGTTCAAAAATAGCAGTCTGTTGCAGAGTAAACTGGCTTCAGTCGTAGCTTCTTACACGTTCTTTATTTAGTTCAGCTAATGTTTGCAGGTAAAAAGTTAGATTTTAATGAAAGTTTACGCTTTTTGCAATTATTTTTATTAAGTTATTTAAAAAAATTAATCTTAGCAAGTATTACGGTGGTAAAAATGAAATGAATGAATACGTTTAGCATTTATTAATAATAATAAATTTGATAAGTTTGTCTTAGGATGTTACCATCATCTCATGTATATTCCTATTCTAATATATATAAACTTGCTCACAAAAGTAAGTATGCATCTCATAGCCTAAGTGAAAAAGATCTAGTTCTCAAAATAAATATAAGAAAAATATTATTTTGTAGAGTGTTGTTTATAGCTTCTGATTCAAGTCATAAAATAATGAAAAATGAATCAAATTATTATATTTTAAAAAACTTTAAGAATAATTTTGTTAACAACCAGTAGAAATTTAAATCACAAAAGTATGTATGCATTCTGAATTTTTTACTTTTAAATAGGCTGGATAAAACTTTTAGAGTGATTTTTCGTATTTCAGTGATAAGTTTAGAAGTTCTACTACAAAGTTTGTAAGTTTGAGCTTTAAGTTCATCAAAAATTCACCAATGCCTCCACATGGAAAAGAATTATCAAAAGATCTAAGGAATGCAATAATAAAGCTCTATAAGGAAAGCAAGTCCCAAAGAGAAATTGGTAAAATCGTAGGCAAAACTTCTGCAACAGTGCAAAAAATCATTGAAAAGTTCCGAGCTGAGGGAAATACTCTAAACACAAGCCAAGAACAGGACGACCGCCCATTTTCACGGATCGAGAAAGGCGAATTATTGTTGGAAATGTGGAAAAAAGTCCGAAGATTAGCGCACCGAAATTGACAACTGATGTGAAAAACAATTTTGAGAAGTCATGATATCCTGAAACAATTCGCCGTGTGTTACGAAAGGCAGAATACCATGGCCGAAACATGCGCAGAAAACCATTTGTTAGCAAAGTGGATCGCAAAAAGAGAATACATTTTGCAAAAGAAAATGTAAAACCAGACAGAAATTTTTGGAATTCCGTGATTTTTTCGGATAAACGTAAATTTAATATCCACGGGTCAGATGGACACAAAAAAGTTTGGAGGAAAGTAAATGCAGCTCTAGAACCAAAGAACTTGAAAGGAACTGTAAAACACTGGTGGTTCGATTATGGTTTAGGGTTGCATGACAGCATCTGGAGTGGGAAATTTAGTTATAATCGACGAAATAATGAATCAATATAGCTTTTTGAATATTTTCTAGGCCAAAGTGCTTCTAAATTGGGACTTGATGGATCCTTCACTTTCCAACAAGGTAATGATCCCAAACATATTGCTCGGGTTGTTCGGGTATGGCTGCTATATAACGTGCAAAAACAGCTAAAAACCCCACCGCAGTCATCTGTTCTTAATCCCATTGAACACTTGTGGGATTATATCATTCGCCAAATTAGAAAGCAAGAGATCAAAACGAAGAATGATCTAAAAAAGTCCTTTTGGAAGAGTGGCAGAAAATACCATCCTCTGTCACTCAAAATTTAGCAAAATCAGTGCCATAGAGAATTGAGAGCTGTTATAAAGGCCAAAGGTTATCCAAAAAATTACTAATTTTTTTTCAAACATTGTAAAATTTGCAATATTAATGTCTTTATTTTTTTTTTTTTTTTTTTTTTTTTGCATACTTTTTATGATGCAAATTACATCCTGTTTTAAGTTAAGCTCATCTTGCTAATTAAATATTTATATTATTTTACATATTTTTCATTTTGTAATTAAGATCCATTTTCCTGTAATCGAAATAAATTGTTAATTTGAAAACTCTAATATTGTAGGTCTGTTTTTTTCATAGGACACCATCACATACACTCTGCATACTTATTTTTGTGACTAAATATATATATATATATATATATATATATATATATATATATATATATATATATATATATATATATATATATATATATCCAGTACAAAAGTTGGAATGAGTTTCCATATGCATATGCATTTCTTAACTCTAAAAGTCGTAGTTGCCTTTGAATAATTCGAATTATTCGAAAAGCATAAATTTACCATTGATTGCAATGTTATTTAAACAATTTTGATGACTGTACACTGTTCTCAAGAAAACAATCGAATAATTTAGACATGTGACACCAATTAAGAGAAAGTTGTTATAAAGCTCTTTTGAACATTTTTCGCATAATGTTTTCTGGTAATATCATAGATAGAGGATACATGTATCGCAAACGAAGAAACTTTGAAAACTTCTAATAACCCATGTCGACTGACATGCACGCAGAAACACCATACCCATTTCCTGTTGGCAGACAACTGAGGTGGAACACTATACCATCCAATTCGAAGAGAGTGTATTCTATCTCTTAACTACAGTAAGTTATTACTTGAATCTAGAGACACTGGTGGTGAATTAAGCAACTGATTTAGATAAAAAGTTAATTTTCTATCTTACATATCATGCAGGGTCTGCATAAAATAAATAACCTGTGGATGGGCTCTTAAAATCTAAAATGTAGACTGATTCGCGGAAAATCATAAGTTTGTTTGAATATATATATATACAGGGTGTCCCAAAACGACCGCATGAACTCGGCACACCTAGATTCCTCGTGGGGAGTACATAAAAAGTGCCTAAAGAAGCGTTCCTGTACGATCCATAGCTTACGAGAAAAATGCGAAAACCAAAGTATGACATCACTTCCAGTGCAAGAAAAATAAGACTTTATTGAACATATCAACAGTAGTATTTGCACCGGATATCGACGGGCATACTACCTAGCAGTTTATAAGGCATTCTCATTACATCCGCCGTACGTCAAATACATGTCGCAGTAGTCACGAACGAATTACATGGCCACCATATGAAGACTAACGGTAGCTGCAAAATGCAGCCTTTTAAATACCAGTTCACCGGCGGCTTAACGTCATTCCATGATGTGCGCATGCATGACGCGATATGCGCAGCGAACGATTAAACATTGGAAAGATATGAAAATATTGTTGTTGATATGTTCAATAAAGTGTTTTTTCTGGCACCGACTTGACGTCATACTTTGTTTTTCGCATTTTCTTCGTCAACTAGGGATCGTTCAGGAAGGCTTCTTTGATCAATTTTTATGTACTCCCAGCGAGGAATCTAGATGTGCAGAGTTTATGCGGTCGTTTTGGGACACCCTATATATATATTCCCCCCAAAAACTGAAATTTAGAAAGATTTATAAATCCATTAAAAAAAAGTCTTAACTGTAAAAGTCCTTATAATTAACGATCAAAGCTTTGGTTGGATTCCTTTGGCATTTTACATTCTTTTCTTTCACATGATATTGATGTTTCGGTACTATAACCCAATTTTCGATCCTATAAGGCAAATTTATAACTTAACTAAAAAACTCAAGCTTTAAATATTGCACAGTAGTCATGAATCCAGTTAATACCTAGAATCATATGAACTATAATACTAGACAAACTAGTTCATGCGTATATACATACAGATGACAGAAAATACAACCAATTAACTTCCGTTGAAGTGAAATCTCATAAAAAAATATTTTGAAAGAATGAGATCATTACTGTTTCTGCAGAAACATTTGATGAGATACATATGCAATGTTGGCTCAATTTAAAGTAGATTTCAATAATATAAACTAGTATAAGAATCATCTTTCTAGAAGCTGTTCTATAGAAGAAATGATGATTATGTGACTGCAATTATCATTTACCTAATAGAAAGCATGGGTAAATATGGTATATTTTGTATGCAGATGAGAAAAGCTCACATAATCTATTAAATTTGTTTATTTGAAATTAATTATTTTTCTTTTTGTGATATCGACAGCAATGATGTCATTTTATAACTTATGAAATATCAATATTCACCTCCTTAACTGTTTTCGACAAGAACTGTCTGCTCATTCATTCAAAACCGTATTTGTAAATTTTCGTGTCTTAATCGTTATATACTTAACTATTGGAAGTAAATTTATCGTCTTTATTAATAAACAGCCCGTGTTTGTGTAATTTCTTATCATAAATTTTAAATTAATAAAATGAAGTATGTGAATAAAAATAATTTTTACGTTGTTAAAGTATGTATATATATAATGATGTGTTTTTCTTTACAAGTAAATTATCATTAAATGATTAGTCAAAATTTGTTTCTTACTTCCGAAATACTTAAAATTAAGAACTATCTATTTTCCATTAATCGTATACAATGATTTTCATTCTTTTTCCCCTTATGTACTTATTTATAAAATTGATCATTGTTTACACCTAAACTTATTATGCATTTATTAATTTTTTTTCTATCTTTGCAAGTAAATGGTTAAAAACTTCACAATTCTCTTTTACATTTTTACATAGATTTCCTCTTTTATTTTCCCCTCATTATCAACATAATTTTGGTGTTTTTTTAGTGTTACATGTATTACCAGGTCAGCAACCATTGATTTAGAGCATGGTTTCCCAAACTTATTTTTCTCGTGGACCACTTTCAAAGTTTTACTATTTTCAGTAAACCTCCTGATGCTGCATTTCTCTACTGTATTCCCAAAACTCTTCCCTAAAAAAACTATCACCCTAAATTGGAGGAGGTGTTAAGAAGGAAAAAAAAAACACATTTTCTTGTGTCCTATTTATTAAAATAATACATATTATGAACATTTATTACAATATACAATAAATACAATTACAATATACAATGCAAAATTACAAACATTTGTTACAATATACAATAAAAGTATGTATAACAAATAGGAAATACTTACTTTTTCCGGCACTACAAACAATGACATCGATTCACTCACAGTCACTTTTATCTTCAAAATCCCGAAAACAAATGAGTAACGTTTTGTTCTTGGCATTCGTATTTATACTAATGTAGGTTTCAATCACAGCGAAAGTCGCATTTCATCCCTTTGCAGGTCCAAACAAGCATCCCGGGCGATCGGGCGGCACTTTGCACGTCTCGACATGTGTTGTACACTTGTACTATTATCTATTGTTCTATTTAATTCTGTGTTTGAACTGAGTCTCGAATATTTTTGAGTACCTACCAGAAAATTTTTCGTGGACCTCCGTGTGGTCTCTTATGGACCCCTGGAGTTCCACCTGGACCAATTTGGGAACCTATGATTTAGAGTTTATAGTTATGCTGCCAACTTTGCAAATTCCTTGTAAAGTTATACACAATTCCTATATTTTGCTATTATTATAGAAAAATTTATATTTGAATAAAGTAATGATGAAAAAATAATAATAATAATGCATGTTTTGTTCCCGATCGTTTTTATTTCATTTAACTTCCCATCCTGTTTTTTTTTTTTTATCTTTTTTTATTTTTTTTCTATGTATTCCTCTTGTGTGAATGTGAATTTCAATAATTGAATAAATGTGAATTTCACTTTTATTTTCAATCCCTTCCCTTGAAAGAAAAATATATTTACGTCAGCTATAACACAATTGTTGTAAATAAATTTGTTATTTTTTGTTTGCATTTCCATTTAAATCTTTAGTCTGCTCTTTTTTTTTTTTGTCATTATTAGTTTATTTTCAAGTATCTTTAATTAGCTTGTGGTAGTACTTTTAAATCGTTATTATCAATGAACCTTTTATGTTATTGTAAAATAAAGTCAGCGGTAGTAGAAGCTGAAGGATATATGCAAATACATATCAGTGCTATTTCTGGAGCTTATTAACAGTTCTTGTTTTTGGCTTATTCTGTTTGTCCCGTATGCATTTACACACACAAACTCTTATTTAACTCTTTCAACCTCTTATTCTTGTCTTTTATATTACTCTTCTCTTATACTGGTTCGAGAGTAACTTATAATAAAATGGCATTTAATACGTGTAAAGCTAGTCAAGAAAATGTTATGCATGCTAGAAAGCTGAAATATTCTAAAAAATATTTTTCGAGAAGAATGTTCTAAGACCTTATATTTAATGTAGTTACACATTTCAAGGAATTGCATTCTCATGAGAGAGCATCATTATCTGAAAGAATCTTAAGTATGAATATACACGCAATCTCTTTTGTATATAAAATAAACTTTGAAATTGTACACCATTGACAGATCAGAACATTATTTAAAATGGCGTAATGCTATATAGCCAAAACGACCAAGAATGTTAATCGCAGAAGTAATCTGCAACTATTACTATTAAACAGCATTTGCTTATTAAACAGTGATAAACCTTCCGTCAAAATCTGCACAGTTTTACTTGAATTCAGAAATGGAAATTATTAATAAGCAAGAAATTATCATCTTTTCTTGATTTTTTTTTTTTTTTGTAACTTGATTTGCCATTATTAATTTATATTGTTTATTTCGACTAGTTTGTATTTAGAAATTTTATTTAATTAATTGTAATATTTGGAGGATTTTAAAATATAATAATATATTAGGTTGGGGAATAAGTACGTAGCGTTTTTACCAAAGACTTTTATTTAAACAAAAAATAATTATATCAATAAGTTAATCAATTATATATTCGCCTTTGCTGTTTACAACCTCTTCCCATCTCTCGACCCATTTGTTGAAGCCGTTCCGCCAAATATCGCCCAGTCTGGTGTCAAAGGAGTTGTTGAGTTAGTTTTTAGGGACCTCTTGGTGCACTGGGAAATGCTCGAAAAGAATGCCACAGTCAACAAGGAGCTCTTCATTGCCCAGCTACACCGCGCGAATGAGGCTATTCGACTGAAAAGACCTGATGAACATGGTCAAACTATACTCTTTCACGACAATACCAGGCCCCATGTTGCACAAGTCGTCAAAGCCGCACTCCAAGAGCTCGAATGGGAGGTCCTACAACATCCGCCGTATTCCCCAGACATTGCACCGACCGATTACCATCTTTTCCGCTCTTTGTCGAACCATATGAGGGGCGTTACCTTCGATAACAAAGACGTCCTTAAAAACTGGCTCAACAACTTCTTTGTCACCAGACCAGGCGATTTTGGGCTGAACGGCATCAACGAATTGGTAGAGAGGCGGGAAGAGGTTGTAAACAGCAACGGCGAATATAGAATTGATTAACTTATTGGTATAATTTTTTTTTTTAAATAAAAGTCTTTTGTGCCAAAAACGCTAAGTACTTATTTCCAAACCTAATATAATTAAACTATAATAAACATTTTTAATAAAAAAGAGAATTTTTCGGGGAGGCTTTACAAAAAATAAATAAAAAACCTTTTTTTTTTTTAAAGTGTATGTGATTAAAACTTGCATTTTCATATAAAGCGTATAAATATACTATGTTTATTACATTTGTTATACCTGATATATTATGAATAAGCAGATAAACTGTTAACTGTGTGCACGAATTATGTATAAGCATACAAATAAATATTTTCAGGTAAATATAAATATATTATTCCGAAAAAAAAAAACCTCATTTTTGTATTGCTTATATATTTTCAACAAAATTTTATTTTGTTTGTTTTTATTTCAAGTTTATCTGTTTTTGCTTAACATCAAGTTTATATTATTGTTTGTTAACCAAGCAAAAGACTTATTTGTTTTATTTTCACAGTTCGGTTAGAAGTTATTTGAATCTTAATTTTTTTAATTTAGCTATACAAGTTTTTTTTTTTTTTCTTTTCACTTTCTAAAAAAAATGAAATTTGCAATAATTAAGTGATAATTCCATTCAAGAAATAATACAGGCGTCTTTAACTGAACTTATAAAAAACTGACATAAAAAAAGTTCTCCTTTATAATTTGCGTGTTGTTTATATAACTATGGCAAAATTTCTAATATTTATTACACATGTAGTTATTTGTGATGTCACTGTGACAACAAAAGCAGTCTACCGCTTTATTTCTGATAAAGGAAAATACGCTTTTCGTATAGTAAAGAAAAACAGGAAGTGCAATTATTACTTAGACGAAACTTTTACTCCGAATATAAACTGAATTCTTCGTAACTGTCATAAGAAAAACTGAAAACAAACAAACAAAAAAAAGCCGTTTGAGTATCATATGAAAATATAATGTCTATATTTATGATACAATATTTGAAAACAAGCCTTCAATAATATGAACCTTACTTACAGTACATTTTAACTAAGCCTTTTACTACGTGAAACTTTATTTTACAACAATGTCCAAACAAATTACAACAACACAGCCGCTGTAGTAAAGCTAAATGCGAAAATGAAAATGCATAAGAGATAAACAAATCGCAATGGTTCAAAATAAGCAGTGCATTATCGAGATAAAAGCGGCCTCTTGATTCAGAATTGCGGTTTTTGCGGTTTTCGGTGGGCACGCACGCGTAAACGCGAATTGCCTCTCTCATTTTTTTTCCATACTTCCACTTTGTTTTTTTTTCCGAATCACTATTAAATTGCCAGTTGTGTGCGTACGCAGTCCATATCAGCGATTCTACTCTGCAAAGAGATGCATGCTGGAACAATTTTAGACACGAGAGAGAGAGAGAGAGTCTGTCTCTTTTATTCCATACAAAAGCCAGTTCTGAAGGTCAAGTACGTTCACAATCAGAGCCTGACAACGATACAATCGCCCAGTTTTTGTTTTCTTTTTTCCTTTGCGTATAGTTCGGTGGAATTCTCTCTCTCTCCCCCGCCACGCTTCCCCTTCCTTTCTTTCTTTCCTTTTTCGTATCGGAGAACTGGTTACAATGTGGAAGAGAGAGTCAAAGGTCATAGTTTTTCCTCGGCAGTCGCGAGCGCCGTCCATGTTTTCTTTTTCTTTTAATCGCTTCGCGCGTTTATTTGCTTATTTATTATTGTACTGCAGAGAGGAATAAAAATTCGCGGGAAAATGCTTTATTTTAAATAAAAAGCAGTAACCCAGCGAGTCATGACAATTTAATTTCTTTTAATGCCTTTATTTATTTATTGGGAAGAAAAACGGCTATTGAACTTAAATAATGAGCTTTTGATCTCACATTTTGACACATACACGGTTTATAATTCACTACATGATCAACGCGCACACTCCCATTCACATTTAATAATTTAATAAGTTTGAGTGTTCCAAAATAAATTCTTTTGACATTTTTTTTAATAAAGAACAAATAAATAATTGTAAGGAAATGTTAATAAATGTTTGCTTGTATTCAATAATTAGAATTTAAAGTATCTGTTGCTAATTCTATATTTTATGATTTACTATATGATCAACACGCACACCCCCATGCGCAATTAATAATTTAATAAATTTGTTTGTTCCAAAATAAATTCTTTTGTCAAAAAGCTTTTTTTCTTAATAAAGAACAAATAAATAATCGTTAGGAAATGCTAATAAATATTTGTTTGTATTCAATAATTAGAATTTAAAATATCTATTGTTGATTCTATTAAGTTCTAAATGTTGTATTTTATCATGTAAAAAAAAATAATAAACATAAAAACGAAAAAATTTAAATCGTTTTTGTCCATTTAAACTATTTATAATGTGGATATTGTCTTATCTTTTTCATTTTGCTCTTTCTTCTGCTCTATAGTCAATATGGTTTGGAATCAATGGAAAACGGCTTCTCAAATCCATGCTTTGTTCCTTACGTAATAAACATTTTATTAACGAAATGAACTTCGATAATATTTTTAGTAATTTGATGGTGAACTTCGCCTTTTTTGCTGCCATACGAAGAATGCGATTGGAAGGCAGGCAGCAAATTCGTCGACAAGTCGGATCTACGACGCCGTCTCAATACGATATCACAATTAATTCTGTTTGACATAGATGAAACGTTATCTGACGTCATGGACATTTTAAACCAATGAGAACTGAAATGAAGTGTAATCTTGATCTCAACTAGAACGAAAGAAACAACCACTTTATGGTTAAAAACATAAGTATCGTATTTTTTCGATATAAATGTTTAATGTAATTGAATTTAATGAGATTAATAATATTTACTAATTTCAGTATGCGAGGGTCTCTCTGTATATTTCAGAAACACTTAAATTCTTTAAGTTTTATTTAAGAAATTTGATGAAATTCAAAATAGTTTCTCCTGGCTTCAATCATTTCTGTAAGCCAATTTTCCAATAATTAAATGTTTCAAATCATTTATTTCTTGGAATCACTGAATAAAAATGCTTTTATAACTCTATCAGTCTCATCTTCGAAACAAAAAGGATGTTCTCGTAAGACCAATTTTAGATTAAAAAGCAAACCAAAATTTACACATAAGTGGAATATATGTGTTTTATATAAACTATGGTGCGTTGTAATATGGTTGATATGCTTTTGTTCACGAAGCACAACTGCCATTCTTGCTAAATAAGGAGAATCATTGTTATACCTTAATGTCAGCATTCTAACGTTCACTATTTGAGGTATTTTTTTAAGCATATTTAGTAGTATACCCTTCGGTTGAACTGTGCTCAGTCCATTTAATTTGATGTCTTTCACTTGACCTATTTCACTATTATAGAAATGGCATGCATTACTTTTTGCAACATTGTGGGCATACGATGATCTTAAAATGCTCGTACTTTATTTCCTTGAGTGTAGGAATGCCAAAATGTGGTATGTCAATTTTATGATAAGTTTGGATTGTAAAAATAAAACACAATAACAAACATCTTCCAAAAATTACTTGAAGCTACTTTATTGATTCTGATACACTCTTTTTGGGGGGGATTAAACAAAACCGATTATGTTTTCCGAAGAACATTTATGAATAAATATTTAAAAGAGAGTAAAAATATGATTTTATTCGCTGTTGAATTATTAGTTTTGCGTTAAATATATATTTTTCGTTTTATTTGTTACCAATATAAAACAATTTCCAAAAATTCATATTAAAGTTCCTTAGCATTTAATTTCTTTTAACCGCAGGTTATTATTAAAAAAAATTATTAATCATTCCAACATTAAAAAAATAATTCGTTATAATTATCGAATTATTTTTAATATTTGAAAGCTTAACATTTTAATAATTTCTTTTTAATCAAAATAATTCTTTCTGAGAAGTTTTATATTTTAAATTGAAAGAATAATGTATTTGCATCTTAAAACCATTTTTCAAAGGTTTAAAAATTAATTTTGAAATTTGAAATTTAAAAAAATAATTTTAAACGATAATATTTTGTTTGATTCCTTTTACAATAAATTGTTTCCCACAGTTTATTTGATATGGATAATAAATTTTTTGTGGTTTCAAGATAAAACCTTACTTTACTCTAGTATCTATAATCCTTTCAGCTTAGATTTATTTCTTACGGTTTCATTTTATAATTATTCAAAAAGTTGAGGATGAAATTGATTTATGAGTTTGCAGTTTTTCCTCAAAAACTTTTTACCTGTTTTTTTTTCTTTTAAAAAATCAAATTATATGTATGTTATTCAAATTTTATGCAAATTTTATAAGTCTATGCAGGACAACTGATTTACGGAAAAAATTCCCAATTTAATAAATAAAAATAGTTAATGATTGAGATTCAAATACAGTGAAAATAAGGAAATTAATTTGTGAATCCAGAATTATTTTAACTCTACGAAGTAAAATAATATACTTGTTATTAAATTAAATAAATAAAAGTGTGTATAGTAGTTATAAGAATATTTAACATGAAGAAAACAAATAATATAAAGTAATTTAAACTTTTTTTTCTTTCATTTTATAAATTAAACGGTTCGCAAATTATTTAGACGGTTTGAATGAATTATAATCAACTTTTTTTTATGTTGTTAATATTTTTTATCCGAAATTTATTAAATTAGTTGAAAATATTGTTTAGAATAATGTATGGTTTTAAAATTTCATTGTAAAGTATTATGACGAGTAAAGTTTAAAATAAAGAAGAAAAGACAAATCGACGATGTATTATACCGCTTGTAATTTCAGTAACATGATTGTTTACGGATTTGTTTCCCTTTAAATTATCTCTTTTATCATTAAAAAGTTATTAAGGATCCGATGAAAGACAATCGCTCATATCTATTTCTTCGACAAGGTAATTGATAAATTTCTATACCTTGAAGATCTTAAGCATTTTAGAAATAGAGGTAATTCTCAGCATTTTAATAGATTCAGTAAATTTTTCTGTTTAGAATCCATATTCGAGATTGAAATCTTAGATCATTTTTAATTAAATGCAAAAAAGAGTTTTTAACCATAAAGCGGCTTTTTCTTTTATTATAGTTGAGATCATGCCACTTTATTACGGTTCTCATTGGTTTAAAATATTCATGACGTCAGATACCGTTTCATTCACGTCACATCATATTGAGACTGCGTCGTAAATCCGATTTGTCGACAAATGTGCTATCCCCTTTCTAATGGCATTCTTCGAGTGGCAGCAAACAAGGCGAAGTTCACCATCAAATGTTTGAGAATATTGTCGAAGTTCATTTTGTAAATAAAACGATTTTTTATATAAGGACCAAAGCATCTGTTTGAGAAGACGCTATCCATTGATTCAATCCATTAACACATTAGAACAGCAGAAAAAGTAAAATGAAAAAGACAAGACAAAACATCCACTTTATAGTTGGTTTAAATCGGACAGGAAAATTTAAATTATTAAAAATTTCAGTAATTGATAAAATTCTAAATTAATAATAATTGCAAATATTTGTAAACAATCTATATTTTGATAAAGGCAGAGAAAAAGTATATCGATTGCGCAACGTCTTGGCCAAATGTATCAATCGATAGTACAAAAATACTTTATTTTTGTGATGGTGGATGAAATTTAAAATTTGAGAAAAAATAAACTCTAGATTACAAAGAATTACTAGATGTGAAGCAATCTGAAATGAATGTTGTGAACGAAGCTAAATAAATAGCTCTTAGGTAAAGAAATGTATTAATTTGTATAATGTATTCATTAACGTATCTGAATGTCTTAAAAGGAAATTTGCATTAATTAGCCAGGAATCAGAAGTGAGTTTTTTTCCCAACAAGGCATTTGAAACACTACATGACAGAAGATTTATATCTTTGCTCTTCGCTCTCTTTCATTTACGAGGGTTACTCTGAAATTTTTGAGATACGCGCAGACGAGAATTTATAAAATAAAAATAACGATTTAATTTTAAAATACAAAGTTTTTTAACAGAAGACGATTTTTTACTGACTTACTTCAACTTGTTTAGCGTAGAATAAATTTTAAACAAAAGAGAAAATGGAGTTGACGCGAGAACATTTTAGCGCTGCGATTTTCTACGATTTTAAAGCAGGATTAAATCAAGAAGAATGCGTTCAACGGTTGCAATTAGCATTTGGTAATGAATTTCCAGCTCGTGCTACTGTATTCAGATGGCTTAGACAATTTAGAAGAAGTCGCAATTTTCTTCAGGATGAAGAACACACAGGAAGGCCGCCGTCGTCAGTAATCCCGGATAATGTGTATGCCATACGAAAAATGTTAATGGATGATAAACGCTGTACCTATCAAATGATACAGAAGGAACTTAACATTGGATCCGCAGCCATACACGAAATCATTCATGAAGAATTACATATGAAAAAAGTAGTTTGCCGTTGGGTTCCCCATAATCTAACTGAACACCAAAAAGAGGAGCGTGTCAGAATCAGTAAAGAAACTCTTAAATTGCTAAATAATAGTGGCAACCGCATCATTTCTAAAATTGTAACAGGTGATGAAACGTACATATCGTTTTTCGACTTTCCAACACGTCAAGAAAGCAAAGTATGGGTATTTGAAAATGATCCCACGCCGACAATGGTGAAAAAACAACGCGCACTAAAAAAAGTGATGTATGCCGTTTTCTTCAGAAGTACGGGATTGGTCAAAGCCATCAAGTTGGAAGGACAGAAGACAGTAACAGCAAATTGGTATACCACTAAATGCCTTCCAGAAACTCTACAAGCACTGAATGTTAGGGGACTAATGCTTCACCATGACAATGCATCTTCACATACAGCCGGATTAACAGTTGAGTTTCTTAAACAAAAACAAATTGAAGTGATCGAACATCCGCCGTATTCACCTGATCTAGCTATGTGCGACTTTTGTTTATTCTTTAATCTAAAAAAGAACTTACATGGACGTCGTTTTCATTCAGAAGAAGAGATTGATGTGGCTATAAATGCATTTTTTTTTCATCCATTCCAAGAAATGAATGGCTTGAGGCATTTAATCTGTGGAAAACTCGTCTACAAAAGTGCATTGATGCTGGAGGGGACTACTTTGAACACACCTAAAACTTTGTTAGTATAACTTTAAAAACCTAGTTGTATCTCTCAAAAATTTCAGAGTGACTCTCATAATAACAATTCTACCATAATAAACTTTGGAAGAATTGCGGGTTGATCTGAAAAAAATGTTAGAATGCGCACTACATTATTATTAGAAAATTTTAGGCATTATTGTTGTAGAGGGAAAATTTTTGTTATCAGTTGTTAAAAAACCTGCAAATTTTCTAGTTTACAAAAAATAATTATCGTTTAATTTATAATTTTCAATTTTTTTTTTTCCTGTGATAAGATTAATTTTGACCCTAAAATAATTACTACAAAGCATCAAACTGTACTCTATGCATAACAAATTATTTAATATTATAATTATATAATAAATTATATAATATTTAAATTAAAATAAGTATTTTTGCTTTTTATTTTAAGTTTTACACGCATAAAATTCGAATTTAACTATGCCAAGCAAGTATTTTTTAACAATGTTCTTATTAATAATAAGAAGTAATAGTTGTATTGAATATTAATAACATATCACTACGACGATTAATATTAAATTTTTAAGAATATGTCTTTTTTTGTTTTAGTTTAGCACACACACACAATGAAGTCTCCGGCATATAGAATTGTGCGAACTCTTATTTATTTTTTTAAGTTTTAAATTCTCTTCAATTCCATTTGAGAAAACAAAATATTTTCTCAAAGAGTTATTTGCTTTTGGAACTGAAATAAAACAAAAAAAATTCATAGGTAAAACTACCCTAGTAAAGTTTTTTCTATTCATCTGTGCTTCAACCAAGAATATTATTTGTTTATTTCTTTCGGGGGAAAATATAAAAACATACATGCATGAAGATTAAAAATGAAACTGAAAATATGTTCATCTATCATTCATTGTAATGTCTCCTCCAGCTATTTAAACAGCTCAAAAACAAGTTAAGCAAATTAGATGTAAATTGTATAAAGCTTGAGTGTGAAAAGTTGATGTTTTTATTATTTATTTATTTATTCTTTTTGTGCTTTTAATAACGCGTCTGTAGCAAAAAATGAAGTATAACTTTGTGCATATCAAAATTTATTTGAATAATACAAAGGAAAGCATTTCTGGTTAATCTTTTTTTTCCGTAATCGTTGCAATAAATTTTCAAGGACAATGCATTTTTCCGTTAATACATGATTCATCCCCCAATCACGTGCGCGAAATGAATAGCCGAGCCCTGTAATTCATTCACGCTCTTCAGAAAACATGCTTTCCTTCAGAAACTACAGGGATGAAAAGCGCTCTTTTCGGAAAACTGCGTCAAAATCGATTGTCCCTTTTCGATCCGTTCGTAGAATTTTCTGAGCGTTCTATTTTCCGGAATTCCCGCCAAGAATTTCTGTTTTGAATCTGGTGATTGGCGTGTACTTCCTTCCCCGAAAACAACATCTTTTCATAATTAGGTAACCTGTAATTTCAATCATAAGACTATCTAATGTACTTTTGAAATAACAAATGATACTATTAATTATTATAAATAAAAATAATTTTTAAAAATATAATTTTATATTAATTGGTCACTTCAATTATGTATTTATGGCCGTGGTAGCCTAGTGGTTATTGCATCGGCCTTCAGTCTGAATCCGAGTTCTATTCCCAATGCAGCCAAAGATCCATGCGACATACGTGCACGTTAAATTTGTGGAATTGAAAGTCCTGTGATAGGTTGTTGAGTAGTTATCATGGATATAATGGACTGGAGAAATTTTTCTTCCCCTCCAGATTAATGTCAAAATTTAGGGAATGTGTCCTCTGGTGATGCCATCTACCGTAGGAAGACTTAGAGCAAAGTCGTACTTTCACCTTCGTGGTGTTCTGGTTGAAACGAAAGATGCACCTATTGACTTAAATTCGCATATCCGTCGGCTAGCAAACTTGGCTTATTCAAGTATCATAAGTAACAACAACACCATGTATTTATAATGTTGTACTTACAAAATGTATTACATTTTTAATCATTAATGAAGAGAATTCCCTATTAGTTAAATCAGTATGTATAGTTGTCTTAGAAATATTTATTGGATGCTCTTAAGAAAAGTCTTCTGATGGCCTATCATATTGATGGTATGAAACCTACTCTCTAAAATAAGAGCCGAGCTGGCAGCCGAATTGTTAGCGTTCTCGCCTTCGGTTCAACAGTTCGTGGGTTCGAATCACACCTTGAGCATGGAAGTTTGTAGCGGTTCGGAATCTACTTTAAGCCACAGGTCCCCGTCATATTAGCCTTCGTGTGCAAAAAATGACCGTTGAGCGACAAACAAACCAAACCTCTAAAATAATATAGGAAGAAATACATAATTACACCCAAAACAATGCAACACGCCTTTATGATTATTAAAATTAAGACTGAATTTTGAGCTGTTTATGAAATACATTTACAGGATGGGTAAAATAAAATTGGCTGTTATCCTAGACACGTATACCTCCAGTTTTATTCAATAGATCTGAATGGAATATCGAATAAACATTGTTTGTACAGCCGATGTTTCGATGGAAAAATATATTTTTAAATATTGCCGATAGATGTTGTACTGCTAAAACCATTTAAAAATGAATCGTTTATATAATTTCATATTAAAAGCAATGCGTATGATGCGAATTAATAATTCAACTGGCTTGAAAGTGATGCTGAACAAGGTAGAATATGCATTGATTGTGAAACTCTTATCAGAATTAGACTTTAGCAATACTTCGGTAACGCTCCTCAAGATTCAGCGGATAAAAAATTTAAGGAACTGCATTCGTAAATACATTTTAGGGCATGATGTTAAGTTTGATGAAATGGATTCTTTGAATGTTGCTCTAAGAAGGGAACGTGGTGCTACTAAGCCGCTGACGTTACAAAAGCACGGACAAGTTCTTCAAATGCTATTATAAGTGCCCTCTTTATAGCACTGACATTGAACATTTCGAGGGTGGATGTGAACAGGATTTAAACCAAAATTCTGAAATTGTTCTTTGCAAGATATATTTCTAAACAGCCCCAGGTTATCAGAAACAACAGGCTAAGATGGCTTTGCCATGTCTAGAGAAGCCGGGAAAACAACCCCACTAGAATATCAACGTTTAAGAACCCCGAAGGATTCTGTGGCCGAAAAAGACCATTGACAAAATGGCTCGTTGACACTGAAAATGATCTCAAGACACTGAAAGTAAGGGACTGGCAAAGTGTCGCTCTGGACAGACTAGGTTGGAAAAGGCGTGATGTAGAGGCTAGTAAGACCTGTAATAGGTTGTTACGCTATTAAAGAAGAAGGAAGATGTATTTCATTAAACCACAATTCTGAAATTGTTCCTTGTAAAATGTATTTCATGCAACAATTGAACCCGACTATACACTTTGGTTTTATTTTACATATTCTGGCAACGTAAGTTTGTTGCTCTGAGAAGAGAACGTGGTGCTACTAAGACGATAATTTGGAAGACATTGCAGTTACTGAAGCACGTACAAGCTCTTCAAATGCTATTATAAGTGCCCTCTTTATACCACTAACTTTGGGCATTCCGAGAAACATGATTTAAACCACAATTCTGATATTGTTCCTTGTAAGATGTATTTCATGCAACAATTGAACCAGACTATATACTTTGGTTTTATTTTACATATTCTGGCAACGTAAGTTTGTTGCTCTGAGAAGAGAACGTGGTGCTATTAAGACGATAATTTGGAAGACATTGCAGTTACTGAAGCATGTACAAGCTCTTCAAATGCTATCATAAGTGCCCTCTTTATACCACTAACTTTGGGCATTCCGAGAAACATGATTTAAACCACAATTCTGATATTGTTCCTTGTAAGATGTATTTCATGCAACAATTGAACCCGACTATACACTTTGGTTTTATTTTACATATTCTGGCAATGTAAGTTTGTTGCTCTGAGAAGAGAACGTAGTGCTACTAAGACGATAATTTGGAAGACATTGCAGTTACTGAAGCACGTACAAGCTCTTCAAATGCTATTATAAGTGCCTTCTTTACACCACTAACTTTGGGCATTCCGAGAAACATGATTTAAACCACAATTCTGATATTGTTCCTTGTAAGATGTATTTCATGCAACAATTGAACCCGACTATATACTTTGGTTTTATTTTACATATTCTGGCCAGTTAAGTTTGAATGATCACTGGCCATCACATATCTTATTAGATAGATAAGTTTCACTTTTATATAGCTAGTACCATGAACACAGAAAACTATCTCATAACATCTTTATCAATCATTATGCCATAACAATTGTTACAACATTCTACCAGCCATCATGTCATGGTCGTAATGCTCTCCAAATAAAATGATACTTCTGGGGATGACAGTCTAGAACAGATGACAAAATAGAATCAGAGGTCTTCGGCTTGACCCCTGCTTCTAAATTACGAGGACTATCTATTTCCACCTAACTGGTAGAGCCCAACTCAGGACTTGATGCAGAAAAGCAACTTGGTGTAACAACAACTTCTTATCTAGCAAAATAATTTAGCAACGGTGTACGTGGACGTAAAAGAAAGCCTCCTCCGCCGTCACTGTCATTTATTCCTATTTACATGTTGAATTCATCCATTGATTACGTAATGATTTCTTTTAGAAAATTATTAACCAACAAAAAATATACATACATGAACCATACAGCAAAAAGTAAAAATATATCTTTAATTTTATTTTTTATTTTTAAATTTTTCTTTTAGAGCCACCTATTGAGGAAATTTCAATCTATTTTTTTTTCCCCGGAAATCTCGATCGTATGATCTCTGTAATATATATTTGAAGTTTCATCCGGATTTTTACCACAAACTTCAATATTTTCTGCAGGAGAGAAATATTTAGTTCCTTTTCTCTTTTACACACAACTCTTACTGAGCTCAGATCTTTGGATTACTCTTCATCTTTATTTCAACTATCCTCTATAATGATGTCATTTACTGAGAAATAAATGAAATTTGTTTGTCAGATAAATATGTGTGTGTCCAGGACATTCCCGAGGTTTGGCCAAGAATTGCTTTCTGGGCAATCTCGTCTGAAACATGAGTGTATTTAATTATTGTTCGAAAATTAAAATAAAAAAGTGCTCTAAAAATTCAATTTTGTTCACTCATTTCCAAATAGAATCAGCACAACAATAGACCCCTCCAATCATAGTGCACACAAAATATGTTATAAAACTTTAATTAAAACTTATTTCTCCTTTTTAAGAACGGTGGACCTTTGAGTAATTTACCCTTCGCCACAATGAGGCCTGAAACTGCTACACATTTGCCGTTACCCAGCGGGAAACTATGGACCAAGTCACGGAAGCGAGTAGCGTTTCCCGCGCCGTACCACCACAAACCCGTTTATAGGGTGGGCCACATTCATACATCAACACATAATAAAAGACGGAGAAACAGAGAGAGAACAGAGAAAGAAAATAACATCCATTCCCGAACCGGGATTCGAAACCGGGTCCCAGAACTCAGGAACGCTAACCACTCAGCCATCGGTCGGCACTTTAATTAAATCTTTAATTGTTAGTTATTAAACTATTTTCACAAAATTTTAAAACTTATTATACTTGAAAAGTAATTTTACAAACTAGGTGCAGAGTTTTTCTCATTTTTGGAGTAGAATTATTTAATAACACTCTCAGAGGGGAATATGATTAATAAATATAGAGTTTATATATATAACTATATATATATTAATCTAATATATTTCGTGATTATTATTATTGCTTTGATGTACGAAAGGATATTTTTACGATGAAAGTTACTGTATTTAGTTATTTCCTTCTTTTTTTTTTTTAATTTATAGCAACGAATTTCGCAAGCATGATTTAAAAAATGTAATTTGTGTAACTTATTTTATTAATGTGGATCTGAATTGAATTATTTGTCACAAAATATAAATATAATTGAATTTATTTTGTGTGTGTGTGAGTTCGCATAAAGTTTGTGTGTTCAGATGCATGTTCCTTGAGAAATTTTTAACATCGCTCTATCTAGCCACCAATTAAGGCGGGACAAAAACAATCATATACTCCTACAACTTCGTCCCACGCTAAGTATACCGATGGAAGATGTAATTTCTCGGTACATTGGTCATACATATAATGGTTATCACCTTGGAATAATGAGCTATATTTTAACGCAGTTTTGTTTTTCGTCTTTCAATGTTAGCTATCGGGTTAAATTTTAAGTTTTGTATTTTTACCATTTGCTTAATATAATATTTCGGTAAAGGCTTTTATTTGTTTCACAAAGTCAGCATCTTAACTGATTATCTAAAAGTATATGAATTGAACTATAACTACTGGTTTTAATAATATAGCACTAATGCTATAGAAAGTTTTTTTTTTTTTTTTTTGCTAGAGCTGATGAAACAGGTACAATTTAAGAATGAGTTTTGATGTAATCAAATCATTAAAACTATTAAAATAATTATTATTATTGAAACACCACACACACACACACACTTTTTAATTATTTTTAGGAGTTAATTTTTATCTATGTGCATTAATAAATACATTATTTTATATTACTTTTTTAATTACTTTAAATGTTTTTATATCAAAAGGGCTGGATTTTCTTTAAAATATTTTATAGTTTTAAAATAATAAAACTATAAAATATTTTAAAGAAAATCCAAAAAAATAAAAATTAATTTATTTATGAATCTAAGAACTGATGATATTTTTAATGGGCATTGATCATTGACTAAATACATGATTTGCGTATTTCTTAAATCCTTTTCTTCTCTGTGTTGATTTTTTCCACACAGCTTTTCTAAATTTAAACTAATATAACTCAAATTGTATTTAAGTTAGGCAAGTTCATTATTCAGGCTTACTTTAGAGTTTATCTTTCAGATTCCTCAAAATAAATCTTCTAATGTAGTATGTGAATTTTTTAAAAAAAAAATATAATGGTATTTTAAAAAAAGTTGAACACAATTATATCAAATATATTGTCGCCTTAAATATAATTGAGTAACCTGATATAAATAGCTTTACCATTTAAACTAATATTCTTTTAAAGTATATAATTTTCTAAAAGACGTAATTTACAAATTTTGTAAATTAAGTTTCATTTTCGGAATGAATATAGCAGAAATTTTTTTTTGTAAAATATCTCGGCCATCATCATACAAATAAATGAGAATTCCTCCATTATTGTTATTAAATGTAAATAAAATTTATGTATGCTTATGCCAGTCTTTTTTATTCTGATTTCTTTTCTGGTTTCATGTATTTTGTTTCAGCTCAGGGATTCAGAGTACAATCTCAAAGGAAGTTTTAAGTACAGAATGAAATTTGATGTATTGCTAAAATCGAGTTATATATATAGAGTACTGCAAATAGAATACTGTTTATGTGATTCTATTAATTTAGAAATAAGGTTCTGGATACAAACTGGACACAAATCTATTTACAAATTAATATTACCTTAAATATTCATACATTAATTTGATCACTATAAAATTCTTTTCACGCTGCTGTCACTGCATTTATATAAAAAGGCTATTTCAGAAAATATTTATCTTGTATTAAAACAAATTTTTAAGATAGTTAGTAATTTGAAATAAATAATATAAATTCTTAAAAAATGTTCCATTATTTATAAATTAAGTGCAAGTAAGCCTAACTACTAAAGTTACATATACAATCTAAATTAGAGAAATACTTTTTAACAACATAAAGTCAAAAATGTTATTAAATTATAATTTTTTAAAGGTTTTTTTTTAATATTACTAGAAATAAAATTTCCTTGCCACTGAAACTAATTTCATTATTTTTACGCATTGATTTGCAGTGATAATCTTGGAATCAAATAAAATAAAAACATATTTTTATAAGTAAATGTCGTTTTCATACACTTAAAAAATTCCATTTTAAGTGATGGATATATTTAAAAATTTAATAATTTTATTTTCACATGAATGTATGAATTTTAATCTCATTTCATTTATTATAAAATTTATTTGTATTTTTTTTTTAATATTCGATGATTAAATTTTGCATTTTATTCTCATAGATAACACACAATTTGCATCTTCATTTTATAATATTTTCAGAGTGAACATTTTACACTGTCTGTGGTTTATCACAAGATATTTTTTTTTATATTTTTTACTAAGTGTTAAATGATGTGATACTTTTTACCATAGATAATACGAGGGTAACTCTGAAATTTTTGTGATACGCGCAGACGAGAATTTACAAAATAAAAATAATGGTTTAATTTTAAAATACAAAGTATTTTAACACAGAAGACGATTTTTTACTGACTTACTTCAACTTGTTTAGCTTAGAATAAATTTTAAACAGAAGAGGAAATGGAGTTGACGCGAGAACATATTCGCGCTATGATTTTCTACGATTTTAAAGCAGGATTAAATCAAGAAGAATGCGTTCAACGGTTGCAATTTGCATTTGGTGATGAATCTCCAGCTCGAGCTACTGTATTCAGATGGCTTAGAGAATTTAGAATAGGTCGCAATTTTCTTCAGGATGAAGAACACACAGGAAGGCCGCCGTCGGCAGTATTACCGGATAATGTGTCTGCCATAGGAAAAATGTTAATGGATGATAAACGCTGTACCTATCAAATGATACAGAAGGAACTTATAACATTGGATCCGCAGCCATACACAGAATCATTCATGAAGAATTGCATATGAAAAAAGTAGTTTGCCGTTGGGTTCCCCATGATCTAACTGAGCACAAAAAGAGGAGCGTGTCAGAATCAGTAAAGAAACTCTTAAATTGCTAAATGATGGTGGCAACCGCATCATTTCTAAAATTGTAAAAGGTGATGAAACGTACATACCGTTTTTTGACGTTCCAACATGTCAAGAAAGCAAGGTATGGGTCTTTGAAGATGATCCCACGCCTACAATGGTGAAAAAACAACACACGCTGAAAAAGTGATGTATGCCGTTTTCTTCAGAAGTACGGGATTGGTCAAAGCCATCAAGTTGGAAGGGCAGAAGATAGTAACAGCAAACTGGTATACCACTAAATATCTTCCAGAAATTCTACAAGAACTGAATGTTAGAGGAGTCATGCTTCACAATGAAAATGCATCTTCACATACAGCCGGATAAACAGTTGAGTTTCTTAAACAAAAACAAATTAAAGAGAACGAACATCCGCCGTATTCACCTGATCTAGCTATGGGTGACTTTCGGTTATTCTTTAATCTAAAAAAGAACTTACGTGGACGTCGTTTTTATCCAGAAGACGAGATTGATGTGGCTATAAATGCATTTTTTTCCTCTATTCCAAGAAATGAATGGCTTGAGGCATTTAATTGGTGGAAAATTCATCTACAAAAGTGCATTGATGTTGGAGGAGACTACTTTGAACACACCTAAAATTTTGTAAGTATAACTTTAAAAATCTAGTTGTATCTTAAAAATTTCAGAGTGACTCTCGTATGTATATTTAACCCTTACAAAAATGCATTTTGAACAAATGCAATATACATTTCATTTTAAATACAGTTATATTAAGAAGCTATATTTAAAATATATATTTTCGATTTTAAAATAAAAGTTAAGTTTCATATGAGTGACCTTTTTGCACCGAAACGCATCATAAAAGTGGGAAGAGCTTGATCATTCCCACTTCCCGTATAAAAATGACGTGGCCTAGAACCTTGAAATTGCGAATTATTCATATATTTAAGGATATAACTTCGTGACCAGAGATGAGGTAGCAATTAAGATGCCACAGCGGTCGCTTTGTAATGACTTATAAATGAGGCGGCTGCTATCTTCGAAGGAAGTCGCATAATATGTGGAAGTGATTTTGTATAAATGAAACATGTTATGAAATAAGGATTAAGATGAATATATGATGAAACATGGTACTTCCCATAAAAGTAAATTATTTAAAAATCAGCTTAATATTTTTAAGGCGGAAGTTATTTAAAAAAAATATGTATTCCCTTGAAATTATTAAAATTTAACCATTTTACTATCTTTTAATATGTATAGTTAAGCTGACGGATGGTGGAGTGGTTAGTGTCCCTGACTTCGAAGTAAGTCCTGGGTTCGAGCCCTGGTTCTGGCATGGATATTTCTGTCTCTCTCTGTTGTGTATGCCTCTTTATCCTTTCGCTATCGAGGCGAGGACGATACTCCCACTGGCTGTCCCACTGTATAAGATGTCATCACCTTCGCACCTTGTAGCGCTGATTAGGATTAAATTCTAAGATATATGTATAAGAAGTCATGTGGCTTCAATGTATTGTTTAACTCTCCCAAGGCACAAGTCCGAGTTTCAATCGTTGGTCTAGGCAAGGGTGACTTAGCGTTTCATCCCTTCAGAGGGTCGATAAACTGAGTACCGAGTATGCTTAGGAACTAAGAACTGGGGTTTCACGTTAGGCTGACCCTCTAAGTGGGACATATGCTTCACACCCCAGGGATCTCGGTCATGAAAAGAGTTGTGGGGACTGTAGGCTCTGGCCCACATGGGCTGTCTTGACACGGAGTTTATATACATATATATATATCTTTTGCATCGGCGAGCACTTGGATGACGAACCTTATGCGATAAGAAGGCCAGAAACTGCTACTCACTTGCTGTTACCCAGCAGCCACCTGTGAACCATGTCACGAAGACGAGTAGCGTTGGTCGCGCCATACCATAACAAACCCAATCATAGGGTGGGACACATTCATACATCATCACAACACAGAGAATGAAAGTAACATTCATGCCCAAACAGGGATTCGAGCCCGGATTCTTGATTTCTTTATTTGTCAAAGTAAAATTAGTGTTTTAATTAATTATATTATGTGTAGATTGCTGACTGATTGAGTTACTATCAATCGTATTTTCTCATCTCCCAGAAAAATACAGCATTGTTTCTAGGTCTTTTACACATTCACCAATCAAAATCTGTGAATTTTAATTCTGTCACATATTTTAATTAATAATTATATGATAATTTATCTCTTCTACAGCCCTGAGTAAAAACTATTTTTTGAAATGAATATGGCGTTTTATGAAAGTTAATAAGTTTTTATAATGATTAATTTTATTACATAAATAAGAGAAGTTTCTTTGATTTCAGAAAATTGATTATATATTTTAGTGCGGAATTACAAAAGTAACAATGGAAAAGAAATTTTTAAATACTTTATATTTTAAGCCAAATTTTTATATTTCAATGTCCTTTTTAAATATATTTTATTGTTTTTAAAATAATAAATCGAATTATATTTCTGTGGATACTGAAAAAAAAATTGTTAATATCTCTGACATATTAGATTACCTACTAAAATATTTATAATATTTTTAAAAAACTGAAATTTGTTAAAAAAAAACTGAAAATTTTTACTAAAAAATTCAAAGTTATTTAAATATCGTGTTTAAGCATTGTTTTTGATATGCATGTAGCAAATGCATTTACACACATTTGATATAGCTTCAATACAATTATTACTTCCCACTTTGTGTGTGTGAAGGTTAACTGTTAATTTTTTAATTAATATTCAAGTAATAATATATTGATATATATTCAGGTAAGTTTAAAAATATTGGAACTTAGTTCTGAGTAAAACATATTTCACTTGTTATTATTATGCTAAATTTTAATATAAAAATAATTAATATACTATAGACTAAAAAAAGTATATTAATATAGTAATTCATTTATATAATGAATTTTTCTCTCATTTCAAAATAATTTCTATTACAATAAGGGGCGGAAATTAAAATTATTTTGGTATTAAAATGCGAACAATGCACATATCTTCATTTTTCTCGTGACCAAAAAATAATACGAATATTTATTAGTAAATATATCTTAAGTGTATAAAATAATTTTCAGTCAGCAAAATTCATTAAAAGAATATAAATGAGGGACAGTTCATTTGAAAATTATGCGTTAAAGTATATAATGTATAAAGTTCTTTATAATTTCCCGAAATCGCGATAAAAGAATCATTTATAAAAACTTAATCTTTTATTTTTGCTAAAATAGACCGAAAGGAATGTTTTGTCGTATCATTTAACAGTACATTTCCAATCAAAGCAATGTCAAAGAATAAAAGTAAACTTGGCGATGTCATTACGAACAAGAGCTTCTATCCTCGCCAAAAAAAAAAAAAAAAAAACATGTTCCCTATGATATATAACTTCAGATTTTATAAGAGCATTTATTTATTTATTTTGTATTTATGCTTTGAACAAATAAAATTATTACCATTTTTGGTTTCAAACAGGTAATTAAATTTAAAAAATTAATTCCATTAATTATATATGAATAAGTAACATTTAAATGATTGAATATGGAAAAAAAAATTTTAAATAATAGAAATTGCTTAGAAAATATAAAGAAATTAAATAGGTTCTGAGACATAAATACTTATAAAATATTAAGACTTAATTATAAGATATTTAAATATATGAAAACATAAGTTTAGACAAAAAAATTAAACAATTTAGTGCATGTCTCATCTGCCAGTGTAAAATTATTAATTTTAATTTTAAGCATCTGTATTTAGCCATAAATATTTCTAATGATAAAAACATTATATTTCATAGAAATGAATTGAACAAATATTCAATATATTTGATAGAAATGATGAAAACATTTCTATGAAATACATTAAATACTTGTATTTTTGTAATTTAAAATAGTTTATAATTTTTTAAGGCCTTTTTAATTTCTACTCAAATTTATAACAAATGTTAATATATTTTTCTAAGACAAACTTCAATAACATAAATAATATCATTGATAAGTACGATGAAAATGTTGAGTGGAAAATATAGAATAATTCCTCCAAAACCTTTTGGTTATTATTTTTGTGAATCCCCAGTAAGATGTCAAAAGCAGTGTCCTAAGTGGGCGGGGGCTGCTCTAGATATACGATGGGAGATGTCATGCAACTTGTCTCAAAAAGATATAAATAAATACTTCAAAAAATTATCTACAAGTGGCTATGAACTCTTCCACTCAGGTGGATGCGTGCCTGTCTAGAATATGTCTTAATATTCTAGACAGGCACGTCTAGAATAGAATATGTCTTAATTGCTCCATTATTTCTTTAAGGGTGTTCCGAACAAATGATATTGCATAATGCTTTTGTGTAAAGGAAAAAAAAATATTGAAGAGCTGTTTTCACCAAACATATTTGGAAATGAATTTTGACGACCTTTAGGGAGAAGAAGCTTAACCAATGCAGACAGGTGCGTAGTCATAAAAATAAAGTTGAGGGGTTGTATATAAGGATTTATCAGTCTATACACACACCCACACACATAAACGAAACAAGAGATGAATACGCATTCCTATTGATATCTTTGTTCACTTTAAACCTGGATCTTTAGATACCAGATTAAAGCAACGCCTTATCTCATTACTTTGGTTTCTTTTTCAAGTAAATATTTGGTTGGGGAATAAGTTCGAAACGTTTTTACACACCAAAGACTTTTATTTAAATAAAAGACAATAATTATATCAATAAGTTAATCAATTGTATATTCACCGCTGCTGTTTACAACCTCTTACCATCTCTCGACCGATTTGTTGATGCCGTTCCTCCAAAAATCGACTGGTCTGATGTCAAAGAAGCTGTTGAGTCAATTTTTAAGGACCTCTTTGTAATCGAAGGTAACGCCCTTCATATGATTTGACAAATAGCGAAAAAGTTGGTAATCTGTCTGTGCAAGATCAGGAGAATACGGTGGATGGTGAAGGACCTCCCATTCGAGCTCTTGAAATGTGGCTTTGCGAATTATGTAACATGGGGACTGGCGTTGTCATGAAGAAGTATGGTTTGACCATGTGGATCAGGTCTTTTCAGTCGAATAGCCTCATTCACGCGATTCTTTTCGAGCATTTCCCAATGCACCAAGAAGTCCTTAAAAACTGGCTCAACAACTTCTTTGACACCAGACCAGGCAATTTTTGGCGGAACGGCATCAACGAGTGGGTAGAGATATTGAATACTATTTGGTCCCTAACTTTGTATCTGAATTTTAATCAAAATATGTTGTAATTATAATATTATTGATTATAAAAGATATGACAGTTTTTAATACATAAAACACAATAAGAGTAGAAAAAATTGTACAGATTTATTATTTCACATTGAAATTTTAATAATAAAATATGTTTAATAATGTATGTTTTGAATTGTCTTATATCGGGTTCATGAGATAATTTTGATTATTTTGGACCATTTAACTTTATTGACTGATATCAGTTTTTATTATACTATAAGAATGTTTTCATATTTTATCAGATGAATAATAAATACTTATGAATATTTTATTATTTTATTATGATTGGTTTCTCGGGGACTTTGTTTCTCAATGTCTGATAACTTTGGGTTTCAAAAGTATACTAACAAAAAAAAATGTCTCTGTTTTTTTAAATTTTTTTATTCAAATTTAAAGGAATTATTTAAGGTTATTCAATGTTATTTAATATTCAAAATACATATAGTGGACATTTTTTTAAATATTTTAATCTCAATCTAAAAAATTTTAAGATCAAGAATTAAGTTTTCTAATTTAATAAAGCACATTAAAATTATTAAGTCTATCAAAATGTAAGTTTAATGAACAACTATTATTAAATATTTAAAAAAAAAAAACATTTTAGTCTGTAGTTTTTATTTCCTTTTATTACAAATTATGAACTATGTTTTTTATCCCTTTTTATATATTTTTTATTTTGTTCAAAAAAGAAATTCAGTAGCGTAAATGCTGATAAATAAATGAATGTATGAAAGAAGGAAATTAATTATTAATAGTTACAAAGTCAAAGTAAAAGGCGATAGAAAATAAATAAGGACTTTGAAGTAACAAAGAGGGTATTATCTAAAATTTAAAAAAATTCCATGCTTATTTTATTTACTTTCTAATTAACTGAATTACTTTCGTTACTGATATTAATTGCATGCATGAATTCCAACGATATATTATTTAAATGTTAGAGATTTATATAATTTTAAGGTCTGGAAAATATAGTTCTTAATATTTCCTGTCTTTTTAAGAATTAGAATAAAGTACTGATTAAAAAAATTAATCAGTACTTTATATTCTAATGGATAAATAAAAATTATCCATTAAAAGAATTAGTTTAATTTTACATGCTGATTTTACTAATATGTCATATTTTCTGGAAACTTATATGATTAATATAGTAAGAACTTACTATACTAATTAATCACTTACTGCTTGTAGTACAGTTTAAAACCTTATTATTTTTATTAGAATCATTAAAAAATATTTTCTATGTAATTTATATCAATGATATTTGAGTTGTTTTTTATGAATTTACTTTTTAAGTATACAATTTGCATAAATAAAAGAAAATTTTATTACATTTGCAATAAAATTAACCACGCATGCGTAGTGATATGAAAGAACCGAGATTTATCCAATTGGCTTGCGGATTATGAGTCCTTGCTCTTTCATATATTTCTTGCTAATGACCCATTTAAATGATTTAGTAGACATCTGAGTTGTAGTTATTCTTTTCACAACATACAATTAAGGAATTTTTCAGGTTCTACAAATATTCAACAACCCAAAAGTTTTTTATTACATCAAGAAAGATAGAATGGGATTGATTCCTGCAACAGTTATCCGCGCCATGATGTACAGCATGAGGGGAAAAGGCGCCATTTTAACAGACCTTGTCTTCTTGATTGTAGTATGCTGATTGGGTATGACATCAATCCACTGTGTTATTCATGACTCAATCAGGCAGCAGGATATTTTATGGCTAATGCTCTGCGTCACATATAATAATTACTTCTCTTGAGAAAGACACTGAGTAGCCTAATGATTAGATAATTGAGCTTCCGTCTGGAATGGCGGGGTTCGATTGCCAATACCGCCAAAGACCCACCGAGTACATGCAATGTACGTGCTCTTTAAAGCTGTGAAATCGAAAGTCCTGTGGTTAGTCGTTGAATAGATACCATGTTTGTAATGGTCTGAAGAAAATTTCCTCCCCCTCCAGATCAATGTCAATATTGAGAGAATGGATCCTCTGGTGATGCAATCTACTGGAAGAGTTTAGAACAAAGTTGGACTTTCACTTCCGTGGTACTCTGTGGTTAAACGAAAAACGCACCCTACTGACTTAAATTCGCATAGCCAACTACATAGCGAGCATACCCTGTCCAAGTGTCATAAGTAACTGCATAACAACTTCTATGAAGACATAACTGGTATGAGTTTCTGATTTAGGGCTCATGGCCAATAGAATCCTACTGGAAATAAAAAGTTACATTACTTTTTAACTATCAGAAAATAAAAAAAAAAAAAAAAAAAAAAAAAAAAAAAAAAACTTGCAACAAATTTTGAGTGGAAGAAATAAAAATACATTGGATTAAATGAGGAATATGTATAATTTAATACTGTGAAAGTTCTTAATAGGTATACATATGTAGTGTCGCTGATATGTCAAAGGTCGATATTATTTTGTCAACATTTTTCTCGAAAACAAATTCTGGTCCCACCAAGAAAAAATCTTGATACATGGCAGAGTTACTTTAAGCAACCTGATTTCAAATCCAAAATTGAATTTTGAAATTTTTCACGACTGTGTGTTACAAAGAGTGGGTGTCCAAGGTTATTGCAGTCTTTTCTTTGGTTATATATATATATGTATATATATATATACGACTATATTAGCTACAGCAATAAGCTATGGTTCTGAATTTTTGTTTATCAGATTTACATGATAAAAAAAATACTATAAATGTATAATCTTGAATTCTGTAAGATTATTTTAATAAAGTAATATTTTCTTATAATGAGTTATATCAAAAATTGAAAGCATTACTATCTTAATAGAAGAAAATTATAATATGAAAGAAAATCTCGAATCTCTGAAGAAGAAATATTGTTTTTTGGTGACAAACAACAAGAAATATATAATACCCGTATTTATTTGTTTTGTAACAAAAATACGTAATAGAATTCATTGAAAAATAAATGTATTTTATAATCACAAATATAGAATTGGGAACAGAATCTTATTTATTTATTATTATTTATTTTTATTTATTTATTTATTTTTCGTGTGAAAATTCCTGCAAAAATCATCAGATGTAGCTGAAATATTTACTATAATGTCTCAAAACAAACTGAAAAAAATCTCTCAAATGCTAATAATAATAAAAAAAACGCTAGAAAAGAGTGAACGAAAGTTGTCTTACTACTGCATAACGTATCATTTCTTGGCAACGATTCAGCATTTCGAAATAAATCCTGGCGAGAAAGGGGGGAAGGAAAACAAAACGAGAGGTATTTCCCACCTTCTCTGGCTAGTGTTCATGAAAAAGCGATCAGTTGGGAGAAAACATGGCTGTGATAAAACAAACCGATTCATTCACAGCAAACAGAAATTTATTTCATGAGCTTCTCGCCATACAAGTAAATGACTTAGAATTCTCATCTAGAATTTTCTCACTACGCGCCAACCTCTTCGGTTGTTCTGTTGATAATTTCAGTTTTACGGCACCGGATAGAACTGCAGCTGGTATCGAATCTTTCACCCCTCCTGCTTTGAAGATAAGACGTAATTTTTAGTTTTGTCTTTCTTTCTCAAAATAGATCGTATTTTGAGGAAATCGAGTGAAAGCGGAAAAACACTTCGAGTGGATTGAGATAAGAGCCCATGGGTGGTTAATTTTTATTTCAATAACTTTTCTGGGGATTGATCTCTCTTAACTGTAATCGTGACGAAATAAATTTATTTAAAATAAAAGGCTTAAATTTCTATCACGTCTCAAATGAGCTGAAAAAAAATATGTGTTAATATTTGTTTCTAATTTTATTATTTTCACTTTAGCTCAATAAATG
This sequence comes from Latrodectus elegans, assembly GCA_030067965.1. Lineage (NCBI taxonomy): Eukaryota > Metazoa > Arthropoda > Arachnida > Araneae > Theridiidae > Latrodectus > Latrodectus elegans. The sequence goes on along the minus strand of CM057818.1, from coordinate 8,914,104 downwards.
ATAATGTTTTTTTTCTTACTTATTAAATCAATAAAAATAATTTATAAAAAAAATATTAAAATTAAATAATTTATAAAAAAATATTAAAATATTTTTATGTTTATAATTCTTAAATATTGCCTGTCCTTAAAAAGCTATAAATTCTGAGGGATATTATTTTCAACGTACTCAATTGAATAAGAAGTTTCGATAAGATATTCGTTGCCACATCGTTTGTATAAATAATAAGTTATGAGCAGAAAATTTCTGTGTCTGTCGTTTCAAGAACTTTCTTATTGGTAAGTAGCAGTCACATGGGAGTAACACTGTAATATTCTTAACGACGTTGGTGAAATATTTGTAAAATACTGGTTTTGAGAGCTACCTTTAAATTCACTTTAAAAAAAAAAAAAATATTCCGATTTATAAATATTTTGGCGTATATACTGTTAACACACACATCTGAACATTATGTACTTTTATAAACAATTGCGATTTCAAATTTTAAAAGAAAGTTTATTAATTCTTCATTCGATTTTATTTTCATGTTTAAAATAAATATATGACTCAAGATTTCATGAGAAATTTCAAGTCTACAAATTTAATTCATTATTTTACGCACACATATTGTTTACATTTTTCAAATTTAATTTTGAAAAATTTTATTTACACATGTTGTTTTAAAATAAAGCAAAAAGAAATTTTTTTTTTTTTTGGAAAGCATGCATTTTGAAACTTAATATATATCGAGAATTTTTACATTGTATAAATTTTCGGAATTTTATTTATATATGCTGTTTATAAAAAAAAAATAAGCCGCTTTTTTGCATTGCAAGAATTTTAAAATTATTTATACATAGTGATTTTTTACAAAATGATAGATTCCTGAAAGTTTTCGATATTTTGTACTTTTTGAGTAAGATTATTTCGATAAGTATTAATTATAGTGTTGGGCCAATATGATAATGTTCTATCCACAATTTAGTAAGTATTGAAAATTAATGATATATTTTGTTCGTAAATAATTAATGTTTAAGGATTTCATAAAATAAGTGAAGAATTGAAAAATATAGGTTTTATGCTAACATTTATTGATGAAATTTCATTATAAAGATTTAATGGGCTGTATCAAGCTTCATATAATCAGTTTTAATTAATAGTAGTATTTATTATACATTTTAGTGTATAACTCTAATTTTCGGTTATCGAAATGTTGCTAAATAAATTATTTATAGTTTAAAAAACAAACACAGAAATTATACTTTGTGACTTAAGCATTTGTTAAATTTTACCATATTTTGCGAAAATGAAACAAAACAGTTTTTAGATTGTTAACACTTGGATTTAAATAAGTTCAATAAGTGAAAAAAGCTAGCATTCAATAAAATTATAAATCCTTGTATTTTGATTAATCTTTTTTTTTTTCCTTAAATGACTTTTTACCTGGAAAATTCAACATTCATGAGCACATAACTTTATATACATTAAAAAAAAATTATTACTTCAAACTCAAATAATTAATTTTACTGAGAAAATAATCGTCCATTGAATAATTGTATTACTTATGAAAAGAAGATATAATAACTTGCAATGAAATATTTATTTTTTTTCATTCTTATCTATATCAATAAATTACTATTCTACTTATTTGCCCAAATTGTGACTTTGGGTTGATAAGAACGATAATGGACTGAAATTTATCAGGATATTTTGGCCTCTGTCGAACTTAAAATAAAAACTAAGTTTCTTTTTAAAATTTTGACTATGTAGTTATAATTAGTATAAAACATAATCAATATTGATTTTTAAACTCCTTATGCCGCTATTTAATAATTAAAATTCGGTTCTGCGCGCAATTCTTTTCATTTATCGATAAAAACAAAAGTGAATGTTTTTTTTTCTCTTTTTACAATAATCTTTTATACATTACCACAAAGAATAGTGAAAAGAATTTTAAGGCGAAGCAGATTTCTATTACTTTCCACCACAGATTTCTATTACCTAAAATGCCTCTTTAAAAAAAAAATAATAATAATATTTAAATTTTTTTTAAAATTATTTTTGCCCTCTTTACAGACTATACGTTTTCGCCTTTTCCAATATATCACCACTCGGAAATGCATTATTACGATGCATTATGGGAAATCCATTATGGGATGAAAAAGAGTTCAATGTTCAAAAAGTTCGCAACTAAAACGAATTTTCAAACATTATGCACCTCATTTGATTTGGTTTTAACTAATGTACACAAGAAACATTATTTCGTGATGTTAAACATCATTTTGAAATACTGTTAAATAAATTAATTTGTAAAATGTACACATTTATAGGTTAAGCTGTACAATTTTATACCTTCTCGTTTATAATAAAAATGCTGTTAAATTTTTTTTTTTAATTCTTCGTGCTTTTGCTTATTCTGGTATGCTATGAACAAAATAAATTCAAAATTAAAAAAAATTATTTTCATTGCATTAATTTTATTTTTTCTTTCCTTTCCATAATTTGGTATAATCCCTGAAATCTAAGTACTTGTAAAGTTTAGGTTCTCAGCTAGTATAAGTATGCGGTAAATTTTCAACTGTAACCTATAAATTCATTGAAACAGATGTAAAATATTTTAGATAAAACGCAGCTATAAGCAACTACAAACACTTAATACTTTAAAACGAAGAAATGTAAATCTGAAATCTCAAAAGTTTTTACACATTAAATATTAAATTTTATTTAAAAACGTGTACATATTTTGGAACATTGGAATTAGGATAATATTTGCCACCGAATACTACGAAGTGAATTTTTATACTTTAAAAAAAATTAAAGAAATTAAATTAATGAATGCAACTTAGATTTTTGTGAAATGATTTCGTCCACAATGTGAAATTTAAAACTTTTGACATAAAAGACTGTTAAAAAAAAATTATATCTCTCTATTAAAAAGCACGAGAAACAATAATTATCTACATTTGTACGAGTATTTACTTTTGCAAACCTCGTGGTAGCTTTTGTTTAATTTTCTTTGTTAAAATATTCATAAGAAATTGATAAAATATAATCCTATTAAATTACAACTTAAAATTCTGACTTTTAACCGCCCCATTATAACTATTTTGTAACATTTTAAAAATTACATTTAATTCAATAGTATGAAAACCATAAATTATGTTACTCCTGTTGAGCTGTCAATGTCAATTCGATCTTGATATTTATGAAATTGCTAGTTTCGGTTACGGAGAAAGCATGTAGTTACTTCCAACACAGTGGATATAATTTTATATATATTCTTTTATGACCTTCATTTCCTATCTTAATAGTCTTTGCACAATGTTTTGAAAAATAATTTAAACCTATGTTAATGTATGTAGACGAATAAAATGATTCACAAAAAAAATATTGTTGAAAAATGGGTAGATTTACTCTTATGGATATAAAATAATAAATCACTGCCAGTCAATATACCTCTTTAGAGTTGTTGAATTCCGATAACTTGATATCAAACTAATTAAATATACATTTGCAATCGATGAAAAACTTTATTTTTCTATTGTGTTTAGAAAAACAAAATGATGCTTGTCAGTGTTTTCAGTCTTTTGTCTCAAGTTTCGTGAACTTATTAAACCTTTCCTGATGCGATAAAAAAAGGAGACCTGCTTACTAGAATATTCAAGATTGGCTTGTATTTATTTGTAGCGGAGAAAGATTACCACAATGGTATCTTACTAAAAATTGAAACAGAGCAGCCCGTTAAAACCGGGGTCCAACAACCTTGGCAGCTAATTAGCTTCGAGAATACAAACAAGCTTTGATTAAATAATGAGGTGACATATACACTTTCTTAGAAAACAACAATTTCATCGTATCTGTATGTTGTAATAATTAGTAAATATGATTCAAGGGATATATTCAGTTGCTAATGTGCCTTTGTTTCAGCTATTATAAAACATGTTTTTATCTCGCGTCTTTTATGATTATATATATATCCAGCAAAAATTTACTGCATTGGAAATGGTAAAAATTATGAAAAAATAATAAACTATAATGTAGAATTCGTGTTTTGAAAAATTGGTTATAAATTACTCATATTTATCAGAAGAATTATGTAATTCAAAGTAATAATCACAGATTTCTCTCATTTCAATAGTAATTACATGTAGTAAAGAACTTATGCAGATCGATTCATTATTATTGTTATTTAAATGTATAAATTGAACCTTTTCAAGAGTGACATTACTTTTTGAAATGACGTAAATATTTATAGTAATTCTTATACAGTAGAATTTCATAACCTGTTCTCCATATAAGCTAGAACAGATTACAATATATTATGGTACGATTCTTTCACATATTTTTTTTTATTAGATGTAGCATATGTCTCAATTTATATTAAATTTATTATAAATCTCTAATACTAATTATAGCCAGCTATTACATTCAGTGTTGTTTTTACATTTCCTCAGAGGCCGGCTTATCCTAATGTTTTGGGAGTCCTCTCTACTTCATAACAACAAATATTTTATTTCGAATTTTCACAATATTATTACTCTCTTTTTATACATCTAAATCAGGAGAAACGTCAAAAATATAGGTTAACTTTTATTTAAAAATCATTTTAAATAAAAATAGAAAAACTTGATAAAAATCTAAAATAAAATGTTAACATTTTTATATATTATTTACTAAGATCCTATAAATGAATTGATTGCAGTTCTTTTGAGAATGAATGTATTGAAAATAAAAATAACTTAACTTAGTAATCCTAAAAAAAGTTTATTCAAATGACACTAATGAATCTGCTATTAAAATTTGTTTATTTTCATTATATATTTGAGAATGCATGCAAATTTTTTGATTGATTGGTAATTTCAGGTATAAATAATGATCTGACATTGATAATCATTTAAAAAACAATATATTCCCTGTAGTTATAGTATTCTGCATGTTAATTCTCTAATGATCAGCGTGTCTGACAGCTGATAGGGAGGTTCTAGATTCGAATCCCGGTTCGGCATAGATGTTCTTTCTCCCTATATATATATATATATATATATATATATATATATATCCTGTTTTTGTCTTTTGTATGAATGGGATGCGAATATGTGTACTGAGGAAATCTGACTTCTTCACACCAAAGTATGGTTCAGTTAGAGAAAAGTGGAACAGCACACCCCATAATGCCAGCCTAACTGCACAAGATGATAACAATATTCTGCATGTTGCTTCAGGAAATTTTTCCATTTTATAATTATCTTAGAAACAAAATTATGTTCAAAATATTAATACATTTTTATATGTGAAAAATATTTAACTTATGTTAATTGTTAATTTTCAATTAAATTATTAATTATTAATTAATAATAATTAGGAAATAAAATTAATGAAAAATAATAATTAAAAGAAAATAAAAAATAAAAATATATAGCGCAAAATTTCAATATATATATATATATAGACACACAAATAATACAGATGTATAAATATATGTGTGGATAGACTGTCCACTTTGAAGCTCTAAGCACAATTCTCTTGTTATGTATTCGATCTATATAAATTTTCTTTTTGTTGAATGAAGATAACTTTTCATTTGGCATTGAATGAGAAATAGAACGTCTCTATTCACGGGGGAAAAAAACTTTTAAAAATGATAAAAAAATCGTATTTTTTTTTTTTTTTACTAAAGTCAAGGAATGAGATCTGTTATTACAGAAAAACAACTCGCTATTGTATGAATGAAAGCACTCTCCAATTTCTTTATACCATTTTGAAGATTCTTGAGATGCGGGTTGGTGATTATTTGTGATTGTTATCTATATTAATGGATCATTTGTAAGTTTTCCCGTAGACTTTCCAGTATCATCAGATAATTTATTTTTTATTCATGAAATCATTAATGAACAATTCTATCAGTGATGGGAAAAGACTTCTTGCAATAAATTTCAGTTCTTTTTCTTGGATAAGAAATAAGTATATATCTAAGTTCCTTTTAGTTTACTGTGATAATTAGAAAACGATATTTCCTCGGGTGGATCCACAATTAGAAAACCTATAATGCCAGTGTATATGTGCTAAGGTAGTTTATTGTTAAACTATATATCATAAGTTTCACCATGATATTTACATGTTCTAAGACATTTTTATACGCAAACACATCAAAATACAGAGTGATCTTTTTTAAAATGTTAGTGTTTGGAGCGTCCTGTAGCACGATCTAATAGCCAAAATGACACTATAACTTGGTATTTAGACCAATCAAGACATGGGGGAAAAAGATACCATAAAAAATGATTTTAGTTCCAAAAGTTGTCGCCAGGACTTTGTGGCGCTGCTGTAGCTTACAATAACGAGAATTAGCATAAAACACGGGTATCAATGAGAAGTGCAAATGTTGTGCGATGACAGCGCCAGTAATAGGGGGCTATAAAAACAAGAAGTAGACAGCTCTGACAAATAATCTCAGTAGTAGAAAACGAGCTCCAGTGGCCATGCCTCTCACGTTACCGTAACGTGCGTTTATGTTTGTGGAGTATCAAATTTGTCTATTCTAAAGGACAACATAACGAAGACAGTGCGGAATATTCCTTGTGACATGTTATGCACGGCTGTGGAGAACGTTGCCACGGTGTTACTTCTGAGAACGGTGCTCACATTGAATGTGGTCAAATTCCTCACTGGGAAAGTTAATGTAGTGAATAAACATTAATAATTCAACTGTACAAATGTATGTGTTAGTATTTTTTCCCTCACATTTTATACATTGTAAAGCGCCACAAAATAACCTGGCGGAAATTTTTGTAACTTTTTTTTTTTTTTTTTTTTTTTTTGCGAAATCCTTTTTTTCGTGTTTTGATTAATCTAAATATCAAGTTTGGCGCCATTTCGACTATTAGATCGCTGTACAGGGCGCTCCAAACACTGCCACTTTATAAAAGATCATCCTGAATATTAAAATCTTTCTTTCGGTAATTTTTACATCTTGGAAAAGAAAGGAATAAGTATCACCGTAAAATAACTAAACGGTGATTAAAAAATGAGCATTGTTAAATTTATATGCCAAGGAAAAAAAAAACTTAAGCAGCAACTAAATCTATAAATTATTATTATATTACTAAATCCATAATAATCATCAAAAAATTAAATCGTAAAAATTTTGATTTCTTTAAATATTTCTTTACATTTTTAATATTGAGTTTAAGTTACGTACAATTGTAACATTACATAAACATCCGTCTTTGAAAAGCGCAAACTGAACATAAGAGAAAAACATTTAAAAGATTCTACTTGAAACATATGCATGAAGATTAAGTTATATCCTTTCAATTTTTTTCACAGTAAGAATGTTGAAAATCAAGTTATTACATACAAAAATTAAATTTTTTTTTTACAAGAAATTTTTTTTATTTTCGGAGTATTATTTGAGAATTGATATATTTAATAATTTTAAAGAAAAAATAACAAAAAACTACTTATAACAGAGTAATATATTTGTAAATTATTTTAGAACGAGATATATATTTATTTTTAGATTATTTTAACGTAGCAAAATATAGGGAAATAAATGCAACATAATAATGAATTAATATAAAATTGTAATGACACAACCAATAAAAAATTGATGTTAAATTTGATCACAGATATAAGATTACGGAAAAAAACATCGGAAAGAAAATATTATTTAAATTTTCTTCATATCAAACGTTCCAATTATTTTAATCAATTTTAAAAGAAAAAAAAAGTTGTAAAACTTTTTAAGCAACTGTCGAAAAATTGCTATATCTCTGGTGTTATTTTCGTGGCAGTATATTGCTTGACAATCTAGCCCCAGCTTTAGGTGAAACGTAGACTTTAGCCGGAGAAGGGTACCCGACTTAAGGTGAAAAAATGCGTTTTGGGAAAATAACTTTAAATTGTTTAACTTTGTTCAAAACACGGTTTTACATTAAAAAATGAAGTCTCAAGTAGAGATCAGCTGTTAACAAAATAAATAATGAATGAAATTCTTGAAAATTGCATTTAGTTACGTTATTAAATATTAAAATCGGGACACTTTTCAACTGTCCTAAGACATTTTCGATCTGAGGTTGATTGGAAAAAGCGTAAACAATTTCGCTACAGTGGGCCAAAACCACAGTACTTTTTGTAAAAATAAAAGGTGATCTGATCCCTTACATATTTTTTCTTTACCCCTTGTGATTGCATCTAGATGACAATTTTAATTGGAGTAAAACATTCCTTCGTTCTTGAAGTCAGAGGATTCCGCCTTTCATCTGGAAGGGTGGGGTTCGACTCTTAATATCAACAAATACCCACCGAGTACGTGTTATATATGTGCTCGTTAAATCTGTGGAATCGAAAGTCCTGTGGTTGATCATTGAGCAGTTACCATGGGTGCAATGATCTTGAGAAAATTTCCTCCCCCTTCGGATCAATGTCAAAATTGTGGGGGTGGATCCTCTGGTGGTACCATCTATCGGACAATTTTAAGAAAAGAGCAAAGACATACATTCACCTTCGTGGTGCTCTGATTAAAACAAAAGACTATAGCAAGGGCATGGCGAGCGTGTGTGTCCAAGTGTCATAAATAACAACAACATTGCAGAGTAAGTAATTTCGAATTTGCTTTAATTGCGGTTTAAATTAATTGCAAATCTTATAAAAAAAATTTCAAAATGAAACATAACACATGTTTTATTCTGATATAAATTTCACTTCATTCTGCTCAGCTTTCTTAGTTTACTTGCACAAAAATTCGATGGAAAAATAGAATAAGGATTTTCATTTAGACAAATTGTGATAAGTACAAGTATTGGCTGTAAAATACGAATCTAATAGTTGAGAACAACATCAAATTCTCAAACTATTCGCGTTTTGTTTCTGCTGATCTTACAATGATACAATCACTAAGAGACGCAAATATAGTAGGGAATCGATATTGTTTGACATCGAATATTGATGACTGATAAAAGAAGAAATCTTACATCTCTGACTCTGTTTAATAGCTTTTATGGTTTAACCACATTTGTAACAAATATATCCAATCTCTAATTTTCTCTGATGCTTCCTATTTTACAACATAATTCCAAATTTGCTTTCAAATTAACACTAGGAAGCATTTTTCCATATTATCAAACAGTTGGACGTTAACACGTAATTAAGGTACACATGCTGTATAATCCAGGATGCCAAATTCTGAGTTTGGCAATTTTTTTGAGGATTTTCTTATGTATCTGACAACCTGTTTTTATTACGTCATAAATGTGATAACCTATAAGAATTATGCAGAAAATTCTATTTTAGTAATCCTACTATTAACGTTATTGGGGACTTCAATCTCGTCGACATTTCTTCATCGCCAAAAAATTCAGAATTCGGGATTCTGGATTATATGGCAACTGTACCGTAACTTATATGAGTGCACATGCTAACTGGCGATTTATTATAGTTTCATTGAAGAAATCACATATAAATTTTTCAATTGAAGTTTGATTTTGTAAAACAGAATTTTTAAATTTTAATGATATATAAATTCTTTAATTAAACCTGAGATTTAATCGTCATTCCTGTAACAAAAATTATGCAACAGAATATAATGATACTAAGAGATTGTCATAATGACATAATGAGAATTTTAAATGGAAAGATTAATTTCTTAAACCCCCACTGATATCCCATTTCTCTTTTGACTTTAAATAAGAATAGTACGATAAGTGTTAAACATTTCTCGAGGTACACATCTTTTAGTTCCTTGTAAAATATTATGAAGTTAAGCTTCTGTACTTCCAGATGACCCCAGAAAATTATGAACATCAAGTTTAGTATGACTTGCTGCATAAAACTAGCATAAGTTCGAATACTTCGTAATATTCTTTATAAAATTTAATGCAACATGGTAGGGACGCTTGAAGTTTCTTATTGTTGGTGAATTTTTTTCTCTTACACCATATATTATTTTCAACGTAATTTTGTCGTGTTGTCGTTCTCATGACAGTGAAATAACAAGTATCTGTACCTGATATTTTTGAAGAACTGTCTGGTTGTATATATTACACATTAAAAAGCCCATTTATCTTTCCGTTAGTGTGGCGTATTATGGAAAGGAGAGTGCCAGCTCCAGTCTTGATCTCGTCATTTGATTATGGTTTAGAATTACAAGAGTTGACTTTTTAGTCGATAAAAAAATAAGCTACTGGAATCATATTGCAAAAAAATAATAAATAAATAAATTATCAACACACACACAGCCTTAATTTCTACAATTTTTTAAACATGGTATGTACATTTATCAAATACTACGTTTGGTTTTAATTTTAACTGATTATTTTTTAATAAAATCTACTTAATTTTTAATGTTTTACTCCTAGGTCTATTTTCAACGAACTTCTCTTACAAAATCAGGAAACAAATTATTATAATGCATTTTCAATTAAAGCCACCTGAGTATTTACAGAGTCAAAAACCATCTGCAGTTTTAATGTAAATTCATATTAGATATAAAGCCTTCCAGCAAAGATATAGGCTGAATCCTAGTATCCGTAACGTGATGGATTTGACAACATACTTAAGATTCGAATCTTATGTTTATGTATTGCCATTTTGAGATTTAAAATTTTCTTGATTATGTAATACTTGCGTATGGTGATGGTTATGAACCTCTGAATTTTGCCAATGGCCACATTTTTTAAAACCACGTCAAACGCGTTACGTATGATAGGATTTTACAAAGATATAATGTTTGAAAGTATAGTTAACATAGTTATATAAATAAATGTTAATAAATATAGTAAAATGCTACAGAATAATGTTTGGAAGCTATGTTCAGCACTAGAATTAACTGTAAACAAATGTGAAATCACGTAATCAAATGCGGTATTACAATAGACAGTTATTTAAGTAATCTAAAATGAAGGCATAGATGTCGTATAATCCAGCATGCTAAATTCGGAATTTGGTTATTTTTTTTGACGGATTTCTTATGCATCTGGCAACCTGGTTTTTATTACGTCATAGAGATGGGACCATATGAGAATTATGCAGAAAATTCTATTTTGGTAATCCTAGTATTTATGTTATAGTTCCCGTCACAATACGTATCTTGGCAACATTTTTTCATCGCCAAAAAAATTCAGAATTTTTAATCCTAAATTATACGGCATCATTGCCAGAATGGACAATTATGTTACTTACGTATTATCGCAATCATATTGGCGACATTAAACCGGGCCAATTTTAAAAACGGGATATGCTGACGGGACATGGATCGCGTAGTTGAAATGTACAATGTGATAGAAACAGTATGAAAGAAAATAATACGTGAAGAAAAATAAGTAATTTTTATCTGTATAATTCTTATACCTTTATTTAACGATATATCAATTACGTTTTGGTCGAGAATCATGCAAAATGGTTTTTAGAATAGAATCAAAGCAATTTTTTTTTTATCATTTTCTTGGTCTTGTCGCCATATGAATTCTGCCAAGTAAGATTCAAGATGGTGTCTTGCTGTACCCCGTTGTCTCTTGTTCCTCCATTTCGCGAAACCCCACATTCTTTGGTATGCACACCTGTTTCGGGGTCGACAAAATTATATTTGTGATTTACTCTTAAATGATTAAATTCAGCGATTGCCAATTGATCAGTCTGATGCACCTCCAAATGTCAGAATTAAGTGTACTTCATTCCTCAATGTTTTCGACAGTTTTTCTGGAAAAGCAAGGCTGCAGTTCTATCAGGTCAAAAATGCTTGTTTGGTTTCTCGACAGACGCCACCAGAAATCTATTGCTCTGGCAATATTCGAACCGAATTATTTTTCCTTTTCGGGAACAAGCTTTCATCTATTTCCACAATGCGGCCAGGTCCACCTATTTTTGTTCTTTCTTTGCTTTCCATATGGAGAACACAAATCTCTCTCCTGTAATTATTCCAATAATTGACTATTGTGCCTGATAAATTAAGTGTTGACTTTGTAATTCTTTTAATTAGTTTGTGACTGCGTTGTTAATTCTTTGCACCAACAATACATGAATCTTACTGCTGTTAATAACGGGATACGACTTCCCTCAAATCACTTACCACTTCTTGTTTCCGCGTGTTGATTGCAGGTTGCAACGTTGCACAACCAAAAAATCTGTTTCCGAGAATAAAGCTTCATCAGGTGAGAGTTGGTACATTTCCTAACGTCTGGTAAAATGTTATATTTCTATAAGTGTAACGGCATCTTTTTCGGTAAATCCCAGATTCGCATTTTAGTATTCGAGGTTGCCATCTTCAACGAACGGTTAGGCTGAGAAAGAAGGCAAGCAGGGAAATATGAAAAGAATCACATGGTTGTCAATTTGGCAAGTTATCCCGGAGGTTGGCATGGTTGCTATAATACGTAAGTAATACAATTATTTATTATTAAAGTATGCAGATATAAGAGATGTGATTAAAAATTTACTTACGGGGTTTGATTTTATGGCGATTTTTTATGCCGAGATAGGACCCAAAATGTGTATAGCGAAATGGGAACCCTAAAACAACGTTAGTGAAAGCACTGAAATCAGGTTATCAGGGTTACCAGAAATTAAATTTTATCAACAATTTTTTTGCCAAATCAAGGGGTACCGGCTTTTATACAGAACTCGGGATGTGAAATGATAGTTTGAATAAAAGTCATTCAAAATGTGACTGCAATGATCTCTATCTTCCATGAAGCGATCAGTTTTGTGAGAAATCAATCTGAGATTATTCATTCTTATGTTAATCAAAATATTACTGCTTTGGGTGACGACTTTGTCACTATCAATAATGATACATCAATAATGTCACCATCTATATGAACAAGATTTTTACTTATAGCCATCGTGAAGTCCAATATACAGGAAAACCGATGATTAGTTTTAAATCCATATCTTAATCGTTTTGAACATCCTTGGAATTATTTCGAAGATAATCTAATGAGTTAGAAGATTTTGTATGTACATATGTTGAATCAAACAGAACAGAAATTATTATATGTATATTTTGGTTATTATTATGGCATTCCTTATCTTAATCGCTTGCATAAAAACCTGTATCATTCATGATTTAAATTTACAGATGAGATTTTCATCAAATTATTTTATGAAATGTTTCGTCACTCACCAGGTCAAATGATCAGTGTGCCTGACAGCACATAGGTAGGTGCTGGGTTCGAATCTCGGTTTGGGTGTGGTTGTATTTTTTGTCACACTCCTATCTTTGAACTTTCCTTGTACGAATGGGTTGTGAACTATTTTACCCTATAAAAGGGTACCTATGGCATGTGTGTATTGAGAAAGTCGGACTCCACAGCAAATTACAGTTCAGTTGGAAAAGTGGAGCAGTGCACCCTATATTGGCAGCTTAGCTTCCACATGACAACAGCAACATAAATATTTTCATTTTTATTATTTCTTCAGAGCATAGTTTATTTGGACATTTCTTTTACTAATTTGAAGCGTTGTATTTGGTGTAAAAATTGTGCACAAAAAAGCAATTATTAAAAATATGTTTTTCAATTTCGCATTTTTGAATTATATTTTCTGCTATATTTAAATTAGAGGAGACCCTACAGTTCCAAAATTAGCAATAATACTGCTTTTAAGCAATCACACTAAAATAATTGTTAGATAATCTCATTTTCTTTCTGTTTTTTAGAACTATTGTTTTTTTTTTACTGTGTCTGCATGCTAATACTATCTAAAAAAAAGAAAATTTCATTAAAATATTTTTGTTACTTCCTTTATCTCTGAATCCTGTACACCTTTAAAGATGCTTTTACTGGTTTTTCACAACTAAAATTATGATATTTTTCAAGAAACAATAACCGAACTGGCAGCCGAATGGTAAACGCTCTTGCCTTCGGCTCAACAGTTCGTGGGTTCGAATCCCACCTTGGGCATGGATGTTTGTAGTGGTTCGGAATCCACTTTAAACCGTAGGTCGTGGTCTAATTAGCCCTCTTGTGCAAAAAATGACCGTTGAGCGACAAACAAGAAACAATAATTAAAACGTTTAAAAAGATAATATGTACATTCAAAAAGATAAAATAATTGGAAAAATGTGTAATGAAAATAGTATGAACAAAATATCCTGGTTTAATTTGATTGATAAACGATTTTTCATCATCGTACGAAATTTCTCGAATCAATTATCATAAGCGTAAAAAAATAATAATATAAAAAACTTTGGGTACTTAAAAGTGATTAAAAATAAAAGACTTATAGTTGAGAAGAATAATTTAATGCAAATATGTAAGAAATAAAGAAAGCTTTTAAATACTTTAATTAATTTTATTGTTTCTTCCTCTTAGTTTTCAGCCTCTTATTGCGTTTACATTTATATTTAAGGGTTTTAAGAAATTTGCTTAGAGTCCATTTAAATATTCATTTCAATATTTTTATTTTCTTCCCTGTCAAATTAGAAGAATTTTGTTATTTTACAGTTATGTTTACAAAATTTTGGATATTAATTTTTCATGTTTTAATGTAATTTTATCGTTAAAAATTTTGTAGCAAAATAGTGATTACAAAACTTGATCATTCAAAATAAACTTTTTTTTATATTTTATTTTAATTTAATATAAAATAAAATTTAATCAATACAAAATTTAGTCGAAGCAACAAATCAAAATTTCTATGATTTGTTGATATATTAAATTTCTTTGAACAAGCTTTAAATAGGTGACTGATTGAAAAACAATGATTTTAAGTGATTTTATTTGCTTTTTATACAAAATGTTTTCCGTGAAAATAGAATAGATGATAATATAAAAAATTATTTCTCTTTTCCATTTCTTAAAATAGAAAATAACTCTTTTTAGTAAAGAAATACTTTATTTTATTCATTTTGTTTTCTTAAAAATTTGAAATCCATAAATCTTGAATATTTTGCAAGTTTATTCTAACTTAATGAAAGTTATCGTCAAAAAATTTGCTTAAAGAAAAAAATATCAAAGTTAAAAATGAAAAAAATAAATTAAATCTTGTATAATTTTAAGATATTATTTATATATTTAATGTTTAACATTTTGGATAATATTTTAAATTAAGAAAAATGTTACCATAGAAAGAATAACTTGTATAAATGACATTATAAGTCATATTTATTTTGAACTACTTAATTACTGTCTTTTTTTTATCAATTTAATAGCTTTCTTAAATGAGGTATTAAACACGATTTTTAGGATGCATGATAAAATTTATAAAAGAACAAGATAGAAAAAGTTTTCTTATCTTAATTCCCGGATGACTTTAGGATTTAATCCATTTTAGAGCTAGAAGGGGAGAAGTTGATATTATCCTATACACTGGTGCAGCCAGTGGCTGTGCCATTTTCACACCGAAAGTTAAAGGATAATGAAATATTCGCAGAAAGACACATCCAGATCAAACCAAGATTCAAACCTAGGACCTACAGCTTTGAACTTCGGGATGTTAACCATTCAGCCATCAATCACCCAATAGTAAAAAAATTTTATAGTAAAAAAAAAAAAAAAAAAAAAAAAAAAAAAAAATAATATTATTTGAAAATACCATTGCAAATACACTACTGGCTACACCAAGAAGGCGACATGCTACACACGTGAAATTTATACGAAAGGAAGAAGGTGCTGTGATATGCAAATAATTAGCTTTTCAGCGCATTCAGACAAAGCAGGCGCCAGTAGAGACACCTTCATTGTGTTTAAATGAGGAAATTGTTCAGCCGATTCCTCATGTACAAATTGCATTTGAACGTTGTTGCCTGGTGAAAAGTTGTTGTGATGCCTCTAGTAAGAAGGAGAAATGCGTACCAGCACGTTTCTGACTTTGATAAAGTTCGAATTGTAGCGTACCGGGATTGCGGTTTATATTATCGCAGTATTGCTGCTCGCGTCGGTCGAGATCCAATGACTGTTAGCAGAATATGGAATCGATGGATTCAGGACGGTAATACGGAACACCATGCGGGATCTCAACGGCCACCTATCACTAGCAGCCGAGAAGACAGGCATATTATTCGCATGACCGTAATGGATCGTGCAACCACGTCACGAGCCGTGAGTCAAGAAACGGGGTCGTTTGGAAGACAACAAGTATCTGCACGAACAGTTCGACGACGTTTGCAGCAGCATGGAGTCTCAGCTCGGAGAACATGGCTGCGGCTTCCCTTGACGCTGCGTCATAGACAAGAATGCCTTCAATGGTGTGATCAACGACGAACCTGGGCGCACGAATGGCGAGACGTCATCTTTTCAGATGAATCCAGGTTCTGTGTACAGCATCATGATGGTCGCATCCGTGTTTGGCGGCATCGTGGTGAACGCACACTGGCAGCGTGCATTCGTCATCGTCATACTGGCCCATCACCTGGCATGATGGTATGGGGTGTCATTGGATACACGTCTCGGTCACCTTTTGTTCGCATTGATGGTGCTTTGAACAGTGCACGTTACATTTCTGGTGTGTTACGACCCGTGGCTCTACCCTTTATTCGAGCCCTGCGAAACCCTACGTTTCAGCAGGGTAATGCCCGACCGCATGTTGCCGGTATTGTACGGACCTTCCTTGATACGGAACATGTTCGGCTGTTGCCCTGGCCAGCACGTTCTCCAGATCTTTCACCAATAGAAAACGTCTGGTCAATGGTTGCCGAGCGACTGGCGCGTCACCAAACGCCAGTCACTACGGTTGATGAACTGTGGCATCGTGTTGAAGCTGCATGGGCATATGTACCTGTACATGCAATCCAATCTCTATTTGACTCAGTTCCCAGGCGTATAACTGCTGTTATTACTGCCAGAGGTTCTGGGTACTGATTTCTCAGGATCTATCCAGCCAAATTTTTTGAAAATTTAATCACTTGTTATTTCTAGTATAATATATTTGTCCAATAAATATCATTTTGTTTTCTGCATTTCTTCCTGGTGTAGCAATTTTAATGGCCAGTAGTGTAGATTCATATTTCATGAGAAATTTTGCTCATCATTTTGGATATTTTTACCGTTATATTTATAAGCTAAACAGCAACTTTTACCTATAACTTGCTAACGTATAAAAGCGAATCCAGACATTTAAAAAAGCACAAAATAGAATTAATTTTTCAAAATCAAAAAAACGAGGAAAAGAAATTTTTGAAGCAAAAGCGACAAATCTGTGCATGTAATTGTATAGATACTTATTAATAAAATTTCTCGAATAAAATAAATAATATTTTATATTAAACAATTTTTTTTAACTAAAAGCCTATTGTTATTTAAAATTCGCATCAAGTATATATATATAATCTTTTTCAGATTTATTGTTAAATATTTTTCTTGAATTTGGTGAGTTTCTTTAAGCTATGGAGCGCACAGCATTTGAGACTGATTTGGATAGACAATCGAAATTATTATCAAACAAATACATCCGTTTGAAACAAAATCACCCTTACAATATAAGCATCGAAGGGATTGATTGGCAAAAGGAATCTTTGAAGGTGAGTTTATCAGTGTATATTGCTAAGAGTAATAATTAATGTATCATAAATAATAATTATGTTATTTTTACTTTTGTGTAATTGTTTCGTGCGCGAAATATTTCTTACATTTGCAATTAGAAGTGAAAATATTTTCAATATTCCATAATGATAATCAACATCTGAAATCTATTCTATGGGGTATGAACAAATATTATACTCCTAACTTTCATAGATGGATAACTGTTTTTGGGTGAAGCGATAAATAAAAATACAAAAATAAATGTTGTATAGTTAATTAGGCTAGTTTAAAATTTAATTTTAAAATATTATGAGTAATAATTAACTATGATATGTTTAAAATTAAATTTTAAACATATCTATGTATATAATTTTATACATATGATACGTTTAAAATTAAATTTTAAACACATCATGATTAATTAATTTTATTTTGTTATCGTGTAAATTGATAGCATAACAACAGAAGACTTACAAAGCATATTATAAAATCCACATAAATTGACATAAATTATAAATATAGAATTTAACTGTGCTTTAAAGAAAAAGTCTATAACACATTTCTAAATAATTAAATTGATAAATATTGCAATTTTGATTTTACTGCTGTAAGATTTTATAAAAAGTAAAGAATTTATCTATAAAATTAAGGCTTAATACTTTGAAAAATTAAGTATTTGAGTACAATAAAGCCGTCCCCCAAATAACATGTTTTACACAGTTAAATTCCTTTTACCCATAATTCTTTCTGTTAATTTTACTTAAAATTATTAGTGCTGTGATATTTTTTAAGAAATATAAAATAAATCATGCATAAATATTTGGTTTGGATTTAGAATCATTTCTTGGATTTCATATAGATCATCGTTATTTAGCATGAATTTGTGTGTTCCTAAAAGATGCATCTTTACAAAGAAATTAAATTAAATAATCGCGATTTCATCGTATCGGCACACGCGATTATATTAAATAATTTTAAGGCAATTGTATATTGTTTTATAGTTCATATATTTCATTAATAAATAACAAATTTAAGGGGAAAAAAAAGTTGAAGATATGGCAATATCTTTGAAATTTAATTGATACATAACTGATCTAGGTAATAGCCAAAAAATCTCTGGATTTTAGCAGTCTTAAAAGTTAATGAACATAAGATTTTAAGTGGATTATTTTAGAATAATGAGAAAAACAATTATAAAATTAAAAAAAAATCGACAGCTTAATCGATATGTAGAGCAGTATTATCCAAAACATCGATCGCGAGCTACTAATAGCTCCCAGGGTAGATCTCATTAACATTCCAGTCAAATAACTTCAATTCCTATATACGTTGAAATTATTTTATAGTTCAGCAATGAATTTAACGAACGCTCCATAAAGTTGAAAAGGACTTTGACTGCTTCACTGTTTGTTAGTTCGCTCTTCATAAGGATTGATGTGAAGACGTTATGGAGAATTTGGTTCTTCAAAAAGATAGTGCTGCATTTGGTGTGGAACTTGAATGATTTCTAAAAGGATTTTTCTATGAAGTTGATTTCTTCAAGATCTGAAAATATTTAGCCCAAAATTGGGCTAATTTTCCAAAATACTAACCAAAATTGAATATATTTTTTTGAAGAAAAATACCCAATTTTGGTTCAGATTTTTCTCCAAAATGTTGGCAATACGCAGCTCTAGACATCCTTTTTCTAATATTGAAATTTATTAAAAATAAATGCAGAAGTAGACTCATCGTTAAAAACTTGTACTCTAATAAGACTTACTCATTATTCTTAAATCATTAAGAAACCTGTTGACAGCAAAAAGAGCAGCATCTTTCACATTAAAGTAACTATAAGTCTAATAAAAAAAGAAGCATTTACGTGTGTTATTCGCTACTAACTACACTTTTCTTTCTTATGTGTAATTCAACTTTACTTCTTTTTTGTCATAAATAGTTTAATTAAAACTGATTTTCATATTCATAAGGCGTGTAGATGTATATGCAACATATTTAACATTTTTAAAAAAGTTATTTAAAAAAAAGTTGGTAGTTATTTTAGTCAGTAGTTGTCTCAATAGAATTTCAATAAAGTAAGGTAACTTAGATACTGTTGTAAGTTTTGCGACCACTGATTTAGAGAATAGATAAGCGGAGAAAATCTTGAAATATAACACCGATTATAGCCGGAAAGAAAAAAAAATGAAAGGTATCTAACGACTACCTGAAATTATTTTAAAATGAATAAAACTTTTTTTTTTATGAAAATGATTTTTGTGAATTCATATAAAAAAAAAGTTTTGGTATACTTATAATTGACTTATAATTTAGGAAATAAATTGTGAAGTTTATTCAAAAATAAAAATTGTTTCAGAATAGTCTATATTTTTTAATGATTTTTTTCTTACTGGATTACTATTTTTATCCCACCCATTTAAATCGACTTTTGGTGTTACAACGCAAAATTTCCTCTGCCTTATTCCCCCCCTCTCATCAAATTTCTTTTAAAACCACAATATCATTATCCTATTTTACGAGAAGTGTTATTATATTTTTAGAAATAAGCAAATCAGATAAAATTTGCTAATTAATCATGAATCCAATTGTTGAATATAACACGTCTTTGATGTATTAGATTTTTATCATTATAAAATGATAAAAATCTAATACACGATAGACAATATCAATATTAAAATGAGTTTGTTTTAATACAATGAATGGCATTAAATTGTATCAAGTCTGAAATAATTAGAGACACAATTAAAGCTTGAGATGCAGTGCAAACATGGCATAAACTACGGCGATGAATGGGGAATTCACTTGTGAACAACATGGAGAAAGATTCATATTTTATTGTACCAACTGCCTCTGTTGAAACAGCTGCTCTGTAACCAGCTTACGCGTGGTAGAACCTCGAAACGATTTTCTCATTAATCGAATACCGCGTTAGTATTATTTCTGCTACTCTTGTATTTTCTGAGAGTCAACATCCTTTTTATTTTGTTTCGGAATGTTCCTTTCTTTTCCTTGTGTTGATATGAAGTCCACAGATTTTTTTTTTTAATGGTATTGGCAGGGCTGATAGAAAATGTCAACATCGAAATGCGCTTTAAGTATTTATTTTATTTTTTTTAAAGGTATATTTTAGTCAAATGCACATCTGTTGCTGTTTTAAAAGATTCTATACACAGTCTTGTCAAAGTAAGATGCTTTCAACTCTCTGCAGCTTTTTCAGCTAGAATTTGTTAACTTAAAAGGATTAAGAATATTAATCTTATATTATGTGTCGTATTCATATTCAACCTTAATTGACTTAACTGACACAAAAGGTAATATAAGGTGTGTCATAAATAAATAGTGCAGGAGAATTAGAAAATAATTTTCTTATTAAAATATGCGAGCAAACAGTTTTGATTAAAAGAAGAAAATTATGGATCTGAAAATATTTTTTTTTAATAACGGAGGGCACTTGGGTGGTTAACACTTCGCCACAACAAGGGCGTAAACTGTTACTCATTTGTCGTTACCCAGCGGGCACCTGTGAACCTAGTCACGGAGGTGAGAAGCATAACTCACGCCATACCGCCACAAACCCGTTTATAGGAGCCACATTCATATATCACAGAAGAAAAGACTGAGAAAATAACATCCATTCCCGAACCAGGATTCGAACTCGTGACCCACTGCTCAGGAGTCAGGAATCACTCAACCATCGGTAGGCTATTAATCTGGAAAGGTCCCAAACTAAACATAAAGAGGAAAAGATGCCGTATATAATCCAGGATATCAAATTCTGAATATTTTTGGAGATGAAGAAATGTTGCCAATATGATGTATTTTCTTGAATACTTGGGTTTTCCAAATTAGAATTTTCTGCATAATTTTTATAGGTCCCCATATCTATGACATAATAAAAATCAGGTTGCCAGATACATAAGAAAATCCACCAAAAAATTACCAGACTCAAAATTTGGCATCCTGGATTATGTAGCAGCTGTGCCCATAGAGGGGTTACCAGGAGGCTTACTTTAAATAATCTTGTAGTTATTTTTCAAGGATATGACATATTTCTATATGTATATATATAATCAACAATAATAAATAAATTTCATCTGAAGGTAGTAGGAAATGATCTTCTTGTAATAACTAGACTAGACAGTCTGTACTGTTAGACTTATGATAATACCTCTAGAAATAAAAACTATGCAATTATAATCATCAATATAATATATGATTCTATACAATTTAAATTTTGAAAGATAAAAATTTTGATAATTTATATTCTTATCAAAACTTGACAAAAAATTTACTAAACAAAAAAATTATAAAATTTTATCAAGTAAAATAGTTAAGCAATTTTAACTTCGGTTGTGCTGATAAACCATACAGTTTAAAAAGCTTTAGTATCGGTATTTATACGATTATAATATACTTAAACTAATGGTTTGAATTGGTTAGTTTGTCACTTTGCGATTGTTTTTTACTCTCGAGACCTAATTCGTCGAAACCTAAGATTTAAAATGAAATCTGAATTATTATAAATACTTTCCCAGAGAAAACAGAAGTCTAACTCATGGACTGTAATGGTCTGAGATGCATTCAGATCCAGGCATGTTGTTGTTACTTTTGACATTTGGACAAGCCAAGCTCGCTATGCCTTGGCAATTAGAATTTAATCCAATAGGGAGTGTCTTTCATTTTAATCAGAACACCACGAAATGAAAGTACGTCTTTACTCTTTAAATCCTCCAATAGGTGGCACCACCAGAGGATCCACTCCCTCAACTTTGAAATTGATTTGAAGGGGGAGGAAATTTTCTCCAGACCATTGCACCCATAGTTACTGCTAAATGACAGACACAGCACTTTCAATTCCACATATTTAACGAGCACGTATATCGTGTATACTCGGTGGGTCTTTGGCACATTGGGAATCGAACCCCACCCTTCCGGAAGAAAGGCCAATGCCCTAACCTCGGTTCATTTCATTAGATATTACAACTGTGATGTCTAATGGAATAATTTTTTTGGAATACGTAAAGGTTTTAAATACTTTTTTTTTCATGTTTACTGGCGTTTTGTTAAGGTCCATTTGATGTAAATTTGTGTGTCCAACTACACGCTGCGCTATTCGTGATTGTCTGGAATGGTTCTTAAAGGCGAATCAGAAGGCAGCATTTCGTGACGGTGAATCTCCACTTACGCGAAAGAGGTTGATCTATGTATATAAGCTGGTTGGAGGTAATTCAGTGTCGCAGAAAAGATGATAACACGGAATATTCTTAACGCCCACTGCGATCAATGCACTTTCAGAAAGCAGATTTCCGCCGATCGTTGTTCTGCAGTAGGGGTGATCGACGAACCTGGAACTGTTTATTTAATATGCTAAAAAGGATACTATTACAGGATATAAAATCGGATTCCTTTTTAAAAATATGAACATAATTGCTGTTTTGTGCCAGCTAGACTGGCAATATGGGGTGCGCTGCTCCTTACTTTTCCAACTGAGCCATATTTTGGAGTGGAGTCCGACTTCCTCAGCACACAAATGCCATAGGTACCCGTTTATAGGGTAGGCAACCATTTATACAAGGACAGGATAGACTGAGAGAGAAATTACATCCATGCCCGAAGTAGGATTCGAACCCAGGATCTCCCTATCCGTAATCAGGAACTCTGACCACTAGACGAAGTTGGCAAATTATTTTACTTAATCACGCAATTTGCTTTCACTTTTTTTCAGAGCTATCTATTGAGAAAAATATTGCATACCAATTTTAAAATTGTTTCATGAAAATTATAATATTTATAATTTCCATGAATCAACATTAAATATATTTATGAAAATACCTTGTTTATGTAAATATTTAGTTTACGTAGTTTTCATTGCATATAATACGTTTAACATATATGATCTGTTTTGAATATTAGCAAGGAGTTTATTAGCTCTTGAGCATCATTTTATATGTTAAATGCATGAGAAGAATTCAGCTATACAATCCTGATGTAGGGAGATTAACATCAAACTTAATCCTATCTTTTAAGGAGAAAACTACGTTAAAATCAAATGACATATATGTTAACTGTAAGTTTAACCTATTTTTATTTTTCATTAATTTACAAAAAGAAAACCTTAACTATACAACAAATTTTAAATTTGGTAAAACGGATTTGTAACGTCAGTTAAGAATGTTTTTAATAAAAATTTATCATTTGTCAGATTAAAATTACAAGACTATTTTCTCTTACATTATTCATAAATATTCCTTTAATCTTGCAAAATTTTTATATAGGTCGCCCTTTGTAAATTACTTATTATTTATAAAATGCTAGATAAATGCTTTTTTTTTTTAAATTTAGAATTGTTTAGCATTTTGCAAAAAAGTAAAGCATATTATGTTAAATTAATTTTCTTATTTAATAATATATGTTAACAATGGTACTTTAAAAAAATCATTAATTTAGCATCCTATCTTTATTAGATAAATATTGAATCGTAGAAAAACTTACGAACAAAAAATTCAAGTAAGTTTTCAAAGTCAATGACTTGTTATTTTATAAGAAACCCAAAGCGTATATGTACAAAAATAAGTACATGGACTATTGCACGTCCATGTACTTATTTTTGTACATATACGCTTTGGGTTTAACTAACATTCATTTACAAATTAATATCATGTATATATTTTCAGAAATATTTTTTGCAAACTTTCCACAATTCTAAAATATGGCACCTCGTGTAAAATTAAATTGTCGTACAAAAATAATTTCTTTTAAATAAAACTTTAAAGAAAGGACAAGCATAATGTAATTTTATATCGAAAAAGCACTGATTAATTAATATTAAAATACTTGGATGAAATTCAAAACGCAGTATTAGCAAAATTCAGATAGAATGAAAATATAAGAAATCAAGTTTTACGTTATTAAAATATCATCGAATTTTGATTGAAAATTGTGTTTCAAAGATAGGTATGTACTTTAAATAAAATAGTGTGCTTTTAATAATTTACGTAATATTTTTACATTTAAGAAATTCCAGTTTTTAAGGTAAATTGTCAAATTTTCGATGAGTCATTAATATACAAATGACTCATCGAAAATTTGTATAAATAAAACCACTCATACACTTTAGCATGAGAAAAGAACTTATTTCTAAAAACTATCATTTGCAAAATGAAATAAGAAAATTAATTTTTTTAAAGAAAATTTATTAAAAATTACTATTAATAATTACAAATTATCGTATTGAATTTGTATATTTGATGCATAATTTTAAGTAGTAGAGACGAATAAGAATATATAGAATCAAAATCATTGTTCGATAACAATTATAGGCCGGCAACACAGAAACTATAAAAAAATCCCGAACAGGAACATAGAGTCGCAAACCCAATCCAGATGTACTTTAGATCATAAAATTAGAGACTGAAAGATACGAGACAGGTTAAAAAAGAATGATAATTTTTTTCACATACTTAACGTGCTCTATTCGCCATTATAGAACACGACGAATTTTCAATTATGTCAGTTATATAACTCACTATTTTCCACTAAAGAGAAGTATGCCTTACAATTTCAA
Source organism: Latrodectus elegans (assembly GCA_030067965.1). NCBI lineage: Eukaryota > Metazoa > Arthropoda > Arachnida > Araneae > Theridiidae > Latrodectus > Latrodectus elegans. The sequence continues at coordinate 8,889,111 of CM057818.1, read as the reverse complement.
CTGTGTGGAAAGGCTAATGCAGAGAAAAATGGATTACTTTTCCTGCTCGCCACTGGTATTGTATAAAGCGACCAGGCTGCATTCTTGAGTTCGAGGGGTGTCGACCAGATGTCATAGCAATTTCAAGATTAAACAGTGTCCTAGACTGCCAGGGTCTAAGTTTAGAGGACCTAATTTCATTTCTGTTGTGTTGTGGCTTATCCCTGTTGGTTGATAGCAAAACAAACCAGGTCCACGAGCCCGAACGTTTTCAAACAATGGAGCACATACTCAGGGCTCGAGAATAACTGGCATTTATTAAAACCAATGCAGGCCAAAATGTGGGCGGAAACAGCTTAAATCGATTGCATTTTGGACACAGGTGATAAACTTTGTGGCCCGTCACATGACGTTATACATGAAGGTGTTCACATCGAAATCGAGTTGTCTGATCACACCAGTTACCAACCCCAATTAGAACAGCACCAGGGCGATTTTCCACTTACCATTCATGCAAAGGGGCTGTCTTTAAAAAAAAAAAAAAAAAAAAAAAAAAAAAAAAACATACATCTTGCCTGACCCGGGTGGCGATCTCTGAAAAAGTAAGGCAGCCACCATGAGCAATATCCTTACGGCTGCCCTCTCTGGCCAGACCTTCAGCAATTTCATTATCCTACACATCCATATGCGATAGAAGTCACTGAATGGTGATCTTAATATTGGCAATCAAGCGATTCAAAAGTCGGTTGATGTTCGTAGTCGTTCGGTCCCCATACTTCCACCATTCAGAAACATGTTGAATGGAGCTACGACTATCAGTCAAAATCCAAATGTCAATGCCAACACTCTCAGTTATGCAAAATTTCAAAGCCTCCTCAATAGCTATTAATTCTACAAAGAACACCGAGCAATTGTCGGGGTACCTTACACAAAATCCAATGAGGTTTTCCTTTCTAACAAAAAATCCGCTACCCAAAGTAGTGCCTTCACCCATGTGTTGTCGACAGTATAGATCTGTAATGTATCACAAGAGATCTGTAATGTATCGATAGTCCCCAAAGCAAGCTGTCAAAAGTATTCTGGGTGATATGTGTTAGGTATCCTTTTAAGTATATAAGCTGAAATCCGCCTTGAAAAAGACGCGAACAGTAGATGAATCAGCAATATCCATACCACAAGCTATTGAGACATATTATACTCTATTATGCAACCAATCCTCACTTTCAGCTTGGCTAGGCAGATTTTCCTTCTTGAGAAGGCGATTATTGCTCCAACTGCGCACATAGCTAACTAGACGTTCGGTGCTGTCCACTGCAACTAATGTGTTTGGCAAAGTATTTAGACAAGAGGTATTTGCTACACAGTCTAAGAGGTTGTAAGTCAACTTCATACAATACAATATGTCTGCGGCTACTTATCACGGAATGTTAATGATGATTCTTCCAGCAGAGAATCGAATCTTTTCTAGTCTATCAAGATTTCTGCTTCTAGTGATTGATTTTGCTATAATATATGGACTCATGGACGATATCTAGCTGTTTCTAGATCATGAGAGATTAGAAACAATAACAACGCCTTTCCCACCCAAACCACAGCAATCGCTTTTATACTTATTAAACTGACAATCAAAACCGATATTTAGCTTAGAGTTTTTCTAACTTCAACAATCATGCCAAACTCACAAAACTGCCGCCATTATAAGTTTTTCTAGAGAATCAGTCATTAGTGTTTTTGAAATTCATCAAACCTAATTAATCAATGGCTTAAACTCAGAAAAATAGGAGCCCAACATTCGTGTGTGTTTGAAAAATTTGCAGAATCAAATAACACATATTTTAGACATTCAAGAAGTAGCTGCATTGTTTCATTTAAAATTGTCAGAATCACTTAGATATTAAATCTTTGTTCATCTAATTAATAAAACGGTTACGGTGAAAATAAATATCAAAAGGAGGTAAGGAAAGGATTTGACAAAGAGCTCAAGAAATGAAAAATACCAAAAACAACCAAATTGTTTTTTATATTATTTCATATACAATATAGCAATTAATAAATATTTATGGCAATTAAAAATGTGCTATAATTATCTAAAAGCGTGGTAAATGTGTTGATAAAATCAGGAAAATTATGAATATATTAGGTATCATATGTTCACTTTTGATAAGAGAAATTCTCAATAAAAACTAACAGCAAACTAAGAAAACTTCTCTGTAGAAATACTGTCCATTTCAAAACTTTTGACTTTCATAAATATATAAGGATTACTTTTTTATTTGAAATTTTTCGAAGCTCCTTAATCTGACGTCAAATTAAATTCTATGTAAAATAGTACCATTTGTGATGAAGCTCTTATTAGCAGTCACTTTGATCAAATGGTATGAGTACAGCAGCAGACAGATACCACCTAACACAGTGGTTTCCAACCTGTGGGGCGCGAGACAGTTGCAAGGGGGGGGGGATGCAGATGTTTCCAAAATATCATTTTTGAATACGAACCAAAAAAGTCGAATAGGTGTCAAAAAATGAATCAGCAGTATACATAATCCACAATCCTCACCGCGAATTTTTCGGGTACAAATGCTAAAACATCCCATCCATATTCTTCTTGGAACGAAATATCTCGCTTTCGCGTGTGGAGCCGAGCACCGGTGGGGCGTGGAATCAAAAGATAAGCACTCGCAACATCCAGGGTAATCTCGTGCTTACTCGCGCCTAACTTCATTAAACAGAAGCATTTGATTGTTTCTGTTTTCTATAAACAAAATTAGTTCGTTAGTAGTGCTTGCGATAACCACGTTGATACATACAGGACCGGCCCCAGGGTAGGTCGATCCGGGCTGCCGCCCGGAGCGCAATGATCTAGGGGCGTCAAAATCATGGAAAATGAAAATAAACTGGTAAAAAAAATTAAGTTACAGGCTTTTTTAAAATACACTAAAAAGTAAAGAATATTTTTTTATCATTCTGATATCATATCAATAAATTATTTTTCATAATATTGCGTTGTCATCGGACCCTTATATTGTAAATATACCAAATATCATTGAAATCGGTTCACGGCAATTTTCACAAAAACGCATTGCAAGATTTGATTGATAGTTTTGATTTTGAAACCAAGCAAAACAAGATCTACTTTATAACTGCATATAAAAAGGAAGTAGACTTAAAACAATGCATTATTTTTATTTGCCACAGGGGGCACACCATTTTTTTTTTACAGGGGGGCCCGGTGCAAAAAGGCTGGAAACCTAACAGTAGAAAACGACTTCAACATAAGCTCAAAATAGCCTAGTGCTATTGGCAATTCAGATATTCAGCTCATTTCCGTCGAATGAGATAAGAGATAAGAGTGAGAATCATTTTAGTTTTGTTTGCTTATTATTAACAATTGCAATATTTTGTTACAATTTTATCTTATTTTTAATGAAGTAAAATGTACAGTATATTTTGGATCATAAAAAAATATGATCGGTATTTATTTATTTATTTTTTTGCTCATCATTTTTGTTAAAATTTCATTAAAGAGTATTAATTTTCTGCCAGTATAATCACATTGTATACTAATATCCGTAAATATATTTTATCATGATAAATGTAAAAGTATTGAGTGAAAAATGTATTTAACATTTTATATAATATTATTGTGTGTAAAACAAGTTAAGTATAATTTTTTTTAAATCTATTTCAATTTATTACATCGTTTGTGTTCTGCTATACTAAATGTTTTCGATTATAATTAAAATATTTTTTATTTATAATCAATAGTTTTTGTTTGTAATAAAACTATTCTTAATAGAGAATAAAGACAAATACTCACTGCATTATTATATACTTTAATGTAAAAAAAAATTTTTATTATTAAAATATTTTAAAATTAAAAAGATATATGTTAAATATAATTCAATACAATTTGTAAAAAAAAAGTGCTTTTAAAATAATTCATAATAAATAAACTCTAATTTATACAAATTAATGAAGAAGTATTTTTAGGAATTAAAAATTAAATTTCATAAACCATATCAATAAAAAAAATTATGTGCGCATAATGTTTTTTCATTGGTAAAATCTCTCACTTGGAAGAGTCCTCAGAAATTAACTTTCTTAAATATATAATAATATCGGATATGTGTAATAGTCACCGTATGGTTATTTCAACAGCTAAAATTTCTGTAAATATAATTTTTTTATGTATTTCATTTCATCAATATGCCTTTTTTTCGGTCTGAAATCAAAGAAAAAAGCAAATTCTGCTAAGCCTAAAAAATTCATTTAGAATGTTTTGAAGTTTATCTATTTTATTCTTAGAAAAAAAGTTATTTATTTATATACGAAAAATCCCATCAACTACAAAAAAAAAAAAAAAAAAATGGCACTAAAGAACATGATTTTTTAAACAATAAAAGACTATACACCAAATATATAGCAGTTATTTTGATAAATCAGTTGTGTTTCTATAAACTAGAGTTCTTTTCTTAGTTATTTCTGCTCTTTTACACCAAAAAATTATAAACATTGGGGCTATTTGCTACAGAACCGAAAGCGATTGTTTTGGCTACCAATATAATGTTATTTTTTCCAAATTTCCCTTTTAAATAACTTTCTTTGTTGTTAAAATAATGAATTTAAATGTTTATATTTAGTTATTTTTTAGAAAAAAAATTGCGCCACATATTTTTTTTTTTAGTTGTATGTTTTAAGACACTTTTATCAGCATTTTTGTTAAGAATTAACTTTTTGTTTTAGTTCTTTTATATAAATATATACTGACGAGCAATGTGAAACAATTAAGTGTTAATTAGAGGTTGAATTTGTGCTAACTCATCTAGTCAACGTGATTTTAAGTTAATCCTATTTTAATATTTTAAAATTATCTTTACTTTTAAACATTGTTTATAAGTTACATTTATTATCATTTAATATTAACATTATTTATAAGTTTGTAATAAAGTTCCTAAATACTTATACATAATATTTGATTTTGTGTAAGGAATGTTTATAAGGAAATAATATTTATCCTTATTTAAATATGTTTAGCTTTTTTTATACATTAAAAAATATGCTAAGTCAAATTAAAATACCATTCTAGCAGCAATTTTTTTTAAAATCAAACACTGACGTTGGAATGTTTTTAAATTAGTTCAGTGAAAAGTAAAGTGTTAATATTAGAATAAAAGTTGCAAAAATTTCATTTAGTATTTTATCAAGTTGCATTACCTTAATTTTAATAAGGTAAGAAATTAAACAGAGAAATTATTTTAACAAAAGTGGGCCTATATAAGTAATCGTCATAAAAAATTGTGATTTACACATTTATTCCAATAGACTTCAGAAGTTTTAATTTACACCAGAATATAATTGTGTGGTAGATGTCCTTTCAACCCTTAAGTAGCCATGATTTAAGAGCTACAATAATGGCACTAAAGAACATGATAACAATTAATAAGAGACAAATTATTTTGTGTACATAATTAGATGCAGTAGATTGTATTCTGAAATTATCCAATCCTTTACAATAAAAACTCTTATGCTGCTCTCTTATATAGAGAGCAATATAAAAACTTTCTTAAAAATAAATATTATTGGTATACTTCTTCTTTTATAAAACTGTTTTTTTTTCTAAAATTAAATGGATGAACAACAGGAAGACGAGAAATATCTTTTAAAAGAGGCCCCATACTTTCTATTGCTTAGAATCCTTACCACACTGTTCTTGAGACTACCAAACATTTTCAATTTTTTAACGTAACGAAGCGAAATCTGTTAAAAAAAAGCAACTAAATTTGTTGAGTTAACAGCACAGCAACAGGGCTTATAGAAGGAGGGACTTCAGTTGCGAACTGATTAAGGGAAAGTGAAAACTAGGCACACGTGCACTCACGCTAGCCGTTGCCTTTCTGCCCAGCGAATAGAATCACGTGTACATGGTCTGGCTTTTCAACTAGATGAAGCGCACGCCCGCCCGCGTGGGCTTTGCAGCAAACTAAAACAAAAGCAAAGCGGCCAGGATAATGATTTTTCTCATTCATTCCTTCCGTTGCGATGAGCTCTGAGGGCAGGTTTTCGAGCAAAGCGCTCAATAACGATTGAGCGGAGAAAACTTCGGCTATCACCTGTGTTCGAACAATAGTGGTCTACTGCAACGTCAATGGACTAAGCAATCCGAAACTTCAACGGAAATGCTTGTGACGTTTTTCTTCTTTTTTTTTTTATTCATCCCTTCCCACTTATTCCGCCGGCAAGGTTGCAGTTTGCAAACGAAAGAAAGATATGATTTATAAAATGCACTTGCTTATTTTGCATTGCAGTGTGAAATAAAATTCTAGATAACAATTTACTTTTTTTTAAATCTTATTTCCTAAAGAATAAATTTAGATGGATGTAAACAAAGCCTCAAAAATTAAAAAAGTTTTGTGCATTTTATGGCAAAAAAAATTGCTGAAGGTAACCGCTATGTTTAGATAACTGAAAAAGGTGGTTCAGATTTTATTTAAAAAAAAAATATTCCCATTGTATATTTCAAGTAATTTACTTTTTTTGCTGCATAATATGTCTCATTAGAAGAAAAGAATCACCTTGCGAAGAAATGGAATCGGGGGAAAACATTATTAATTTATATTTACACAATTTTATTGCCTAAATTAAAGTTATCCATTTTTTCATTTCTATGGCTGGTTGGTTTTAATGGCGCATGGTCCTTTCATTTCTATGACTTACATTGACTAATGAAATCTTTTTATGATACATTTATTTCTATTCAAGTCAATGTTGAAAATACACTTCTACGATGCTATTACATTTCTAAGTATTATCGGGTAATGCGTGCTATTCTAAATAGCTGCTTAGCCTATGAATATATAAAGCACAACGAGAGATTAAAATAATTATATGATAAACCAAAATTAATCAATAAATGAATTGATATTCAAAACTATACATTCTAACATTAGCATTATGTTAATGTTTAAAAATTAAAAAAAATTTATTTTAACATATTTTTAGGAAATAAACCTTGCATTTATATTTAATCATCATATGCATTTTATGTACAAATTATATCTGAGTCCCATGTTCAAATAATTATAAAATGGAATTTCTAGCAATAGTGAGTTTCTTTGTAAAAGTTGATTGATGTATGACTCATCTGCACTGGTCTTCAGAAAAATGTTTTTTTTATTTTTTATCTTCAGTTATGGTGCTTTCTTTAGTATTCCTGAATGCCAAAATAAACTAGATCAGGGATGGCGAACCAATGGCACGCGTGCCACATGTGGCACGTTTAAAAATTTTGATGGCACGCACAAACACAAAATTATTTTTATAAGTTATCTTTTTGATGGAAATGAAATCAAAATTATGAATCTACACTTAATTTATGATATAAATTTGCAGTACTGAATACCTATCTTAGTATGTTAAGTGGAAACGTCGAATTATACATTTTATTATTAAAATATATATAGCATGAATTCTCTCGAAGTACACATAAAGATGCGCATTAGATAAGAAAATTTTCAGTATTTAGTTTCGTCTTCTAATGTTATTGCATGTTGTTGCCGTCGCAGCGCTCGAATCAAACGATAGACTTAGACTATTTTAGTAACCATTGTGTTTGAAACTCCAGTGTGACTTGTTAAAAAATATAACCGTTTATTGTAAATAGATATAGTGTTATTTTAGATAAATATTTTTACATATTATTTTATATTTTGCATTCGTTTGCAAGAACATGTTGCGTCACGACTGAAGTTTTAACATGTAACAACCTTAAGGTATTAAAAGTTATGTTGCTTATTTTTGAACACAATAAGATATTTTAATATTATGAGAATATATATTTAATATTATTTTATAATTAAATCAGTATAAAATATAGAAATAATTAGTGAAATTGCCTCTTGAATATAAATATCTTATTATTATTATCTTATTTATTATTTAATAATATCTTATTTAATAAATATTTTATTTATTATTTTTTTAATATCTTATTTATTCTTTTCAATATTATTTTAATTATTTGTGTAATAATTTTAGTACATTGATGTGTAACGAAATATGTTCCTGCAAACAGATGCAGAATATATTATTTATTTTATAACAATGTTATTATAAAATGTATTTTTAGCGAGCTGGCAGCCGAATGGTTAGCGCTCTTGCCTTCGCTTCAACAGTTCGTGGGTTCGAATCCCACCTTGGGCGTGGATGTTTGTAGTGATTCGGAATCCACTTTAAACTGTAGGTCCCGGTCTAATTAGCCCTCGTGTCCAAAAAATGACCGTTGAGCGACAAACCAAACAATGTATTTTTAGAATTAATTTTATTGGATAAAATAAATAAATTGCAGAAGATGAAGTTCTAATTACATGGAATTTAATTCCTGACACGTTTAGTTATTTAAAAGTATTAGAAAAAGCAATTTTATCAATATTTTTATCGAGGTGGGAATGCGAATATGTATTTTCAGAATTGTATTCTATAAAAATATAGGAATAAAATGACGGATGAGCCGAGCTCTGCATGCGTACTTTTGAAATTAACTAAATATGAACCAAAACAGATATTAAATCTTTATCACCTTGTGCACAGCAACAAAAATCCCATTATAAACAATTGTTTTTAAATTGAATTTTGTTTCTAGCATATTGCTTTTTGTAAAACATTGATTAAAAAAAATGTTTAACTAAGAATTGCTTTTATTTGTTTATTTAATTATACTTATAATTTCACCACGCTAAATTTCGAAGGAAATTTTATTGTGGTACGTTACCTAGTTAAAAAAGAATTTTTAAGTCTTTGTGGCAAGGACATCAAAAAAAGTTCGCCATCCCTGTGAACTAGATATAGTTTTTTTTTTTTTTCTTCCGGCAATGCCATTCCAAGCATAGAGCATTGTATCTGGCAAATGCATTGTGTCTGGAACATCAATTCCGCAAGACGATTCCAAGACGCGATCTCTCTTTGCAAAAGTACCTGAAAACTTGAAATTTATTGATTATACTTAGATTCGTACGCTGCTGGAAAGTGGAAGGTAGATTGGCGGAGAAATTCCTCGCAAATTAGTTAAAAAGATTGGTCATTTCAACATTAACAGTCCAGATAGTTATCCACGATTTGTAGGGCTTATAATTCTCGAATAAAAACACTAGTCTCGAATAAAAAGTTTCTCAATTAGAAAATAAAATAATGGGGAAAAACACACACGCACTATAAAAACTATAAAAATGCTAACGAAAGATTTATGAAAATTATATATATATATATATATAACTGGTAACTCACAAGTCAAACTGAGACAGTTTACGAAAATCAGATAACACAATAAACGTAATGAAATTGAGTACAATAATATATCACGAAATGATAATGAAATTGATAACACTGTAAATTAGCTGAATTATATAACACTAACTAAACTCTGTGGCATGACAGCCCATATGGGCCAAGGCCTACAGTGCCTACATCTTATTTCCTGACGGAGAGGCCCTGGGGCGTGAAGTATATATCCCGATTATGTGGTCAGCCTAACGCGAAGTCCCCAGTGTTTAGTTCCCAAGCATACTCGGTACTCAGTTTATCGACCCACTGAAAGGATGAAAGGCTGAGTTGACCTTGTCCAGCCCAACGACCGAGCCTCTTGGTAGCGTGAAATGCTATCACTAAGCCACCGGGCTTGAAATATATAACAGAAAATTTTATTTTAAAGCGAAAGGTATTAAGCATGACTAAATACATGAGCAAGTCATGCGCGTAACTGCACCTATAACAGCCAAGGGTGGCTTGTTGGTATCAATACAACAGAAGACTTGTTGAATGTCTTCTTTCAGAATAGCAGAATAGTTGGATAGACTCGGCGCACTCGTGACACAAGATATCCATCTCAAGGAGAAACATCTTCCAAACTTTATGTGAAACGTAATGCAGTGTGCCCTCCAACACAACCATGAAAATAGAAAACGCTAGACTGATGCTATACAAACACAAAGTCGTCTTATAAAAGCGGAAAGGTTGTTCTGTAGTGATGAAATAGGTTTTCCAACAAGATTATAGTACAATGATTTACAAAGAAGAAAAGACCTAGATTGCAGGTCTTGAATAAACACGCAGAAGAGTCAAACTCGGAGTAATGTAGGGGCTTGTCGTGTGCTCGTGAAAATTATGTATTACACACATACAACTATTTCGCGTATTAAGATCATCCTGCTGAGAAGAATGGGCTTCATCTATGCGCAAGACTTTTAGCTACCATTATGAACCGCATTCTACATATGCAAGCTCTCGTCATACAAAAGCTTGTTTTACATGGCGATTTGTCGGTAATGTTTGGTGAATTGGCTAAAACTTGAACCAATGATTGCAGAGTCAAGATTCCGTGCAGAATACGTTGGATCGACATTTGTGGAATAATTAGCTATTCTCTCAGCTTCACTTGCATTAGAATTCTCATTGATGTCTGGGCTGCTAAATCATCCTAGACACTTCATGCATCAGGAACATTCTCAACGCTGACAAATGATCAGTTACTAAATGGACTATCCTCCGAATTTTTCGTTTATTCAAAATGTTATATAAATTTGGTATCTTATTCCACTTAAAATCACCCCTTCTTCAGTGTGGGTCTTTCGCGATGCAATATTTATGAATTAATCATTTTGTTAAAAATTTAACCCATTGCTGGCATCGAATGATAAACCCATTTCCAGAACGATGCTTTTTTACTAGCTTGATTTTTAAACAGCATAAGCAATTTTAGAATGATATGTAAGCGCCATCTATCGCTCATTTTTTCAATCATTTTATTTTTAATGTTAAGGTTTTTTTTTTTTATCACATTTTCTCCACTCGCAAATTTTTTCTTTATAGTTTTTGAAGTTAGCACCCATTTTATATCTATATAATTTAAAATTTGTGTGGTTTGAGTTATATGAATTTTTTCTTCCGTTTTCCAATGAAGTTTTAGAAAAATGCTTACAAGCTATAATTTTAAGTTTTTTATGATAAGCAAAATGCGTGGGCCTTTTTAGATTAGTGAACCATAAGAAACAACACTTTTTATTTTCAAAAGCGAAATAGTTTGTATTCTCTGATTCTAGCCAAAAATGCATTAAATATTATTAAAAAAAAAAATCAAATAGAATTTAGTTGAGTGAAATCAATTGATACATATTGCGAATTAACTCCACAAAAAAATCCAAATATTTAGAAACAAAATCAACCCTTGAAGATTTTTGTACTTACATAAGATTGCGATTTTGGTTTAATTTTATAAAGCATTGTAGTATCAACAGTTGGATTTAATATTTATCGAATAGAATAAAATTTTCTCTGGGTCAAATATTTAATCAAATTCTTAAAAAAAATTTCCAACGCTTAAAGTCGACCAATTAAAAAATAAATTATTAATTGAATCAGGATAATTTTTAAAAAAATCAAATATTTGATCAAAATTAGCGAAATTAAGCTCGTATGCATGCTTTATTATAAGTTTTTAATGTAAATATATTTATAAGAATTTTGCCACCCACAAACGAAATTATTGGCCCATTAAAAATTACTATTTTTGATTCTTAAATTCATCCTTAATACGCTTTTTGAAATCGATGCTCTTTATATTTATTTTCTTTGTCTTACAAATGAAAATTTTTTATTTAATATACGTATGTAAGAAAATTAACAAAAAACATATATTTACATACATTATAAACTTTCTTGATTAAAAAAAACAAGTGTAACTTAAAATTGTAGTTTCTTCATCAGTTTCAATTGAATAAAATGACTTCTTTAAACAATAATCTTTTTTTAAGTATTTTTTAAATTGTAACTATGAATTTCTTGAATATATTTAAGAGTGATCTCAGTTCAACACGAACATACAGCTAAATGCATTTTGATGACCAATCATAAGCTCTCGTCTTGCGATTGATTAAAGTGCATTTAATCACACATAGACTTTTTATCAAAAATCTGATTCTAAATTGTTCTTTCTTTAATACAGAATCGCTATTGCCCAGATGTAAATATCAATAATTGGGTAGAAGAAAGGTGTGATATTAATTATTTAAGGAGTAAAAGAGCAACTTTAATTCAAGTAAAATACCTTTTATGAAACTTTAATTCTGAACTTATAATCTTTCTTGAATATAATTTAAATGTTTCTTATAAATTAAGGAAACAAGCAGAACTAGCGCCAAAGCAGACGATTATGCAAAATATCAAATGCTACCAAAAATTAGTAAGTATAATTATTTTAAAACTTGATTATAATTACTTAAAGTATAATTAACATTTAAAATTGGATGTTTCACAAAATCTGACACAATTTAAGAAACTCATGATAATAAATCAAATTAGATTAACGAACATTCTAGAATTACCTAAATTATGAATAGACCACACTTGTATATTAACCTGTGATGACTCGTTGCATTTTTTCAAAGTAAAATTTAATTTAAAAAATTGTAAACAAAATCGTGAAAAAAGAAGCATTTTTTCAATTATCTGTAAGTTTGACAATTATCGCAGTATACTGTTAAATATGGCATGAAAATAGAAATCTAATAATCGAAAGAGAAGCAACAGAAGTCATCCACTATAAATCATGCTTATAAAATTGCATTTCGCTGAAATATTCACAATATTTTCTTTCTACAAAGAAAATTGAAGTAAAAAATTATTTTGCAACATTTCTAATAGCTCATAAATATTCTTCGTAATTTTTAGATTTAATGGTACTTAATATAGAATGTGTATTTTAATGCAAGTAGATTCAATGTTAATGCATACCATAAATTATTGTGGATGAACATATTTAAAATAAGTTTTAAAAAAATTATCAGATTAAAATAATTTTTAGTTTTATTTTGGGCAAATTTATGCATTCCTCTTTCATTAAAAATAATTAAACAATAAGTTTCTTTTTTAAAGATGAACAAGGGTCATTGGGGAAATAACGATCATATATATATTGCGATGAAAATCGTAAAGCACAAAATTTATTGTAAAAAGCAAATTTTTATGATGTATATATTGGAGCTTTCTTTTTCTTCTGAATATAATTACTTTTTCTACATTTAATCATTGTTGATTTCAGACATATATAATGGTCTTCAAAATTCTCATGCCATTTATACTGTTGCCAGCTCATCAAGTCATGTGCAAATAGTGCTTTTCCTGCAAAAGGTACTAAAATATTGGCAAATAGGTAAGGAAAAGCCTAGAAAATTACATGGAGTTGGCCTTCTGTTGCACTCAATTAGTAGATGCAACTCAAAAATTGAGAGAAATGAAGAAAGCTTCATATATGTAATAGAATCCCCCCCTCCCTAATATACGTTTTCCAATTTTTATAATAAAATAGCTATTTTCTGGAGGATAACTGAATTTTCTTTCTTAGCATCGACGGCAATTTATACAAATGGTAAATTTTCGTTTCAATTATATTTGTTATCAACTAAAAAAATTTTCTTGAACCTTAAATAAGAAATTATATGTATAAAGTTTCAGCATAAACGCTAACCTTAAATAAAAATACTAGCACAAAATGAATATATATATATAAGGATTATTATTCAAAGGAAATTGCTACAGGATTATTATTCAAATTTTAGAAATAATTATAAAAAAATTAGATTTTAATTATTAATATATTTCCTCTTATGAATAAAATTTACATTTATAAAAATTTTTTTTCACTTAGGTATCAAAGGAATTAAAAAATTATGTGAAATAATTGGTTTATATATATGTAAGCATCAAACATAGATCTTAATAAATTTATAAAATATATATTTAAAATAAATAACTTTAAACATGCATTTTTTTATGCATTATTTACAAGTGTAAACTATAAAAAGTAATACATTAATATTGTATTTCTTAATTTCAATATGGCAATGCAATGGTAAGCAAACAGTTAAGAACTAGTTTTTTTTTTTTTAAATAAGTTTTACATGTAACCAATTGATTGAAAATTAAATAGAGTTGTTGAAAAGAATTAAGGTATTTTCCCCCCTCCAATTTTACATTTTCAGGAACATGAAAATTTAGTCCAAACACTTTTTTTTTTTAAGTAGAATTTAAAACCTGAGGTTTACTTTAAAAATAGTGAAGTAAGATATAAAATGCCTCCTATGAATATAAAACTATTATTTGCTGTTTACTGAAAAATGATTTAAAATATACATTTATATATCTGGTTTTGCAGGCAGGAGTGTTTTAAAACAGTTGGTTATGATGGTTTGCAATATATTAAAATCCTTTTTAAAATTATATTTTCGTTTCATATCATTCATTTACTTGGAATCAAATACAAAATTTATAATAAAAGGAAATATCTAAAAAAAAATTTTGTGCTGAAACTATTTTTAATTTTCAATGGAAAGGGGAAAAGTGCAAAATTTACAATTATTAATATATTCTAAACTTAACATTAGAAGATGCTCAACTTGAAAATTTATTAAGCTTATATACAGGCAAAACTTAGTTAATTTGCATCACAATATGTTACGCTTATTTAAAATAGGTGATCGTGATAACCAATTCTAATTGGTAGTTATCAATCATGCTGTCTGAGTGTTTATCTGGATAGAAGGAGAGTATGAAAAATCCCAATTGCTTTAGTGAAAATTTGTAAAGAAAATATTTATATCTATAAGTAAAAAAATGAAATAAAAACTTGCAATTTGTTGAGTGGTAACATTGTGTTGAATAAAAGCATTTCTTTTTACAATTTTCTAAAATTTTAAATTAAACTTAATTTATATACCTAAATCACTTATACAAATGTCACTGAATACAAGCAGTATTGTATTTTTAACTATATCAACATATTGCATTGTACATTTAGTCTAACAATAGTATTTGGCTAACTGAATCATTGGTTCCCTTCCATAATCAATGATTCAGTTATTTTCAAAATAATATTTTATTTAAAAAAAAAAAAAAAAAAAAAAAAAACAATATTTACAAATTATTTATCCAACTTTTGCTTATTTTAATTTTTTTACATAGCTAAAAAATTAAATGTTAAAAATTTATAACATGGCAAATTGTTTTCAGAATATTTTATTTTTTATTTTAAAGGGGTACCGACAGCCTTTCCAGGACATCAACCACAGCTAGATTCCAAGCAGATGAAAAAAGTATATAACAGTTTTGAAACTGCTACTCGAGTTGCATTTCAAGATCCTAAACTAATTACAAGAAAATCAAAAAATCAATGCAAACATTGTGGCTAAAGAACAATTAGCAAACATTTACACAATTTTACATCATAATTGTAGAATAAAATAAAGAATCTTAGTGTATTTACATTAATAATAAATTAGCTAAAAATTTTAATTGATTCAATTAATAAATAATTATTGTAAAATATCCTACTCAATTAAAATTTAAATAAACTGAAAATCATTTCAAAATATGTATATGTATATATATATATATATATATATAAAATACTCTAAGAATGATTCTGATTTTTTATTAATTTAAAATTTTAATTTTTTAGAATTTATTTCCAATTAATACAGTTAAGTTTGTAAAACATTTTCTTATTCAACGTTTGAAATATAGATAAGTTAAATATTAATTTCATTTTATACTTCTGTTTAGAGTAAAATGTAAAAAAATACAAATAGGAAAACAAAGCAATAAATCATTGTAATTTTATTGATTACTATTAAGAAAATACAGCTTGAAAAAACCATCCAAGCAAGTGAAGTTTACAAGTGCTTATGATATAGCAACATGTAATACAACTATTATAAAAGCTAATAATCAACATCACTTTTTGTAACTGTGCATCTATATTTTATACATACATTTCATAATAAACTTTTGATGTAAAGCAAGAAAAATTTAGCTTTTAAATGGTGAATAACAAGTTTTAAAGCAAAATGTTTCAATAAAGCACATTTAAAATAAAAATAGTAGGAATTCAGAATTAAAAAATACAATTAAAGAGACTAGAAAACACAAATTTGTGATACACAACGCTACTATTTATGAGAGCTAACTTATGTAGATACAAAAGTCACCAGTAGAGAATTTTATTATATAATAACCTCATTACAAAATTTAAACACAAAACAACCTGTTGTCTTATTTCATTCTCTCAATGCAAAGAGAATAACAAGATTATTAAGGTAGAGAAAAATATCGAAAATTAAGGGTCAACTCTTATCAAAGATATTTAATACAATACATAATAAATAAAATCACATCACCAACTATATAAAAACATTTAAAATAGAATTAACACACACCAAAACAATGAAATAGCCAAGTAAAATTTAGAAACTTTGTAAAAAAAAAAAAAAAAAAAAAAAAAAATGCAAAAAGAGAATTACATTTGAATTTATTTATTGAAATTTTTTCTTTATACTAAAAATTTTCACTACAGGTTTACAGACTAGTGAATGAAAACAATATTTATACAGATTTTTTTTTTCCTTTATTTTCAATCATTCTAAAGAATTTTCGGATTCCTCTTTTTTTTGCTTTAAACAATTTTACATAATAAAAACTGACATATCATAAGGAAAAATCACTACATATATATGTAACTTACTATATTACTGATGTGTAACAGTACTAAATGAAACATTTTCTAAATACATTTTTCATTTAAAGCAAATGTGAAACTTTAAGAAATTACATTTCATTAATTTTGTCACTTACTGTATTCTAAATTCATATTAATGATAGTATTTACATTAGCTCTATTATTATAATAAAATAGCTATGTAATGTGTTGCTTTAATTTTTGTAAAAAAATTAATTACAATAATTTTTAATCACATGTCAATAGTTTTATATAAATCATAAAGCAGAAAATACTTACAAAAATAAATAAATAAATAAAAAGACTCAACACTTATTTTTATAAATTTAAAGTAACATTCTTATTCTGGATAGGTAAGCTCAAATTAAAAGACATGGCTCTATTTTACATAGAAAGTACTCAAGTTTATGAATAAATTCGCTTAGTTTACTTTCTTGATGCTGTAAACACTATGAAATTTGATAAAATATGTAATAAAAATACATATTATAAAATTATGAATGCATAAATAGACATAAATTAAAATATAAATCCATTTACAATATTTCTTGAAAAAACAAATAGAGATACATAAAGGATCACAAGAGAATTGCAAAGATGAACATTCATAATCAGTGAAATGAAATAGCAAGCACATGTAAGTACAAATACTATAAAATAAATAAGTATTGAAATGCATTGTAATAATTTTGAAAAAAAAAAAAAAGACTATGACTATTCAAATAAAATGTCTGCTTTTTTAGTTTAAAAAGTTTGCTGGATAATTTGCAATAAAATTTTTGGTTTACATTGCCACTTTTAACAACAGAGGGTTGCACTTTCTAATATGAATAACATTAAGCAAAACATAAAGATTCTCAAATATTCAATGGTAAATATATTACAATGTAATAAAATTATACACTTTCATTTCAAAAAGTAAGCCCAAAAGAGAAATTATAATCTGCTCTACATATAGTGTAATAAAATAGTTTTATCCAGAAGAATCTGACAAGAACAAAGCCTGAGAATAATTTCATTTCACATAAAAACCTTTGATTAACAATTTATCACAATAGAATCTTCCATTTAATACTTTACTATAATGAAAGAAATCCTACAAGGGAAAGACAAGCAAGATTAATAACAATCACATGTCAACCCAATAATGGAAGGTAAGGCACAGACATTAAGCATATTAGGATAAAATTTGGGAGTGAAGCTTCATTATTTCATTCATATTAGAGAGAAGGGGAATGGTACTCTTTTCATCACTACCACATCTGCTAGGAATAACAATTCTAGCAATTAACTGCTTGTCTCCATCAAATGTCTTAGAAAAATCAGGAGTTGGAAAAGCAGAAAAATCAGCATTGATCTGAGTTCCAGTACCTTGCGAAGCACGTAAATTTGCTACCTCAATTTTCAACTTCTGTGCTTCATCTTGGAGAAATTTCAATTGAGATAATGATTCCACTAAGTGGTTTTTAGCAGCCATTTTTTCAATAGTTGGCTCTTCTCCAGGTTTTCTCCTACTTATATCAACAATAGTAGGGCAAGATAAAATTTGTGCTTTTTCCATAAGTTCTTTGGATTTCTTTGAAAGGGAAATTAGGTTTTCTGGAATTAAATTAGTTTCTTCTTCAAAATTTATCATATCTTTAAAGCCAGTAGTACTAGTAAAACCAGTTGGTTTTGCAGGGACTTTTAAAGGTGGTAAGTTTGCTAATTGCTTCATCATATTATCATTTTGAAGTTTTATATTTTCATTTTTTAAATGCTTTAAGGCCAATTGTAAATCTTGCAATTGCTGTGATAACAAAGAGCTGTCACGGGAAAGAATAGTTGTTGAGGGTGTAGATCCGGGCACAGTAGGACTTGTGGGAGATGCCACTAAGTTAGCTAATGATGTAGTTTTTGACAGTCCTTCTAATAGGGTCTTTTTAGAAATAAGTTTGATTTTATCTTTGAGTTCTCCTCTTTCAGTTTCTAGTGCATCAATATCTGCTTGTAAATGATCAAGCGTTTCTTCAAATTCTTTTTCTTTTTTCTTCAGCAACATTTTAGCCTCATCCAGCTGTCTCTGAATACGATCAACTCTTTCATCCCCATCTTTTGTAGCTATTTCTAATTTCTTTTCAGCCATTTCTTTTCGAACATGCATTTCACTTAATTCATCACTCTTTATTTTTAACAACTTCTTAAGTTCTAATATATCAGCTTCTCGAGCCTCAAGTTTAAATTTAAAGTTTTCCAAATCTCGTGCTTCCTCCTTCATAGCTTGTGCTCGTAAATAAACTGGGGCAGAACCCTTTTCCACACTTGATTTTTCAATTTCATACTCACCTTCTTGCATAACACTTGATAGTGTATTCATATAAGTCATAACCAGAGTAATTGATTGACGTAAGCATTCTGGTCCACTATCATCTTTCCCATATGCTTTATCAGTGGACTCATGGGCAAGTTCTTTTATCTTTTCTATACTTACGTGGGAAGAATCTGCAGACATTGCTACCTGTTGTACTGTAGATTTCCTTAGAGTATAGGCAGCAGTCATAACTTGACCAATACTTTCGCGACACTGATTAAGTTGTTCTTGCACTTTAGTAGAAAACTGCAGCATGGACTGACTCCCTTCAGCAGGTAAGCGTCGCCTGATTTTTTTTACAAATTGCAAAATATCATCAGAATATGTGCATACATCTTTCAGAAGGCACCCAAATTCACTTCTTTCTCCTGAATTATCTAACAAAGCAATAATACTGGAAATATCAGTATGTATAGCATCACATGCTGCACCAATTAATTTCATATGGTCACTCATTAACAGAGTGCAATCACACAATTCTGATGCTAAATGTACGCTATACAGATTGAAGAAATACATTACACACTTAATTAAGCCTTCAATATTAACATTTTCATCTAACTGATCTTTTCTCAATAAATCAATGTAAAAGTCAAGAGCTTTTTCTTGAACTGCCATTTCCATATATAATGTACCTACTTTCATGAAAAGTTCAACATTGCAATGATTCAAAGCACTCATATATTGGTGCAATAATGATTGAAGAAAATATAATTGATACAATAAACGATTACAAAAAGAATACTGATCAATTTTGTGGGTTTTCAGAACACAATCTTTAGATATTTTATCTGGGCATGGGAATTTTTCCCTTACTTGAGATGCTAAAATTTCTGATTTTGTAATCATTCTTGGAACAAGAAGGAGAATTAATATTGCATCATGATCAGATCCCCGACTTAAGAAGTTATCTGGCATAAAGGCACATAAATAATTTACATGCTGATTAGATTCTTGCACTTCTAGTCTTCTTAGATCCATTTCTACAGCTCTTGCAAATGCTTTGTTTTCAGCATATTTGACTTTAAAATCAAAATACTCCACAGGTTTAGACATAGCAACCCTATCAGATTCTTTTTGTAACTGGGCATGCAATTCATTATTTGCATCTCGAAGCTGTTCTGTCTGATCACGAAACTTCTGAATTGTTTGCTCATAATCTGCAATTGCTTCTTGCATAGCTTCGAGTTTCCGCTGCCCTTCCCGTATCTTGGAGTTTGCCATATCAACCTCTTCTCTAAGTTCTAGTTCAGTTTCTTTAGCAGATTCTTGTAACTGGTCATTGACATCTTGTAAACGTTCTAAATCATCTACTAAAACTTGTAACTCCCTCACTCTGTCTTCTAAAGATAAATTCCTTTCAGTTAAAAGCTCAATCATTTCTTCTGAACCAAGAGCAGCATCGACTTGTTCTTTCAACTCTCCTAGTTGTTTCTCATAATCATCAACAAGAGAACTTAACTTTTCTTTTGCTCGACTCAGTTCAGCTATTTCAGACTTTTGTTGATCAACTTCTTTTTGCATTCTCTGCTGTTCTTGTTTCTCTTGTGCTGATAAATCCCTCAATTTAACAAGTGCTTCTTTCAAACGTTCATTTTGCTGTTCTAATTGTTTTACTTGGTATGTAGTGGCTTGTGCATCAGGACCTTTATCAGAAATTTCATTTTTCATTATTTCATAATCTATTTGAATTTCTTCTAATTTTTCTTTAGTTTGCTCTAACTCAGATTGAAGTGCTTCACATTTTTCTTCTGCCATTTCTTTATCCAAAGTAGCTATTTCCATAGCTTCAGCTAAATCAGACATTTCTTCGGCATGCTGTTCCTTTGCTTCAATAGCTTCTTTTGCTTCCTTCTTTGCTTGAGTTAACTGACGCTGAAGATCTGCTTGAACTTCAGTAATTTTTGCTTTATATTCTAAAAGTTGTTGAACTTGTAATTTAGTTTTTTCTGCTTCTTTAAGTTTAGACTGATCTTCAGCTCGCTTGATTTTTAAAGTTTCAAGCTTCTCATTTAAATCTTTAATTTCATTTTTAAGACCATCAATTTCTTGATCTTTTTGTAACAATTGACCTTTAAATTCAAGGGTGCTAGCGGCAGCTTTGATTGACAACATATCACTTGGCTGTCCGATGGCATCCTCTTCAATGGTTAGATTCCTTAAGGACCCAGAAGATGAGACTCTAGTAGGAATTTCTGCCATATTGGCAGCTTCTTTTGCTCCTTTGTCAATGGGCATTCTAGGAATGCCAGTATTAGAAGATTTTCGCCGTTTTTCAGAAGTATCTTTAGTTAGCGAAACATTTTCTAAAGACCCAGTTGATGGTGAAGATGATGCTCTTCCTCTTGGTGAAGCATCATCCTCAATTACCACCAACTGAGCTTGGCGAACAAATATTCCATGATTGTCAGGACATGTGAAATAAGTTTTATTTTGAACACATCCATTGTTCTTACCTTTTGGTTCATCTAATATAACACCAAACCATTTTCCAGTAGAAAAATTGGTATTTCCTACAAAAGCAACTTTACCTTTTACATCCTTCCCTACTATTTCAACACGACTACCAACTTTAGGCACTTTTTCTGCCATTTTTATAAGAATTTTTTTTTTCAAAAATAATGCAAAGGATATTAATAGTTAAATATTATAAATTTATTTAATATTTGAAACATAAGTTTTTTGAGCAACTTTTTTCAAAGCTTTAGCTGGCATTGGAACAGACCAATGCTCTGTTATCATGAATATGATAGCTATAATAAAACTAGTAATTAATAAAACTAGCAAAGCACACCTCCAAATAAATAAATAATCAGGTGGAAGTAACTCAGTTTTTGGTTTTTCTTCTTGATATCCTCTTGGTATGAGAAAAAGTATTAAAGTGATCAAAAAAGCTATTAAAATGCTTCCAAGGCTAAGAAACCTGAAAAAAATAAATCAATAATTAGATAATTTAATACTACTAACAATAATTAGGAAATAAAAATGTTTATACATTTCCTGATCCAATATTAGCAACTAAAAGTAAAATATTATTTGTAGCTTTTTTCCCTTTTTTCAAATAAAAAAATAAGTCAACAATATTTTCTATTATAGTTTCATTAGATGGTCTTAGAAAGTTGCTCTTTATTCTACTCATATACACAATAGTTAATTTTTTGTGTAATTCCTAGAAATCTCATTTTTTGCAGTTGCAAATTTTATATATATAAATTAAGAATGCAGACTAATATTATGCACTTCTTTTATGAGTAAATTGAGGTACATAATAGTAGTAGTCTAATATGACTAAAAAAATAATAAAATGTCATTGAATTACATCATTACATTATAAGACCACACTCTTCAGATTTTAAGGTTATAAGGAATTAAATGCTGCACTTCTACTCTAATACACATACATTATACTAATACATACATATACTGTATACTAATACACATACATTAAAGTGGTTTTTCAAAGTTTTTTTGGTTTCCCTTCTTAAAATTTCAGAATATAGCCTAGTATTTATGAAAAGATTATTCAGAAAAAAATACAGCATGGTGTTCAAAAAAAATCCTATCAAATCTTCAGTTCTTATGTGCTATCCACAATAAAATGTCAAATGAAATGTAAAAAAGTGGATGTTAAATTTGATACATTGATAAATATACACTGATTATTTATGCAACATTTTATCACTTTAATCACTAAAGCTAATTACCCAGCATTTTTTCATAAAATTTTGTTTAATAGCTAACTTCATTTAAAATTTTTTTTTTTTTTTGCAATACTATGTAAATTTTGAATTTAATTACGAAACCATGTAAAATAAACTTATTGTGAATTTCATTTAATTAAATAATAGAGACTAATTTTTTCTTCAAATATACATTTTACATTTAATACAGCTAAGAATGTCTTTTTTTAAAATAGATATCTACAAAAAAGCATATCCTAAATGTAGGCATATTCATTGTCACTTGACCAAAAAATAATGGCTGATTATAATTTTTTTTTTTTAAAAAACACATCATTTTACTAATAGTACTGATATTTTTATCATTTAAATTTATATGCTTCTTTACAACAATGGTGATTGATTTTAATCAAAAAATAATTTATTGCTATAATTGTTTGGATTTAATACTGAAAATTATATACCCTTAAAAAATAGATAGCAAAAGATAATACAGATCTTAAGTTCTTTACATGTTTACATACACAGTCAAATATACATATATTGTGAAAAACGTATACACGAGAAGGTTTCTCAGAGAGAGATCTCAAATATGGGGGACGTGTATATGATTGCATGTATGTATGCAAGTATACATTAAATTAAATAATCTCTTTTTTTATAGATGGTTGTAGTGATTGATATCTTGCAAAGTACCAATCAAATAATTTCAGATTTATGCTTGTTAAAAATGTGAAGTTTCGTACAAGTGAGTTCTAAAATTAATAAATTTAAAATGAATTCCAAAAACATTCATTCATGAAAGGATTGGAACAACATTAATATTAAATCATTAAAGAATAAAATTTTGTGATTGTAATTATGAGATATAAACATGTTTGACACTGTTCTATATTTTAGGGATTAAACAATATGGATGTGATTGGTAAAACTAATGTATTTATTCCAAAATTTGATTTAAAAACAGACTTTCAAATGGTCTTAATATTAAACAAATTTATGTTTACATAATTCTTTATTTTGCTTAAGTCTATAAAAATTCATTTTAATGTTTTATTCAAGGGTATAAGTATCATACTTATACTTTTATTGATTTTTTCTATAGTGGATGTTTTTATTTTCTATGGATAGAACCTTTTCTACAAAAATTATGCAAATAAAATTATTATTTCTCAAACAACTTCTAGAACTTTGATTAAAATAAAAAGTTACTTGAGTAAATAAAATATCATACAAATAATTCCTTCCATAAATTTCATTTATTTCAAAAATATATGTAAAATTTCATTAAAAATGTAAAGAAAAAACGTTTACAATAACTATACATCAATATAAAATAAATGAAAAAAAAAAGTTTTTTTATGATATTTAATAAAGTTACAGTGTTAGTCTCAAATAAATTACAGAAAATGTGTAATCTGAAAAACCAGTAGATTCATAATACAACAAGTTCCATGTGAATAAATGAAAGATTAATGCCATTAAAAAGTAAAAACATTTTAAATGGTGCTCCAGTCTTCTCAAAGAGCAGAAGTTGCTCTTTTACTCCATCTATGATTAAGTCGGACACTTAAGATCTCAGTATTACAGTGACAGGAAAATAACCTATCTGTATGACGTGTCACACAGATACGAAACAGATGATTCCTGATCATATTTTGGATTGTCTGGGGCTTCCCAGACTTGATCTAAATAGAAACCAAATTATAGGTTGCACTTTTTGACAGTGGATAAATTCATAGAACTGGTAGAACCCAGTAGATAACAACAATATTTTAATGACATTAATCTTTTCTTGGCTAACATTTTATTTATTAAAAACTTGTCATGTTTTGAATATTTTTAATATATAAATATATTTGAAAGATTATAAACTTTTAACAGAATTCATGCTTTGGAAAACAATGATTTATAGATATATGAATTATTAATAAACTGATGAATAGAGGCAAAAATTTGAATTTCAGCTTACAAATTAAAATAAGACCTTTTCAGCATTGTTTTTAAATAAATATAGAAGGTTGTTTTTAAATAAATATAGGAAAACATTTTAAACCACAAACTTCATCTGAAAATTAAAATAAATCTAAAAATTGATTAACCGGCAAATTATAAATTGTCATTTTAGTGTTAATTTTAGGGTGACTTTTAGATAAGTTACATAATTTTCATAACATAAACTAAAATTAAATAACATAAACTAAAATTTTTGATATCTTTTTTTCACCTACCCATCTAATAATAAAAAGTAAATAGTAAAATTTATCATCTTAACTAAATTAAATAATAAAATGAGACTTTTCTTCTTTAATTAGAAGAAATGTGATAAAATAGTAAATTTCAAGTCTACAAGCCTGTTTTTTCACGAGATATTTTACAATGCGGTAGACAGCGAAAAATACCCAGATCTTCTCTTTATTATTAATTTCATTCACATATTTGAATAATATAAATATTGATAAAGCTGAACAGTATTTCAGAACCAAAAGGTTGCTTTTTATTTAAATAATAATATAAAGTGAAGGTTGCTTTTTATTTATATAAATATAAATATAATATAAATTTATATAAATATAAATATAAAGTAAGTTTATTCCACCGATATACAAATTCTTCATAACACTGGAAGAAATAATTTCAATTTAATGTCATTTGGTAAGTTCTTAATGGTAGTTTTATCTGCTGCATTAGTGCATAGTCACAACAGCTTTTATATCAAATATATAATTGTTTTAAATTAATTGTAAATTGGTAACATTTACCATGTACAATTGTATTACTTAATGACCAAGAATATCAGATTTCTTTCAGGAAGATTGTTACTTTTAGTAAGTAAGTTTTACTCATATTTTTTATTCTTCCTAAAAAAATTGACATTGAAATTTTTTTTAAATAAAGTTTTAAAGTTATCAGTTTTAAATTGTAAAAAAATATTTCAAGGATGGAACATTTGAACAAAGATATTTTTATCATAAATTTATCAATCAAACTTATTTAAGAATAACACAATGTGGAAAAAGCTATTCTTATATAGTCTTACTTCAGTTATGAATAAATTTATATTTGCTCTATAATTAGCTAATGGAATTAAATCATATTAATATTTACTGTTACAATATGAATATACACTTATGTAAATATTAAAATACAGAATTTATTTGTTTGTTGATGTATAGGCAAGTTTTGTACACATGATCTAATTTGATAAATATACAATTCGAAATGAGTTTTAAGCTTTAACTAACACCTCCATTCAAGATGAGAATTGATATTGTGAATAATGATGAAAGCCAGAGATATACAAATCGAATCATATAATTATATGATTTGATAATACAATTATATAAAATTTTATAATTACATAAAACAAATTCAAATTAACAATAGAGCATCCAGTAAGAAAATATTAATAGCTAATAAGGAGGGAGGGGAATTAAATTTTAATGAAAAATGAAACTACAGCTACTTTATAGTTCAGTTATATATTAACAGTTGTACATCTAAAAACATTTTCTTGGTCAAAAAAATAAAGTAAAACAACACTAGTGGTCCTAAATAACATAAAACCAATCAAAACACAAATTTACATTGAAATTCTTAAAAAAATTATAATTAATATCAAAATATAAAATTAAACTCAAACACCTAAAATTAATCATCCTTGAAAAGACAATTATAATTTTACAATTCCATACATGCTAGAATAACTACAAATCTATTGCCGGCCGACTTGTCTAGTGGTCAGCGTGCCTTACTGATATGGAGATCCTGGGTTCGAATCCCGGTTCAGGCATGGATGTACTTTCTCACTCTATCCTGTCTTTGTTCTTTCCTTGTGTGTAAATGAGGTGTGAATGGTTGCCTACCCTATAAACGGGTCCCTATGGCATGTGTGTGCACTGAAGAAGTCGGATTCTACACCAAATACAGTTCAGTTGGAAAAGTGGAGCAGTGCATTCCAATTTGCTAGCCTAGCTGGCACAAGAGAACAACTACAAATCTATTTATCATAAACAGAAAATATTTTGAGAAAAATTTCAGCACTTCTGTAAGTTTAGCAGATACAGTGGCAAATGCCTCAGAGTTTTTTAACTTTTATGTTGTAACTTATGTTTTATTGGCATTTTACTAAATATATTTAAGGATATAAATATATTTTAAATTCTGTAATTACATTTCGTCACTTTAAATGTAAAATGTTGAACTAATTATTCTATTTCAAAGGACAACATCTGTCCTCAAGATTGTTAGGGATTAAAAGCCATATGTATCACAACTTTATAACTAATTTTAATTTAAATGCAAATATTTTATAAAAATTTCACAAAATTGTGATTCATTATTAAATATCAAAATTAAATTGTTTACGGATTCTAAGTAAACTTTAAAAATAATTCAGTCAATTTGGAATTCATAACATAAAACGGAAATATATCATTAACATTGAAACAATTTGTATTACATACATTTATTTGTTAAATATAAATAAATATATTGGTAATATTAAATAGTGAAATGTAATAAAGCAATTAATGTAACACTTATATTTCTCGTAATAATTACTTACGAAATAGGGCGTCGCGCTTTAGAAAAAATTATTGCTAAACTTAAAGCACTGATCCACAATGCTATTAGAATAAATACACCTGTGCCAACCCCCAGCACTTTATGACTCATACCCTACTGAATCATGTTTAATTTTATTTATATTAATCAATTTGAACTTAACACCCGTTTAAAACTTTGTTTACGTTTGATCAGTTCACACCTTCCCCTCGCCCCTTATGTCGTATTAAATAATTGATTCAGAAACTTTTACGAATTAATCAGTCAAGCAATCAACTTATCAATTATGGAATTCCAAACATATCAATCAGATTTCATCAACATTGGTATAAATATTGAATATGATTCCATTATTTCAAACAATCGGCATTCTTTGTCTAAATAAATATTTATATTAGCGTAAAATAACAGAAGTACAAATATAATTTTAGTAAACGTGCCTACGAAAAATCGAAAAATTGGAGATATACGTGTGTGCATTCCGTTTCTGAAAGTCACTCATTCTATTTCTAAACCATTGCATTAAGCAAATTCTTTTATGATTTGATGTAGTGTTGTTGATTTTATTGTTTCGCAATAACCTAGTAATTTTTAAAAAAATTGAAAATTGCACTTTACGGATGTATAAAACTTAATCAAAAGTATTAGGCACTTTGTAAAATTATTTATTTTAAAATAATACGATAAAAAATTGAAGTAATATATTTTTCAATCGATAAGAACGTTTATATTTCAATATTTGATGAGTTTATTAATCCGTTTTAATTACTAGTTCATTAATTTATTAGCCTTGTAATTTAATTTTCAACCATGTATTTGTTTTAGGTTCCTATTATTGTGCTTTATTTTGTCTTAAAATGACTATAAATATTCGGTTGGGTTGAAATCAAGAGATTATGTGGTGTCCAACTGAAGCTTTTTATTTGTATTGATATAAATCCGTACCAAGATTCATGACTATATAGTCATGAATCATGGAATGGATTTCTTTCTAACAGCTGTAGAATGATATTCTTCGATGATTTATCAACTTTAATTCCGGTTAAAAAAGCTATTCTCTCACTTATAATACTTGTAAGGCTATTAATTTGATAATTTTACAGCCAATTAAAAAAATATTATAAACAGATCTAGAAAAGTATTAGAAAAATGATGGCCAATTCATTCAAGTGATATCTTCACTTCCCAGTAGTTGTTGAACATTAGGAAAACGGTAAGGCCGTGAATTATCAGCCATAAAAATGAAGTCTGCTCTTATGGCACTTTGGAACAGACGCACATGGGAAAATATCATCTACTTACAATAGTGATCTCGTGTTACAGAATTTCCGTCGTAAGCGTGTTGATCAGTCCGTCCATTCATTATAATATCTTACCAGACAGAAACACCAAGATCACTGCACTTCTCTTTTTCATTATGTTTCAGTGATTAAATTGTTGTCCTGATCTTACTCCAAATCAACAGGCGTTTAGAACCATTTGCGTTATTGAAAGGATTCTCATTCGTAACGAGGATTCGAATCCATTGTTGACATTTCCAGTTTTCGCGTTCATTGCGCATATAAACTGTTACGTCTATGGCCAGTTTTTAAAGTGATGCAGCGTCTAGTACGACGGGCGTATAGGTCAACTTTACGAAGGTGTCTGGACTCAGTAAACCATATTTGTCAGCCAGTTGGCGTACACATTTGCTGAGCAATGACGATTGTAGAGTGGTTTTTGGTTCTTATTATCTGCCCAATGGTATATCGGTTATCCATTGCAGTTGTTTTCCCGAGGGTCACATTACCAACCTTTAAACTATATCTATGGTTTGGAATGCTTTCGAAGTACACAAAATGACAAATTTGTTGATTTCGAATTCTTTTGTTAAACTGGCCAAGCTAAAAGCGACTCTAACTAAAACAGGAGCACAAAAGGCAGTTGTCCTAAATACCACCATCAGAGGGTGATCTGTTTAATATCATCATTATTATGAGACTGTTTATCGCTATAAAAGGCTTTTGAAAGCTATGTAAAAAAATGAATACCAAAAATGATTCTTTTGTAAAGCACACAATTGCATTCAACAAATGTCCAACGAACTTTTAGGAGCTCTTTTTGACTAGCATTAACTTTTTAATTCACACTATTTTTTTCGATTGACAACGTAAAAAAAAATTCTTTTTGATAGACTTTCCAGTGAGTTAGCTTTAATTTATAAGCAATATAATCTATAACGTAAATCATAGCTTCTTCAAATAGAGATATATCACAATTTGGATTGGAAGAAGCAAGTTCAATTCTCCCATTATATAGGAAAAAAATTAACTACGAGTTCAAGATCTAATTCACCTTGAGACATAAAAAATAGATGATTGCTTGACTTTCTCTGACATTGAATATAACATCTAGCATATCACTAGTGAAATAAACTTATTGTCCATTTTCTAAAGGGCTTACTCTCTGTGACAAATTAAGTTAATTTATTTGCGAGCAATGTGTTTTATAAGCAAACAATTACTGTAGAAGGAAAATAATACATCTTGCATCTTGAGTTAACTCTATTTGTTAAAATATAAGTTACATTCATGGATTTCAAGTCTTCATATAATCCATAAAGAGAATAAATTGAAACAATAATTTCTTTCTGAAAAGGTAACACCGATTTTTTCCAAATGCTCGTAAATTGAATCTTCCTCCTTTATTGCGTATAAAGTTTCTTTTTGAACATTAAAGTATTTTTGCTCTATAAAAGCAACTTTTAAAGGCTTGTCACTGGGGAGGGGGGTATTGGTACGGAACTGTTCATAATATCAAATAAATTATTTATTAATGAAAATAATGCATCTGTCTTAATGTTACCAGTGAAATGTATTATGATCTGGATATCTCTTGGATATTGTATTTTATTTATATAAATATCCCATGGATATCAGAACATCCCACAGATACCTTTTGGATATCTATAAAACATCCAAAATATCTAAGAGATATCCTCCAGATGTCACAATATCCAAATATCTACAGGATATTCATTTGCTGCGACCCTTTGGATATTCGAATATCTTGTAGATATCTAAGAGACAAAACGATGTCCAGATAAATGTCTGAGAGATATCTCTTGGATATCATGTGGATTTTCGTGTCTGTTTGAGAGCTTTAGCAGTAGTTTCTGAAAATAGTCTTTGCAGGTGCAACCCTTTGTCTTCCCGTTTCTTTTAATAGTTAGAATTTGGGGCTTCCATTTATGACAAATTTTTATTTCCCCGACATCTTTATTTAGTATCCCATAAGATCCTAGAATTTATTACACATAATTTTAGCTACGAATTTATTACCTTCGAAAGCATTTGATTTTCTTTTGAAAATTGGTAAAATATTATATGCTTTCCTTTTACATTTTGATATATATTTGAACATGTAGCAACAGCATTCGTTGTCCTGTTTTTTTTTTTTAAATATCCTTCCTTAAAATTAAGATATTAACTTAGAACAAGGCAAAATGAAAGAGTAAGTAGCAATGAAACAAAAGCTGGCATAGATAATGCCAGTCAGTTGATGCCCAGTGATGTCACGCTCTTCCAGTCTCTGGAGTCAAGGTATAATACAGTATTTCTTTTAACATAGAGTTGTGTATTCATTATGTTTTTCTTCCCAGATTCAATCCGAAAAATAGAAGCAGAAACCGACTTTTTGTTTCTGTAATTAAAAATTTTGCTTTTAATTCAATAATAAAACTACAAATCTATTTACACGCATACAAAATATAGTTACTTATATTATTTCAAATATTTAAGCTTTACTAACAACATGGTTGAGCCTTCATCTGGAGTTCATAATTTACAATAATTTATTAAAGTAATAAAATATCCCAAAAAATACTGGCTGGAGAAATAATTTATATAAAAAAAACATGGACTTACTAAGAAAATTTCTATTTTTTAAATTTCCATTGGCCGCGTTTACAAAGACCACTGCACCACAGATACAGAAAGAATAAGTAGACAAGGGAACACAGAAAAGTCTATAAAGTGCTGAGGCTGTCTCGAGCACGCCAGTAGTGATCGCACAAGGAAGGTTCGGATAGTACTGGACAGCGACAAGATGGTGTATGTCCATCTCCTCCCGAAGATCGCAGAGCCTGCAGAAAGGTTCTTGGACTATGCTAGTTCTAGATAGGTGCTTAAGAAGGCAGTCATGCCCTGTGGCCAAACGAAGCTCGGTAACAGCTCTGCATCCAGGCCACTTAGGGATAAATTGAAGATTATTCCGCCAGGTCTTGTTAGAGTGTCTCACTGAAAATTGATCTTTTTCTTAATGAGCAGCTTGGTGTTATTGAGGGGAATTTTATTTCTTCATGTTTGTTGGATTGAAATACCTAGCTTAGCAAGGTCGTCGGCTAACTCATTACCAGCAACACCGCAGTGTCCTGAAATCTACTGCAACACAATTTTTTTTGGAAAAATTATGCAAACCTATCAGTAGATTTTTGCACTCGAGGATGTCAGAAGAGGCAGGGGTTGTATTAGAGTTTACTGCGAGAAATTTCTATTATTAAGCCGGTCAATTTTCAGGACTACGAAAACCTGTTAATTTATTCCTTCAGCGATTCTTCCGAGGAAAACCCGACACGGGGCAATTTCTGCTCTTAGGAACATGGCTGATGGAAAATCCTGGGTTTGCCTTCTCACCAGCAATGCTCTCGCCTTTCCCTCTTACCAAGGGTTGAGGGTGTAGCTTGTTTTAGAATAATTACCGGATATGACTATTTGCAGGTGCATTTTTATAAAGTCAGTCTGGCCAATTCATCTTATTGTGTGCTCTGTGACACCTCACCTGTGACTGGGGAGCATCTCTTAAGTTGCTCCTCTCTTTCTGATGTTCGCTCCAGTGATGACTTTCAAACTCTTTCGCCTTCTGGAGCTACTTCAATACTGTACTAGACTGCATGACGCCACATGTCGGAAAAAATAATGGCAAGCGTAACAAAAAAAAAAAACCTTCAGCGTGATTTTTACTATTTGGACTCATATTATAGAAGAATACCTCTGGAGAAGACTCCAGTCTGAAAATTCATAGGATTTGATTATTTTAACTTTGAGATTTTACAGTCTCTAGATGCTAGTAGAAGTCAGACTTGAATAACGTACTAAGTACTTTTTAGCGGCGTAGATTTCAATTTTTTTTTCCACAACTCTTT
This sequence comes from Latrodectus elegans, assembly GCA_030067965.1. NCBI lineage: Eukaryota > Metazoa > Arthropoda > Arachnida > Araneae > Theridiidae > Latrodectus > Latrodectus elegans. The sequence goes on along the minus strand of CM057818.1, from coordinate 8,856,796 downwards.
TTATACCATCTCCAGTCTTCAATCTCCTGACCTCACCTTTCTCTGGAACCGGTTTTCCACAAGTCCTGCGCTATGGCAGTCTATTTCAGAAGGGGGAATGGAGAATAAGCGGGATGCAATCTAATGGGAGAATGATATATAAAAAGGTTGGTTGGTTTGTCGCTCAACGGTCATTTTTTGCACACGAGGGCTAATTAGGCCGGGACCTACGGTTTAAAGTGGATTCCGAACCACTACAAACATCAATGCCCAAGGTGGGATTCGAACCCACGAACTGTTGAACCGAAGGCAAGAGCGCTAACCATTCGGCTGCCAGCTCGGAGATATATATATTAAAAAAAAAAAAAAAGAGGTATATATATAAAAAAAGATTTCCAGCAGGGGAAAAAAAAAAGGGGATAATTTAATTAATTCACAAACGATATCCAGCCAATGAATACAACAAAAGACATGATTTAATAACTTTTCATATTACAATAAATAAATTTAGGAAAAAAAAAGTGTGCAATGCAATTTAATTTCAAATTTTTTTTATAAAATTATTATACAAAATTAAATAAAAAAAATTTAACTTTTTATGAATTTTCTCTACAATTCCAATTCAGTTTTTAAATTTAGATTAAGTTTAAATCACAACCACCAAGAATTTTTTTGTTAACAGAATGAAAATTGATTAAGCATTTGCTCAATAAGTATGAAACTTATTACAATAATTAAAACTAATTAATATTTAGAAATTAATAAAAATAAGCATGTAAACAAAAAAATAAGAGATATTATATATTTTTATCATGATATTTAAAGAGAAATTCAACCCCTGAAATGAAATTTTATGAAGAATTTATGAAATAAAATAAAAACAAGAGATTTTACAAGAAGATTTAATTGTACATTAGTTTTTAAAAGAAAAATGTAACTAATATGTTAAAAAAATTAGTTAATTTAAAAACATCATATAATGATGCAAAAAAGAAACTTATAAACATGTTTAGAATGAATAATATTTTATTATACAACCTGTACAAACAATATTATAGAAATACATGATGTAATGACACATGGAAAAGGTTAAAAACATGACATAATAAATATCAAAATTTTCAAGAAGTATTTTTCTTTTTAGTTAACTTTTGCTCGAGGATATTGATTTCTTTCTCAATTTCAGCACAGGCTCTTTCAATTTCATAATTCTTACTAACAAGACCTACCCAACTGGAATAAATAGAAAGCTTCTTAAGAAAAAGTTCAGTATAGGTAAAAAGTACAAAAACACAAAATAAAAATATACTACACTTTTTTTAAAATAAACATTACTTGTTTTTCAAGGATACAATTAATTATCAATTTATAAAAGAAATTCAAATAAAAGAAAATGATTTCGTGTAATATTGTTGAATAAATGAAAGTCTCTCATCTAACCTAGATTCTAAATCTTTCAGTTTCTCTCCGGCTGTATTTTGGGCATTTTTTCTTTTCCAGTTCACATCCATAATTTTTTTTCTAAAATAACATTTCATTTATTATCATTTTGAAGCATATATAAATGAAGTAAAATTTATTGATTAATGATTGTTAAAATTAATTGAGTATTGCAGTACAAACCTTAACTCTTGAAGCTTTTTCTGAGTTTGGTTCACCATTTGAACTAAAACTACATTGCATGATTTCCATGTTTCACAGCCATAAATATTCATTAGCTCTAAGTTACAAATGCTAGAAGGACAGAGAAATAGTTCTAAAATCAAATTCAAATGATTTTTGTAATGTAACACTTAAAAATAAATTATATTTAAAGATGACAATCACATACAATTTAATAAATATTAACCACAAGACATGAAATTTTTTTCCCTTAGAGATGAAAATATTGTATAATAACTTACTATACATGTGATTAGTAATCATCAGCTTCACTAGCTTTATAATTAATAGTTACACTATACAAAATTCATACATCTTTTACAAAAGTAAATCATGTTTAAATAAAAACTCAAATTTTATACAAAAATTGTTTTTTGCATTTTATTTATGTAAAATGAAAATTTGGAACTAAAATAAAAGATTAGGTTATCATTTAAATTCTTTAAAAAAAAGTAAATTTTGAGAATTAGGTTGTATACACTTTAATTACAGATGATTTTGGACATTTAAATTTTTAAATAATCTATTTAAATATATATATATATATATATATATATATATATATATATATATATATATATATATATATATATATATATATAATTAATATAACATTAATTAATTATGTCATAGAATGGTGATTAAAATTTTTTACAATTAACAATAAAAGAGTCACAATAGAATAAAATTACTGGCTATTCCTGACTGAGTTTCAAATAACAAATAAGATAATGAAGTCATGTGACACATTTAGAATTATAAGATACAAAGATTTTTAAATTCAAATAAATCTTTTTATTGGTTGCAATTATAACATTTAAAAAAATATTCATTAAAAATTAATTACATTGTCTATTTTTGCTCTAAACTTAATAGCATAACATTTGAATGTTTTACTCATATAATCAGGTGTATCAAAAAGTTTTGCATGCTTTTGGAATAAAACAGAGTATAAAATTTTCTCAACATCAATATTTCTTAGCATAATTCAGAAATTTTTTTATTAAACTCTTTCCTTGATCTGTTTAATTAAAAGTTTTTGGCTTCTTTTCTTGGACAGTTGTCTTTAAATTATCCAGTCATTGATTATACATCTATGAAGTTCTTTATTCAGTTTTAGTTCTTTATTTAGTTTTAAAAGCTCTTAATATATTGATCCTTGAACATCCCACCATACACACAGCATTTTCTTATACAGAGTCAAATTTGGTTTAGAGGTGGAAAGGCTAGTTTTTATGGGTTCACAATATGCACTTTTCAATATGAGGTTTTTATAAGTAATTCACTTTTCATCTTGAGTTATCATCTGGTTCAAGAAGGCCTCGATTTCGCTCCGAACAACCAGAGATGTGCATATGACAACTTGACCACATAATTTCTTCTGATTTAATTTATAGGCACACATTTTGAATATTTCCACAACAATCCTATTTTCTGAATATGGTCTGGAATAGTTTGCTGAGTTGAATTAACCCTTTCTGCAATCTCTAATGTTGTCAGAAAAGGATTTTGTTCTAATATGGTTTTAACAGCTTTATTGTTGATCAAGATGGTCACCTAGAATGTGGCTTATCAGAAAGTTAGAAATCAACTGTTTCAAAATTTTCAAACCCTTTTCTGCATATCTTGTCAGAAACTTATCTTTACCAGACAATTTCAATATATTTCTAAACGTTTCTGCAGCATTTCTTTATTGAAATTCATATAAAATACATGGCGTAAATAAACTTTATCAGCATCAGGAACACATTCGTGAATCAATTTTGTTTCTCTGGAGGGTGTTCTAATTGGTATCCGCTTCAAATTAAGAAGAAACATCAACTTATGAAGTGACAATGGCACACTCACCAGGTGTTTTACTATATAACATGCTTTAAATTTTGTCCTGAGTTGTAGTGAAAGGTTAAATAATCATAATGGCCAGGTATTTTGGAAAAATTTTTATTTCATTATTCTAAGATAATAGTTAAGGAGAAAAAATATAAATGCTTAGAAATTGTCTTAAAAATTGTAAAAATATAACCTTTCTTATAATTTCTGAATGGTGATAGCAGTAAAAACAAATCACTAGACTAACAAAACATTAATCTATTCAAATAATTAACTAATGAAAGTGTACAATGATAACATAACAGAACTAACAAAGATCAATAATAAAATTGCACAAACTGTTATAAGATATAGAAAGGAAATATATATATATATTTATAAATAAAAGATGAAAAAAACCAATATCAAAATGAAAAAAGAAAAAAAATTGAAAATTTTTTGGAAAAATATTTAAAAAGTTTGATTGATTTTCAAACAGTAAATTAATTTTTTTTTGTAGTTTTTAAGAAAAAATAACACATTTACTATCATATGATTTTGCTTCACACATAATTTAATAGCTAGAAAAGGAATAATACTAACAAAATTCATAATTGTTAATATAATTATTGCATGTATTTGTTGGTGAAATAACACTAACCATTCAGTTGTCAAATTATTCACTTACATGTCTGCAGAGCATTAAATTCAACACAAAATACACTAGTTTTTTTTATAATGAATTATAATAAACAAAATATATAACAATGTAGAAAGACTCCTAAGTTAAAAGGTTAATTACAATCAAATTATTATGTAACTTGATACATATGCAACACACTGCAATGTTATCTCCGAAACAAAATTAATCATTAAACATAGAAAAAATTGATTCAAACCAATACATTAAAATTTTTTCATGTACCAACTAAATTAAAAAAAATTAATGAATTATTTAAGAATTGATTTTATTTTTACCTTATTACTTCAATTTTAAAGAATGTTTCTTTTTAGAAACTAGAATATTTCTTGGAAGAGATTTTATAAATGGTGAAATAAATATACATCAGATCAGAAAAGGAAATAGGTTTAGAAAAATTAGAACTTTTTTGTGAAAGACCATGAAATTTAAATTCTATTAAACTTGTGAAATGTAATTAATAGTAAGTAAATATGATTTATGAGGGAAAAAAATATTAAATCAAAAATTGCCAATTAATGCACTGATCTGTATAACTTGCTCTACTATGTGTATGACCTAACAATTATCTAGCTCTGTATAATTTGCTCTACTATAAAAAAAATAGGGAATTTTGGTGCTTGTATATTTCTCGTATAAAAAAACTATTCCGATATACCCCCACAATTGATCAAAGTTACTGTTGAAAGGCAGTTTCTATCAGAAATAAAATTTAACTTTTAAATTAATTTAGTCAATAAATGGTAGTTATTTAGTTTATAAAATCTAAAGTTTGTACCATTTTTTAGATGTTTCTAAAAATGTAAGCTTTTTAAAGCAACATAAAACACAAATATTTACAACAGTAATTGTGATTTTTTTCCATCCCTTTTCTGGTTATTATCGCACAGGTTAGAATAATGTTGTACCAAAATTACCTATTTTTTTATTGTGAAAATTATAGTTGCAGTCCTTTATCAAATAACATTTTTTACTCAAAAGAAGAACACCAGTTCTTCATTAAAATTAACATTTAAGATGAAAGGAGATACTATTTAATGTAAAAATAAGTGAAATTATTCTAATGCTATGATGGAATTAAACATATAAATGTTATACCGAGTAGCTTGATGTTCCAACTGTGCCATTGAATTATCAACACATTCAGTCCAAGCAGCTAAATCTGTCATTTTTCCAGCTGGTGGTTGAGGCAATTCATACCTGTTAAAAATATTCAATTTTACTATGAGAATATGTATTATGTGAATTGAAAGGTATAAGTTCAGTATCCCCATATTTGATTTCTCGCCAAATCTGGCGCCCTTTGTTTTGATCGTAGTGTTGCCAAATTCAGTTTTTGTTACTATTCTTTTTTGTTTTGTGGCCAGGATTCGTTTTTCTCATGTTTTACATAATTTTTACTTTATATATGTGCTTTTTTCAGTGGCAACAGATATTTAAGTTTCACTTCGAGTTTCTTTGTTCTAAAACTTTCTGCAATAAAAACTCAATCTTAACTTAATGTGAGCTATAAGCCTATGAGCATAAAGCTCCAAAGAGGTTTTTTGTCATTATCTAACCTAACCTAGAACTTTCTTTGTTCTACATTTCTATTGCAACTGGAAGCCATTTGTCTTCTGTTTGCTATTGGTGCAATTAGGGGATTTCCCCTCAGTTGTGTTTCGTTGTCGCCAGCATCCAATCATTATAAATTTTCCTTTTTTACAATTTCTTTTTATTTGGTTTATATATTATACATATATTTTTATTTATTCATTTATTTTATTTAAATTCTATTGCCTACATATACTTTTTTATTGTATTTGTGTTTCATCTTTACTTAAAAAGTGTATATATTTAAAAAAAATAATTTTTTCATGTTTTTTTAAATTTTATAAAGTACATATATTTAGAAAAATATTTTCTGCATGCTTTTTTAAATTTTATAAAGTGTATAAATTTAGAAAAATATTTTTTGCATGCTTTTTTATTTATTATTATTTTTTTTTATTGAAATGTGACACTGGTGACAATAAACAAAATGTCGAAATAAATATACCAATTGGCATATCAGCTTAACTTCATAGCAAGTAAGTACATAACTTATATTTATTTCCCTTTTTAAAATTTCTAAAATGCTTATTTTTCGATCGAATTTCGGGAAATTTCCCGTGTTAATAAACGTGCGCTTAGCTTGGCGATGAGAAAAATTCGCCGCATTTGCCAATATATGTGGATACTGAACTAGTTCCAATTGAAATGAGAGAAAATGATTGTTTTAATTTATTAAGATATTTTCTCATGTTTTTTTTTTATCTCCTTGAATGTAGCCTCATATTATTACAACTACATTAAACTATTCCAGAAAACAGTTGATTTTCCATATCCTAGATTTCTTAAAAGTTACATCAATAACCTTTTTAATAAAAAAATTTTATGATGATAAATTGTGTATGATAAGTTATTTTTGTCATGCTTCTAGTAGTATACTCTTTGTAATTTAAAGCTATTTAATATGTTTTTCAACAATCTCATAAGTTTAAATCAAAGATAAGTACAGAGAAGTTACATTGATGTCAGGATTCAGTCTACTACAAAAGATAAAATAAGCAATGACTTAATATTATGAGACATACCTTTTTTTTACACAGAGATTTTTGAAATTAACACATACGTATTTATATACATTGTTATGCACATCATATGCAACTTTTGATTATTGTAAATGTGAAATGAAGAATATATATAAATATATTTTTAATTCATACAGAAACTAATGAAAATTTCTTGCACTTATTTCTTCTTCATAAAAATAATTGTTAAATATAGCAAACACAGTTAAATTTGTATCCACTTTTAATATTCTTTTCATTATTAGCAGATTCAGGATAAGTTGGAAAGTAACACAAAACATGAAATTTTTATTGGACTATATAATTTTTAAAATGTATCTTAAATAATTCCAGAAATATTCATTTCTCATCACTTCAAATCATAAAAACTAAGTGCACTTATTGATCAAATAATTTTTTTACAAATGAATATCTTAAAGGTAGCCAGGTAAACTATATACCTTTTCATACTTAGGACATCCATAGGAAGTCTAGCATGAAGTCTCTCAAATTCAGTTTTTAGAACTTCTGTCTGCAAATACAATAAAATATTAAATTTAACAATCACAGCATTTGTATTTTAGTGTGATCCTAACATAATAAAATAAAACAAAAACTACACAATAAGTTATGTGGTACACATTTACAATTAACTACAAGCATTTTTGAAAAATTTCAAATTAATTTTCTATTGTTAATGTTATTCAATAATTTAAATTTGTCAACGAAAGGTTTTTATGCACTGATCATTAATTTCTCATAAAAAAATTGATTATTCAATAATTTTATTTTTAGATTAACAATGATCCCTGACAATATAAATACAACAAAATAACAAAGTATAGGACAAACTTTACAAATAATAAGCTTCATAATCGTTTTATTTGATATCAAAGAAAAATCAACAATTGTGCTAACAGCATATATAAGGTAATTTTTAATGATTTCCATTTTTTAAAATATTTGATGCTTGAGCTGCTTTTATAAATTTGGTTCAGATTTACTGTACAGTCACCCTTGGGGCAATTTTTTTTAGCACCAAATTTGGCAAACATTTTTACTTGCAACCTGCCAAACTAGTATTTTGGCAACCCTATTTATCAAAAGTCTGTTACTGTAACCACCTTATTTAATTCTATTTTGAACACATTGTCTCTGTGATTTTATTTTAGTTCAATCACGTTGTCCCTGGTGTGTTGCTTTTTTTCAGCTTCCTTGTTCTTTTCAAAATATTTTTGTGATGGCTGACACATTGTGTATGTCTGATGTAAGAACAAGAATGTTTGGAAATAATGATGTTATTTGGTATGATGAGAATGTGAATTTAAGGTATTTATATGGATTGGAAATTCGACGAACATTCAGACCACCTTATTTTTGACTCGTGCGATTCTTGAGAGATGCTCAACTTCTCTCGCAAGATAAGTCTACTATATCATCTATGAATTTTCAGATATTGTTTCTAACCTTTCTTCGCAAATAAAATTCTGTTGAGTACAGTAAAATAAACAAAATTTGCAAACTGTCTTATTTAAATCTATTTGGGACATATTGTCAGAGTTTTTATTTAAAAAACATTGTCTCCAGTGCATTGCTTTTTTCAGCTCCCTCATTCTTTTCGAAATATTTTTGTGATGATTGGCACATGGGGTATGTCAGATGTAAGTGCGAGAATGTTTGCAAATAATATTATGTGGTATGATGAGAATGAGAAATTAAGGTATTTGTATGGACTGGATGAAAGGAATGAGAGATTTGAATTTTGCATGAAAGCTGGTTTGATTGTGGATAAATATGAGTGCTGTAAATGTGCTAAAGATATGAAACTGATTAAAAGGAAGGATATAAGTGATGGATATGAATGGAGGTGTAAATGTAAAATAAAAGGAGAAGTACATGATGTTAAAAGGATTGTGAAAAAGGGTTCTTTTTTTGCACTGAGTAGATTGACGCTGAATAAAACTTTAGCTCAAGTTTATATGTGGGTGAGTAAGAGTAGGACTCAATTCACTACGAAAGAGAGTAAATGTTCTACAAAGACTGCGTGTGATTTTCGTTCTTTTTGTCGTGAGGTTTGTGTGAAATGATTGAAAGCAGTGTGAAACTGGGTGATTCTTGAGACAGATGAGAGCAAATTTAGTAAGCGTAAATTTAATAGGGGTAAACATGTGGAGGGTAAGTGGGTGTTTGAATGTGAGATGGGTAAATGTTTTATGAAAGTTGTGGATGATAGAATGTCTGATACTTTGTTGAATGTGATCAAAGAGTTCATTCTTCCGGGTTCCATAATAATTTCAGATTGCTGGAAGAGCTACAATTGCCTTTCTGATGAAGGCTTCGTGTACCTGAAAGTAAATCAGAGTCTGAATTTCAGGGACCCAGATACAGGTGCCCACACTAATACAATAGAAGAAACGTGGAGAGCAGTGAAATGTGGCATGGCAGCGTCAAAAACCAAAAATGGATTAAATAACTATCTAGCGGAATATGTGTGGTGCATAAAAATAAGCATAAGTGCAATAAATTTATGGCTTTCCTCGATACAATTATGAAGGTATAACCTCCAAAAACATCTGACACAGCACCAGCAGTCGTGGCTTCAAAGACGAAGTAGAGGAGAAGTTGATATAGTAGTAAACTGGAGAGGTATGTTTATTATTCATTATTTAAATAATTGATAATAAATTAAATGGTCATCATGAAATGAATTTCTCATGAATATTTACCGATTTAAATTCATTGAATTTAATCAAAAATTTTTATGGATAATTTAACATAGAAAATTTATTATATTTTACCATTGATGTTTGAAATTTATAAATCTATGTTTTTTGTTAATTTTGTAGAATTAGTTGAGCATATTGTTAGATACCAAGAATGTATGAAGTATTTGTCACTATTTCAGCCATTTTCCTCGATCGGAAATTCTTCATACAGTCAGTCACCTTTGGTGACATTTTGAAAATTTTGCCAAGGTTGACAGTACGGTAAATTTTTAACATAAATTTAAGCAACAATAGATGTCTTAAATGTTAGACTGTACTCGAGGGTGCTCCTTGAATTCTCACCAAGTTTATCATCAAGCTGGGCATTGTTGTGCTATTCTTGGTAACCCTAAACGTTATTCTGAAATCCATTCACGATTCTGATTGGTTTAGATTTAACCATTATTTTTGAATGTTTAATATAATATTATTATTTTTTAAAATTTAATATTATAATTTAATTTATTATAATAATAATAAATTATTTATATATAATAATAAATGAATTTACTATTAATAATATAATACCTCAAAGTGATGATATTCTAGCAAAATAAAGTGCATAGATTTTTTCCTTTTTTTATGTGCTTACTGCATTATTTTTGAAATTTCATTGTGTTTTGGCCCCCATTACTGTTTGCACAGCATTAACAGGATTGGCGCCAAACAAAAATTGACAATCTCGCCAAGGGGCACCCTCAACTATATTTTTACCGTCTTAAATAAAAAGACATTGCTTTACATAAATTTATAAGGTATATTTTATAAACCTAGAAAAAATATAAATTTTTTTAAGTATTAATAAGTTAATATGTAAAATAGTATACTTCAAAAGCATGTAAATTTAATGGGGGTAAATGCTCCAAATAGTTTTTCGTAGGGCGATAACGTCGAGTTTCTTCCTCAACCATAGATAGCACCTATAATTTAAACATAAAAATAATTAATTAAATGTATACCTATTTATAGAAATAGAGGATTTCAAGTAAATTCTTTAATACATACCGCATCTCGAACACCAGGATCATCATATCCTTGATCAATGTAAGGCAATGCATCGACTATTACTTCACCAGCCATATTTTTAAAACCAGCGATTATAAACTTTCGAAAACAAACACTGAAAAATGTGAACTTTCTGGAGAACAGTTAATTTAACTAGAATGTCATGCTTATCTAAGTCTTGAAATCTTAGGCTCACATGAAAAGTTTATTCATGTTGGGTGCTCCACTACTAATGTGAAAATTATGCCATACTTTTTCTAATATAAATTAAATAGATTAATAAAATAAAAATAAAAAAATCCTTGGTGATTTAAATTAACCATAAAGTGGATATTTTGTCTTATTTTTTTCATTTAGCTTTTTCTTCTGTTTCAAACGTATTCAATTTTGGAAACAATATCGCGAAAGATTTGAAAACTAATGATTTAGAACAACAGATAATTTTCATCATTTGGAATACTTTTGCAAATGAAAAAATATAAATAAAAAAAAACATTTCTTTATTACTCGTATAAATCATGCAGGGATTTTTACTTATCGCCGTCGACACTCAGACATAGGATAGAGAACTTCATTTTGCTTGCTGTCGCTCAAAGTATGCGATTTGAAGGTAGATAGCAAATTCGACGACAAATCGGAAATACGAAACGGTCTCAATACGATGTGGCGCAAATGAAATGTTATTTGAAATCATGATTAATTTTAATAAATGAGATTTGCAATAAAGTGGCGTAATCGTGGTCTCAGATTGTTCAGAATAAATTAACAAAAATGTAATGATCATGGAGTGAACTAACCATGAAATTAAATCCTGAAGAAAAAATGAATTATGCAATTCAAACATTTAATTTCAATACTCTAGTTACCGAAATCAATAGTTACCGAATTTTACTCTATTTGAATTACATTTTGTTATAAATTACAATACTAATAAAATTATATGCACAATATATATGTATATCTCTATTGTGCATATAATTTTCTCTTAAACTAATTATTTTCTTGTCTCTTGTTCTAATTTATTCCAACAAATATAAAATGAATCTATAGATTTAGTTTGAAATCTTAATCTATGATTGTAAATGCAAGTAAATATTTTTTAGCTATAAACTTGTGAATATATTGTTCGTAACTTAATCTAGAAATCTATTAATTTAGTTTAGCATGCTCAGAATGCATTTAATTTATGCCAAATTTTTATAAATAAAGTTTGTTTTGGCTTTATTGCATTTTAGAATGCATCAGGAATTTGCTGTTTTTATGAATATTTCTTTGTACCAAAAATATAATTGTGTATTGCAAAGTTCAATCCTGTCACAAGTTTATTTTTAAATTTGTGTAATCTTTTTAATTACAAATTTATTAAACCAAGGAATCTATTATTTTCCATTTGAAAATTTTATCAGCAATCTTAATCAAAAAATATTTAACCAAAAAATAATGATTGTTCAAAAATTCTAGGAGGTACAAATTGAGAATTATTAACTAAAAATTTTATACTATGTTATATAAATGTAAACTAATATCCTCTTTGTTATTTATACCTAATTTTATAAATTTATAATAAAAAAGTAGAGTGATATCATTTTTACAATTCTACTGACAAAGTTGTATCTTTTCATCATTTTATGATATTACAGCTAGATAAAAGAAAATTCAGTTAGTATTTAATTGATTATATAAATATGTTGAGGAATAATTGATTTTCAAATATAAAGATTTTTTTTTATCGATAAACTTCTCATGTAAATGAAATTAAATTTTACTCTTTTATATGTATATAATCATTTGTGAATAAACTTATTTTGAGACATTTATGTTCATATCATACTGTACGAACGTCAGGATGTTAGGTGGCGCAGCTACGGCACTTGTTCCTTTTCGCAAAAAGAAACTTAAGAAACGAGAGAAAAAAATGCTTGGATGAATAATGTCATGGCATGCTTAGTGTGGGAATAAGATGTTAATACTATATTACCCTTATTGAAAATTGTAGGAATAAAAATATTCTTATCTTTATTTCCCAATCTCATCTAGCAGAGGCACAATAATATCGAATAGCATAAGATGATTTTTTAAATTCACTTGCAGCTTTTTAACAAAATAGAAATTTTATGACAACGGAAATTGTTAAACAATTAATTACTATTTTACCCTTATATTGAAAATTGTAGGAATAAAAATTCTTATCTTTATTTCCTGATCTCATCTGGCAGAGGCACAATGATATCGAATAGCATAAGAGGATTTTTTGCTAATCTGGAAGTGGTAATCTGGAAATGTAAATGGTGAAAATTCAAATAATAAATGTTTATTAAATATCATTTATAAAGCACTGCGCAGTTAAGTTTTTTTTCATAACATCAAATTATGTTTGATGATTAATTGCAAGAGGTGAACTTTCCTGGATACGGGAAAAACTATCAAATTCTGCTTTCTTTGGTTGGTTCTTATCTTTGGCAACTTGTTATCGTATTGATCACCTTATATATCTTACCATATATGTGTTTAGAAAGTTACGCTTGAAATTAAGTATCTATTTTAGTATTTGTATTTTCAGACAAGTAAACATTTCAGCATTTTTACATGTAAATGACGACATACTCTGAAACATTGAAGCATATATCTTGCATATTTGAATACTTAGAGAGAAACAGTTTCAGTTTTTTCAATTAAAATGTTTGGCATTAAATTTTACTTGATATACAGCAATTTAAGGCACAATTGTTTTGAAATTTTTATTGCTTTTTACTAGATGACTTTTTTTAAAATTTCTTTTCTAAAAATTTGATTTATCAGTATATTAATATCCTGTAAAGTATTTGGATAATTTTATGATTTCGAAATTTCTGGAGTTTAAAATTTTACGACGTATTCTAAAAGATATGAATTTTTTCTATCTATTTCTTTGTTGTTTTAAATATTCAATTATGATAATCAAGCGTTTTTAACTGGTTGACTGGATTAATAAACATAATGAATATATCTTGATCGATTTGACTTTACACTTCTTTCACTGTAATATGGGATTAAACCCCTGCATTAGATAATATTTTAAATTATTTTTATGAAAAATATTTTGATAATTCTCTATTTGAGAGAACTTCTGTTTTAGGTAAGAGTTTTATAAAAAAATTTTTTTTCGGCATTAAATTTAGTTTCCTAAATTAAAAAATATATTTAAATATATAATTTTCAGGAATTAATGATGGAATTTCATTAAAAATAAAATTCGAATTTATGGTAGCAAAGTGGAATGAATGATAGAAAAGAGATGTCTTATTATTTACACTTTAACACACATGTTTAGCAAATGCCAATTGTTTGGATATTTAATGAAAAAACAAAAATCGGTGATCAGAAAATATGAAATTAACAGCTTATTTTAATTTCATTAGTAATTTACTTTTAATTTAATATATTATTTTATAATGACTTTTACTTCAAAAAGTTTTCATATGAAAGAATAGTTATACATACATACATGCATATATATATATATATATATATATATATATATATATATATATATATATATATATATATATATATATATATAATTTATTCTTATTGGAAATAGTTGAGTAAATTTTTTGCAGTTAAATACAGCACATCTCTAAACCTTATTGAATTTATTATATTTACCCAGTGTACTCAACAGTTGTCACCTTAGTTGTCACACAGACTTCTGTCCATGTGATGGCTCCGTTTACCGTCGGTCTGGCTGAAGTTAGTTGTCACCCTGATAATTCAAATATTACCAAATTCTGCAATTCCTCTCGATATTTCCTAGCTTCTTATGTATAAGAGACATTTAGTATAAAATTGGAAACAAAGAGACTTACAACCATAGTGAAATTTATGCATATGATAAAATTGGATGGTCTAAGTACGGTATCCTTCCCCCAAGTGATTTCTCGCTTAATCTAGCGTCTTTTGTTTTGATTATCCATTGCTAAATTAAGTTTTTGTTATTTTTCAGATTTTTTTGTTGCTAGATTTGGTTTTGCTCGTGTTTTACACCATTTTTAGGTCATATATATGGTTCTTTTCAGTGGCAACAGCATTTGAAGGTTTCCTTTTATCTTCAATTCGAACTTTTTGTTCTACGTTTGTTGTTGTGTTTCGTTGTCGTCAACATCCAAACATCGTAAACTGTTCTTTTTCCCAATTTCTTTTTGTTTATTTATTATTTATATCTTTTTTATTTTGCTTATTTATTACATATTTTCCATATATATATATATATACTACTGGCCATTAAAAGTGCTACACCAAGAAGGCGACATGCTACAGACGTGAAATTTATACGAAAGGAAGAAGGTGCTGTGATATGCAAATGATTAGCTTTTCAGCGTATTCAGACAAAAGCAGGTGCCAGTAGCGACACCTACATTGTGTTTAAATGAGGAAATTGTTCAGCCTGTTCTTCATACACAAATTGCATTTTGAATGTTGGCCTGGTGAAAAGTTGTTGTGATGCCTCGTGTAAGAAGGAGAAATGCGTACCAGCACGTTTCTGACTTTGATAAAGGTCGAATTGTAGTGTACCGGGATTCCGGTTTATCTTATCGCAGTATTGCTGCTCGCGTCGGTCGAGATCGAATGACTGTTAGCAGAATATGGAATCGATGGGTTCAGGACGGTAATACGGAACGCTATGCGGGATCTCAAACGGCCACCTATCACCAGCAGCCGAGAAGACAGGCATATTATCCGCATGGCCGTAATGGATCGTGCAACCACGTCACGAGGCGTGAGTCAAGAAACGGGGTCGTTTGGAAGACAACAAGTGTCTGCACGAACAGTTCGAGGACGTTTGCCGCAGCATGGACTCTCATCTCGGAGACCATGGCTGCGGCTTCCCTTGACGCTGTGTCATAGACAAGAGCGCCTTCAATAGTGTGATGAACGACGAACCTGGGCACACGAATCTTTTCAGAGACGTTCTTCAGATCTTTCACCAATAGAAAACATCTTGTCAATGGTTGCCGAGCGACTGGCTCGTCACCAAACGCCAGTCACTACGGTTGATGAACTGTGGCATCGTGTTGAATCTGTATGGGCATCTGTACCTGTACATGCAATCCAATCTCTGTTTGACTCAATGTCCAGGCGTATAAATGCTGTTATTACTGCCAGAGGTGGTTGTTCTGGGTACTGATTTCTCAGGATCTATCCAGCCAAATTTTTTGAAAATTTAATCACTTGTTATTTCTATTTCTAGTATAATATATTTGTCCAATAAATATCATTTTGTTATCTGCATTTCTTCCTGGTGTAGAAATTTTAATGGCCAGTAGTGTATATATATATATATATATATGTATATATATATATATTATTATTATTATTATTACCTTTTTCTTATATATTTTTGTGAATTTATTATTATATTTTCCTTATATATTTTTTCATAATATCACTGAACGAAAAAAAGTTTTTTATTCATTTTTAGATTTTGTATACTATTATGTGATTCAAATTTTGTAAAATGCGTATTTTTGGAAGATATGGAAAATTTCAGCTTAAAAAAACATGCGGCTTAACTTGGTGACGAAAAAAAGTTTCAACAGTCGCCAATGGTAGGGGATATCCTACCTGTTCTAATTGGATAATTTCAGATTTTATTTCAATAATTTTTCGGGGAATGATCATAGCTACACATTCCTTAGCAATCAACTGCAGACTGCTTTTATATTACATGAATTATTGGATTCAAAGGAAGTAAAAGTCTACAGAATTTTTATGTATACTAGATTGATGAATTTTGAAAAAGATGTTCTTTTGGATTTATTTTACCCAAACCAAAAAGAGGAATTAATAGTTTTCAAGTGAAATTTTATGAGTTTCAGTCACCTGCTTATTTGACATGAAGTTGTTTAGATTCTGATTTATCCTTCAAAAAATTTGAGACTCTTCTTTTTTATAGATAATGAAAACGCATTCACCAAAAAGTCGAATATATCAAATCGAATAAAGCAAACAAATATTTAGAAAATAAGTGGAATATATATAAAACTACATTATAACTATTGTATTTACAATACTCACACCACATTCTTCAAAGAAGTTTTTGAAACTCTTAAAGAAAAAAAATTGTAATGTCGGATTTAAAATGAGAATGATCTCCATTAAAATTGAAAAATTTTTACTTTCAATTTTTGATTCAATGAAGCAAATTTGAATTAAATTAGATTAATATTCAAATTTGAATTGAATTAGATTAATATTCTTGCTAATTGCATGACTGATGATCAAACTACCGTTAAACTTAATAAATTTACACAAATCAAAAGTAAACTAATTATTTATAAAATATGAATCTATTAATCCAAAAGATTTTGATCTATCAGATATTCTAATTTTAATAATGAAATTTTTAATGGTTTTAGTTTTGTGTTTTATATTTCTATGTTGGTTGGTTTTCATTTATTTCATGTTCACACATTTTTTTAACTTTCTCTGAAATTGAAATTATTTTTTGTATTTTAAGCAACATTCTTTATATAAAACATATCCAATACGAAATAGGAAAATTGAAATTTACCAATCATGTTTAAATTCCCAAGTGTGTTAAAGACATATGCTGAAATGTTTTACATAAAAGAGGAATTCTTGTAAATTATCTCAGCCTCACATATCTTGCCTCCCAATTGCTAATAGTTTCTTACTACGATATTATCATAAAAATTTTACTCCTTATCAGAAACTCTCGCAAACTGATATTAAGTCATTTCAGTTGTTCTTGTATTAACATATAATTTAACAAAAAATACAATCTATTTAAATAATAATCCACATGTGCCTTATAATCCATGATTCCAAATTCTGAATTTTTTTGGCGATGAAGAAATGTTGCCAAGATGACGTATCGTGACATGCGTGATGACGTAAATACTAGGGTTACCAAAATAGAATTTTCTGCATAGTTCTTATAGGTCTCCATACATATAAACGAGGTTGCCAGATACGTAAAAAATTCAGCCAAAATTGTCAAATCTCAGAATTTGGCATCATGGATTATACGGCACCTGTGACAATAATATTTTTCACTTAAAACTAAAAAAATAATATACGAATAAATTACTAATTCAAATACATATATACAAATATAAGTGAAAATTTGTAACCAAATAATAAATCAAAATTATTTTACTAACTTTTCAGTGATTGTTTCTTTCGTTCCAGCAGAAATCATATTTACATCACTTTATTATAATTTTCATTGGTTTAAAATGTTCATGACGTCAGATACGTTTCCTCTCCTTCACACATAATTAATTGCGACATCGTATTGAGACGGCGTCGCAAATCCGACTTGTGGGCGAATTTGTTGCCTGTCTTCAAATCACATTCTTCGAGCGGCAACAAACAAGGTGAAATTGACAATCGGAAGACCTGAGAATATTGTTGAAGTTCATTTTGTTAGTAAAACGATTTCAGTTAATCTGTGGTTTGGGTATTCCTTTCTCGCATGGGCGATAGACGCGCAAAGCGTGGTATCCCTAACTATTTCATCCTAAATGCACTTTTTGTGGCAATCCTGTCCTTTTTGTTATACAATTATATGTGTATTTTTTGTTATACATTTTTTAAAAATACTATTGGTATTGTTTTCGTTACCATACCAATAGTGAATTTCGGAAACACGGATTTCGGTTTCATTGCCATAGAAACACCGTCTTTTTTGCGAGAAGACTCCGAGAGAATGCTCCTAGAGACACTAGCGCATTGATTTGAGCTGTTTGAGAAGTTGTTTTCTGTTGATTTAAGCGCTTAACACGTTGACAATAGAAGAGAAGAATAAGCAAAAAGAAAAAGAAAAGACAAAACATCGTCTTTATAAATAGTTTAAATCGATAAAAATGTTTTAAATTTTTAAAAACTTCATTAATTAATAGTATTTTAAATTAATAATTGCAATATTTGTAAACAATCTTTTTAAAATTTTAAAATTAATGCTTTGTGTGCTTACGCCAATATTAATTTCTTATGCATTTTTCATTTATTTTTTCTGTGATACAATTTTTGTCACATAAATTCTTATCATTTTATAAAGTTCTGTTTTTCAAATCCTATTTTTACTATTTTGGTTGAAAGATTCGAAAAATTTACAGGATTCTAATTTCCTTTTTGTTAAAGAAAATTTAATATTCTAAATATGGGAACAGGTGTCGTATAATCCAGGATACCGAATTCTGATTTTGGCGATTTTTTGGCAGATTTTTTATGCATCTAGCAACCTGGTTTTTATTACATCATAGAAATTGAGACCTATGAAAATTATGCAGTGAATTCTATTTTGGCAACCCCAGTATTTACGTCATAGCGTACGTCACAATAAGTCATCTTGGCAACATTTCTTCATCGAAAAAAAAAAAAAAAAAAAAACATAATTTGGAACTCTTAACTATATGGCACCTGTGTGCCTAAATATGAACATAGTTCTAAAGTTTCATTAAAGTCTGAATTAAGAATTATTCTTGAATTATTTAAATATTTTAAAAAACCAATTTTGAATACTGTCTTGAACAAATAATCGTGATCACATGGACTATTAAAATTTACTCCCCCACCCTGCACATACCATAATTTAAAAAACTTAAGTATTTTAATGAATTTAATTTTTATGTATTTTCCAATGTAAAATATGATACATCATACTTTATGTATACATAAATATTATTATAAAAATCTTATTAATATTATAATTTAGATTGAGCATCTACAGCTTGAAAATTCAATTTTTTAATATATCATTATTATAGGCAGAGCATTTCTCATTATTTGCCTTTAATACTATGTGTGATATTTAAACACAGAAATGTCAAAATGTAAATTTTTAAGTATATTTAACGCAAATATTTTCCTAATTATAACTTAAAATTGAAAACATAAAATTAATTTTGTTTCGTTAAAAAATAATTTTGTTTATTTTGTCAAATGAGAAAAATTCTTTTTGTTTCTTTTATTATTTTATTAAATTAAATGTTTAATGTAAATGTAAAAAAAAATATATAATTAAATAGATTATTAATAGAGTTATGAAGCGCAACCAAATATAATTAATTGATGAACATACTATTAACAGAGGAATATTAATTATTAACAGTTTTTAAAAGATGATACTGTTCTAGAAATATATTAATTTTGTTCTAATTTTCCGAACAAATTGAATAATTATTCCATTATTTTAACAACAGCTGACAAAGCTGTCAGTTCTATTCTTCGACATTGGAATAGTGAAGATAATTCGATAAAAACTTCCAACTACTAAATACTTGTTTAACCTAAAATAATCAATATAAACTTCACCCGGAAGAGAAGATGGATCTTTTCTATTCCTATAAATCGGTCAACGTCTTGAATTTATCAGATTAATAATTTCTTGTAATACAGTTGAAGAAATTCACGATGCCATTAACTATGGATGAAAAGCAACGTACAAATACTTGCTGATACGTCGCATTGACAAAAAGAGCCAATCAGCAAGTGCAGAATACGAAATATTGATAATCGATCACTACGCAACCTACCGGTCTATAGGAGAACTCTAAATGACTATTACATACAATACGCGTTTTGGATATCGGTTTGTCATATCGTGCTTTAAATGTTAAACTTCGATCATCAGCCGCTTGTAAAATTGCTACCGAAATGAAGATACAGTATCACGAAGACCTGGTAGTAAACTTCCTAGAATTACAACTGTTCATGATGACTATTCTCGGTGTCTGAAGCATTTTTGGACTAGTTTGACCTATGAACTTGCTTCAAGAATTGTGATGTCATCAGAAAATGTGCTATCTAGACAAGTTGTTTGCAGGTGGCTGCATGAAATTCGTATACATTCCAGACTACCACCAGGTTTTGTGCCTTGCCAATACCTCACAGAAGATGTCGGTTACAGTAGGCTCTGAATCAAATACACATCAATGCGCAAAAATATTATTTAAATTGAGTTCCGATTTTGTATAAATAACAATGATTCTCTCAGATATAAATCAGGAGAATCCCATGAACTTGAACTCACGACCACAATACTAGTGAATAACACGATTGTAGTCATAATTATGCCAAGGTTTGGGCAAAGATATCATTTGTCTGCCAAAGTCATCCCCTCATACTTCTTGGTTCAGTGATAACAGTTACTTATCAAGATGCAATCCTGGATCAATTTCGTCCATATTAGGAAGCCATGGATTCTGATGTCATGTTTATGAAGAACCGGCACATACAGCTTGAGTCGCCAATCAATATGGGGAGTGGGAAATACTGCTTTGAATGAAATTGCCAGCACATTCACACTACTGGAATCCAATGGAACATGTCTGGAATATGCTGAGATGAATTTTTCTGCTAATGCAATCCTTCTCGAAACCTTAACTAGTTGAGCTTATTCTTGAAAATGGGCAAGGATACAATTAAATAATATTGATTGGAAGCATGAATCATCGTACATCCTCAGTAGAAGTGATCACACACTCTATTGATGACTGTTTGCAATTAAGCGTTTTGTGTAGCACAAAACAACTGTTTTCTTCTGCCATTTAGTACGGCATTGACTTTTCATCTGTTCAACAACCTATGAAAATTTCATTACATTTCAATAAATTGTTTCCATTTTATTACCATTTTTGTATTTATTGCTTATATTTTTTTAGATAAAGAGTTGTTGCTTATTTTTACTGACTCAAAGTTATTAAACACGCAAACAGTAGCATTGCAGTTCTGAACTACTTTTAAATTAAATAATGCTTACTTTTTTTCCAGCAATCTCCTAGAAAGAAATTACAATAATAAGCAATGGCAATTTTCACAAATTCCATTACCACTATATTTCCAGATTCAGCAATTGAATGTACGTCGAAATCAATTTGTTCCTCAAATGAACTTTATTCAACTGCAATTTCTTCCACGAAATGAAGTGTTAATAATTATCCTTCCTAATAATACATACCGCGACTGGAAATGCATAACTTAGTTGGTGTTGTTTTGATAATCAAGGATAATATTCTGTCACCCTTGTGGGTTATCAATAATTTAAATATCAAATTAATACTGAAAAAATTGATAAGTCCATTTATTATGAAAACTCTCGAATAATCTAATTTTCTTTTATTCTTCGTTGTATAAAAGTACGATCTTTAGAATGAAAAATAAAAAAAGGATATGAAAATATCTAGATGTCTATAGTATCAGGCAAAAAATACGTAAATATGAGCGGTGCGTGATCAGAATCATTACAATTTATACTCACATGATTTATGTAAAAAATTTTTTATGGAATCAGGGCTTCAAAATAGTATCGTGCTCAAAATTTGTTTACTTTTGTCAGTATATTAACAGATGTGGTATGCAAAAAGTTATTCACCAATGAATTTATTAAACTTTTAATTTAGAAAGGAAAAGAAATTAGAATTTTGTGTAGAAAGTAAGAAAAAATATTTATAAATTGAAGGATCACTTACCACTACGGACTATAATGGCTGACTATATGAATTTAATAACCAAAGTGGTGATGCTTTCATAGAGGAAACAGTATAATACATAACAAAAACTGTTTCAAATAATAGTAAATTATATTTGTGTTTGTATAAACCACAGCATCATTATAGAATCATCAGAATTACATAAAATTTAACGTACGACAAAGACTTGTATTAAATACAAACATAAATCATTATTAAAAAAACAATATTAAGGTTCCCCGATCACATTCCCTTCAATCTTTTTGAAATACACTGCATATGTACGTTGTAACCACTTTTCATTGTTTAGTTTTAGAAAACATTAATATTGAGCTACTAATATTTGATATATGCCAATATTATTCATCAGAAATGTTAAATATGTACACAATTTTAAGCATTTTTTTTAAAAAAAATTTAAAAAATGCTACATCAAAAATTATTAAGCAAAGTTGAAAAAAATTACTACCAAATAATGTATATGTTGTTATCTAGAGCATGTACTAAAATTTTAAATTTTTGTTAAAAAATAAAAAAAATTAGGGCCAGTTGAATATTTATGCTGAAATTTTAGCCAAATTTTCTATGCCATTACTCGAATAACAAGCCATAATTTGGGAAATATTTAAGTGATTAAAATTCTTTTAGTACTTTCTCTAGAAAAATTTTATGCATCTTTTAAAAGCTTGCAAAATTTATATTTGAAAATCAAACACCGCTTAAACTAATATTTAACATCCTTCTAGCACTTTAAACGCCCACTTCCGAGGTTTAAATGTCTACTGCTGGTTTCCTAATCTTTACGAAATCCTTCATATCTCGGAATCTAACGTAGAAACAAAAACAAACCTGTTTTGGAAAACTAATTAAATTTCTTATTAAACGAAAGAATAAAAAAATCTATAATTTTTGGTTGAAATTAACGTTTTTATAGAGTTTGCGTACTTTAAATGTCCGAAATCAGTATTTGAAACAGCTGTCATGTATTGCAAAAATTAGTGACATGGAGTAAAATAGATTTTAAATGTCTGTTTGAGAAAGAACTTGAGGAAGAGTTTAATCGAAGTTAATTTGTAGAATCTATAAGATTACGAGTGACTCACTAACCAATGAAATCTCACAGATATGTTCAAACGATAACATATGCGGAAAATAAGCAGGTTAATGGAAAAGTTATCTTCATTGATTGAATGTTCAAGATGCCGAAAAGGCATCGTGAACATTTTTTGAAACATGTGTGAGTAGGCATTATTCTTGTGAAAGATAAATCCACGAATGTTTGATGGGGACGAAAAGGATTCGAATTCAGCGCTTCACTGGTATAACAGTTCTGTTAATATTATTTACAACTCATTGCAGTTGTGATCTTTCATGATGTGCAGTCACACTCAACACCATATTTTTAAGAGATTATCCATTAGGAAGAAAATCCTCTATCATGAAGGTAAATGATTATCTCCCATTCAAACTAGGTGAGATGTTGAAATAAGAGTCTTTTTTGTTGAAAAAGCAGAGTTTTTCTCACTTAACATTTATCACTAGCCGATAACCATAGGCTTTTTGAAATTTTCACCCGTACTGTCTATTTAAATGGATTCAACAGTAATCGAGAAGCCACAATGTAGCTGCTTCATGCGTTGTGATTCTGGAATTTTAATTATTTGCATAACATATTGTAGTCTAAATTTGTAAATGTTTCAAGTATGCTATATCATTCTTTCATGGTATTGTATTTTTTGCAAAATGGAGTTTAATATATTTCGTATGAGAGAGTTGTATATAAGATTAATGCTACAAAATTAGACGTTTACAAGATATCGCAGCAGCAAATTTACTTAAAAACCTGTTATAAATAATATGACATTAGTATTGTGCCGCTGCTAAACATTTGAACTTTGAGATTAGATTTTATGTCATTAGTAAATTTCTAATCGCAGGATTTCTTAAAAGTTTAAAAGATCGCTAAAAGCTTTCTTTTTTTAGTAATCACGCACAACTTCTGTAAACTACAAAAATGATTATAAACTGATTTTTCTGTTGCTTTATTTAAAACACATTATTCTAATGAAACTTGTGTGTGCATTTAATATTTATAACAGTGTTTGAGTATGTAAGTAATTTTCAGATTTTTTTAAGTTTCTTATATTGCTGAAATGGAATAATCCTTGTATTATAATTCAATCTTTTTGATTTTGAAAGAATTCTATATTTTACAATAACAGTTCGATAAAGATCTTGATAGTCACCTGAACACTTACTGAATTTTCTATTTTACATAACCAAGAATTTAATATCCTTACAAAATTCAAGATAATAATCGGAAATCTTTTCTTATTTTGTCCATGAGCAGGATTGCGAATAAAACAAATAGCATCAGTTTTATCTGCATGAAGATACCAAAAATTGGAACTAAATAATGACAAAAAATTTTGTAAATTGAATTTCATAATGTATTCGACAAATATATATATTTTAACCGAGTCCTATACGCATATATAAGATTCAAAAACCAAAATTCACAATCTGGCTCAGCATGGGAGTATGTTTCAGAGTGAATAATCTCTATGGAAACCAGTTACTTTGTACAATATAAATGCTCCATTTTCGCATGCGCATCTGTTGGGATTAGTACCTTTAAGCTTGTTTCCTCCTTGCAACACGTGACTGTATTCTAAAACGCAGTGTAAATTAAATTCCATAATGAGATATAAAATATTTTAGCGTTAAGTTTATTTGTATAATGACAAACTCCTCTATAACTAATTAATTATAGCTTTGGTTAAAAAGTTAATTAGTTTAATATTTTAATCGTTTATAAAAGGGAAATTATATTGCTTTTCTATGCCCTAAACTCTTTTCGATGTTATCCTGCATTATATAACCTTGCAAAAATCAATGATAAGGGCCCAAATCAATAATGAAAAACCAAGAAACTCATTTATCTTAAATGAAGCAGGTGCCGACGGTGGTTGCCAGCAGAGCTTTTATTATTCTATATTAGAGCAGACATTCCAAAAGGAGACATTTTTGACCACGCAACAAAGTTTTTTCAAAGACAGAGAGATATGTGTAAAAATAAATTATGTTAATTCGTATAAATAAGAAAGCTTATTTTAGGGGGGTAAAAAGACTTTCTTTTAAAATATGAACTTTTTTTTTTGAAAAACCAAATTTGGAGGTTTTTTTAATTGTTTAAAAAATAAGATTGGTCATGTTTCATTATTTCAGTTATTCGAAATAGTTAAATGCAACCAATCACATCATGAGTGCAATTTCAATAAATATGAGGCAAAGTTCTTTTATTCACTTTAAAGAGCTACTATTTTTAATTTAAAATTCATGTTTATTTTAGAAATAACATTGATTAAAATGTCCTAGGTAAATTTGTAAGTGCACGTGCAAAGTTTACAAAGTTGAAACAGAGATCCATTCGATTTCTCCAAATAGTGCCTCATTTATGAGTGTAAATGTGTCAATTTGATTAATGCTATTTTTAAAATAAGTAACATTAAATTGAAATTAATTTCTTTTTACGAAGATAGGGAGATAGTGAAAACCCAAAGGTCGAGTTTATCATTATTTTTTTTATTGCAATTAGTTTTCATCATGTGGTTAGCTCCTGTTTAATACGAGGGTTACTCTGAAATTTTTGAGATACAACTAGGTTTTTAAAGTTATACTTACAAAATTTCAGGCGTGTTCAAAGCAGTCTCCTCCAGCATCAATGCACTTTTGTAGAAAAATTTTCCACAGATTAAATGCCTTAAGCCATTCATTTCTTAGAGTAGATGAAAAAAAATGCATTTATAGCCAGCCATATCAATCTCTTCTTCTGAAAGAAAACGACGTCCACGTAAGTTCTTTTTTAGATTTAAGAATAACCCAAAGTCGCACATAACTAGATCAGGTGAATACGGTGGATGTTCGATCACTTTAATTTGTTTTTGTTTAAGAAACTCAACTGTTAATCCGGCTGTAAGTGAAGATGTATTGTCATTGTGAAGCATGAGTCCCCAAGCATTCAGTTCTTGTAAAATTTCTAGAAGACATTTAGTGGAATACCAGTTTGCTGTTACTGTCTTCTGTCCTTCCAACTTAATGGCTTTGACCAATCCCGTACTTCTGAAGAAAACGGCATACATCACTTTTTTTAGTGCACGTTGTTTTTTCACCATTGTCGGCGCGCGATCATGTTCAAAGAACCATACTTTGCTTTCTTGACGTGTTGGAACGTCAAAAAACGGTATGTACGTTTCATCACCTACTAGAATTCTAGAAATGATGCGGTGGCCACTATCATTTAGCAATTTAAGAGTTCCTTTACTGATTCTAACACGCTCCTCTTTTTGGTGCTCAGTTAGATTATGGGGATCTCAACGGCAAATACTTTTTTCATATGTAATTCTTCATTTTTGGTATGGGTGTAGAGTCTCTGTTAAGTCTCTTCTGTATCATTTGATAGGTACAGCGATTATCATCCATTAACATTTTTTCGTATGGCAGACACATTATCCGGGATTACTGACGATGGCGGGCTTCCTGTGTGTTCTTCATCCTGAAGAAAATTGCGACCTCTTCTAAATTCTCTAAACCATCTGAATACAGTAGCACGAGCTGGAGATTCATCACCAAATGCTAATTGCAATCGTTCAACGCATTCTTCTTGATTCAATCCTGCTTTAAAATCGTAGAAAATTATCGCACGAAAATGTTCTCGCGTGAACTCCATTTTCTCTTCTGTTTAAAATTTATGCTACGCTAAACAAGTTGCAGAATGTCAGTAAAAAATCCTCTTCTGTGTTAAAATACTTTGTATTTTACAATTAAACCATTATTTTTATTTTGTAAGTTCTAGTCTACGCGTATTTCAAAAATTTCAGAGTAACCCTCGTATCTGTGCTTACTTGCATGCAAGACATGCTTCATATCATACATTTTCTTTGAAAGCAAATATAACACCTAATTCAATTTAACTAAATTGATAAGACTTAACACAGATATATATATCAATAACCAATCCGAACTTTTCAAACAGAATATTAAACGCTGAAATTTTCTTTATCTGTTATAAAAATTCGAGATAATACAATATTTTGTACTTCCTCTGCTATTCCAGGAAAACTATTTACAAAAATATAACTCAGGGTGATTAAGGAATGTAACAATTGTAGATTCAAAAGATTCCTTTCCTTATATCAGTTTTTTATTAAAGAAACAATGTGATATATTATGTGCATGATTTGGTGCACATCTCACCTATTGCACTTGAATAGGTGAGGTATGTTCACAAAATATTACATTTGAATGCAAAGAATCCAATACACTATACCTGTTTTGGTTGTTTCATGCCTCCTTTGGTCAGTAGAGCTAGACCAGGTCCATAACGTTGAATAAACCCAAAATATCTAGCACCATCAAAGGATCTTTATATAAATCATGCTTGAATAGCCCTAGGAACTGAAGGATATGTTCTGGCGTAGCTTGTTCAGAGAAACAGTTGGTACAGGTCTCGAAAATTTTGGTGCCTTCAGAAAATTTTAATGGTCTGAGGTGACCAAATCAAAACTCTCTATCTAAATTGTAAAAACTTAAGTACAGCATGAGTCTTAAGAAATGTATATTTTATTAGTTAATTAATAGTAAATAGTTAATCTCTAAATATAGATTTAAAAATATAAATGACAGTGAAAATACATTACTGGCCATTAAAATTACTACACCAAGAAAGCGACTTGCTACAGACGTGAAATTTATTCGAAAGGAAGAAGGTGCTGTGATATGCAAATGATTAGCTTTTCAGAGCATTCAGACAAAGCAGGCGCCAGTAGCGACACCTACATTGTGTTTAAATGAGGAAATTGTTCAGCCGGTTCCTCATACACAAATTGCATTTGAACGTTTTTGCTTGGTGAAAAGTTGTTGTGATGCCTCGTGTAAGAAAGAGAAATGCGTACCAGCACGTTTCTGATTTTGATAAAGGTCGAATTGTAACTCACCGGGATTGCGGTTTATCTTATCACAGTATTGTTGTTCGCGTCGGTCGAGATCCAATGACTGTAGCAGAATATGGAATCGATAGGTTCAGGACGGTAATACGGAACGCCGTGCGGGATCTCAACGGCCACCTATCACTAGCAGCCAAGAAGACAGGCATATTATCCGCATGGCCGTAATGGATCGTGCAACAACGTCACGAGCCGTGAGTCAAGAAACGGGGTCGTTTGGAAGACAACAAGTGTCTGCGCGAACAGTTCGACGACGTTTGAAGCAACATGGACTCTCAGCTCGGAGACCATGGCTGCGGCTTCCCTTGACGCTGCGTCATAGACAAGAGCGCCTTCAATGGTGTGATCAACGACGAACCTGGGCACATGAATGGCAAGACGTCATCTTTTCAGATGAATCCAGGTTTTGTGTACAGCATCATGATGGTCGCATCCGTGTTTGGCGGCATCGTGGTGAACGCACACTGGCAGCGTGCATTCGTCATCGTCATACTGGCCCATCACCTGGCGTGATGGTATAGGGTGCCATGTGATACACGTCTCGGTTACCTCTTGTTCGCATTTATGGTGCTTTGAACAGTGCACGTTATTACATTGTTGGTGTGTTACGATACTTGGCTCTACCCTTTATTCGAGCCCTACGAAACCCTACGTTTCAGCAGGATAATGTCCGACCGCATGTTGCCGGTATTGTACGGACCTTCTTTGATAAGGAACATGCTCGGCTGTTGTCCTGGCCAGCACGTTCTCCAGATCTTTCACCAATAGAAAACGTCTGGTCAATGG
The DNA here is from genome assembly GCA_030067965.1 of Latrodectus elegans. NCBI lineage: Eukaryota > Metazoa > Arthropoda > Arachnida > Araneae > Theridiidae > Latrodectus > Latrodectus elegans. The sequence continues at coordinate 8,828,020 of CM057818.1, read as the reverse complement.
TTGCCGAGCGACTGGCTCGCCACCAAACGCCAGTCACTACGGTTGATGAACTGTGGCATCTGTACTTGTACAGGCAATCCAATCTCTGTTTGACTCAATGCCCAGACGCATAACTGCTGTTATTACTGCCAGAGGTGGTTGTTCTGGGTACTGATTTCTCAGGATCTATCCAGCCAAATTTTTTGAAAATTTAATCACTTGTTATTTTTAGTATAATATATTTGTCCAATAAATATCATTTTGTTATCTGCATTTCTTCCTGGTGTAGCAATTTTAGTGGCCAATAGTGTACATCACAAATGCCTGCGTAAAAGAATTCAATAAATTACAAGAATGCAACCTCACCCATTTGACTTGAATAGGTGAGGTTGTTACACCTATTTGATTTAAATAAATGAGGTAGCATTCTTGCAATTATTATTAATTAATTAATAAAATATAAATTTCTTAAGAGAATCATGTTGTACTTAGGTTTTCACAATTTAGGTATTGATTATTAGATTCTTTGCATTCAGATGTTAAATGATAATGAACACAAAGGAGATGTTTTTTTCTCTCTGAATTTAAATTCATATTTTTATTATGTTTCTTTTCTTGATAGCTTTTTCTAATGTTCAGAATAAGATTATAATAAGCTTTTTTTTTCAAATTAGGAGCAGGTAACATGATTAAATGAGTTTCTTTTTTCGAGGATGGTCTGAATTGTATCTGTCTTCTATTTGATTTTTTGGTTTCTTGTCAATTATTCTGAAATTGTAATAAAATTCTATGAACTTGCAAAATATTTATAACTATTACGCCACATTTATTGAAAGGAGGAACAATATTGATTCTCTAATATTTTGTGATTCCTAATAAATCTAAGAACTTTTTGGTAATTAATCTTGGTTCTTTTGTAAATCATATTTTTTGTCACGTATCATTGATCTAAATATGGGTTTAAATGACATCAGAAATATTCTTATTCCTCTGAGTGGAACAGATTACGTATTTGATATTAACCAATATTTTACACATTTATACTTATTTCCTTTCAACTTTCTGTCCTAGTAGAACTTAAACGTGAAATTTAACGTCTGGAATATTATTGTCCAAAAATTGATTTAAATTTTATGATTTAACAATCTCTTTGATTTCCTTGTATTTTTTCTCTGTCTCAACTAGAGTCATATTATGGGATATTCTGATACATGGAATTCTGAGAAATAGTCCCAAAACTACATTTATCCAACATAATGGTAAGAATAATAGAAAAGTTAGTCGTCCAACTTGTCTTGTGGTCAGCATGCCTGACTTCGGATAGAGAGGTCCTGGGTTCGGGCATGGATGTACTTTCTCTCTGTATCTATCTTTTCTTTGTCCGTTCCTTGTATGAATGGGTTGTGAATGGTTGCCTACCCTATAAACGAGTATCTATGGCCTGTGTGTACTGAGAAAGTCAGATTCTACACCTAAATAGTGTTCAGTTAGAAAAGTGGAGCAGCGCACTCCATAATGCCAGCCTAGCTGGCATATGACAACAACAACAATAGAAAAGATTTTCATTAAAAAGAAAACATTGACGTAACTAAAATTAAACGTAACTTGCTTATCCAATTCAAATTATCTAAAAAAGAGAAAAACGATTAGTATATTAGGAAGATAGTTATGTGATTATTTTCATTTGAATTTTTTTTAATGAAAATATAAGCTATAAATGTGGTAAAAATCTTTGCATAAGAATATTAGAGGAGGGATATTTGTGTGTAATTAATTTAATTTTGTTGATAAAAAAAGGAAAATGCCTGAGAGAGACTCAGGCATTTTTACATAAGATTCAGAAAACAGTAAAAGTAGCGCAAAAGGGAACAAATACAAACACCACAAGTGATAGGAACATCTTTGCTTGAATTATCTATAACTGTGCTGGTCACATAACTACAATCACTTATCTATAAATATGCTTGTAATAATAGTATAACGAAGTGGATGAACAAAAAACTTGCGGATCTTCCAAAGGAGATCTGAATAACATTCAGAAAAGGATAATTGACAACCTCACTTTTAATATTTTGTTTTATGCGGCTATTTCTCAGCGTATAAAATATCAATACTTTTTACTTCAATCTTTACGCTCCTAAAAACAAATTTTTCAAAAAATTTCAAAAATTTTATTTTATTATTATACACAGTAGAACTCCAACTATCCTAATCTATTGCCACACTTCATTCGGATAATCAAAAATTCCGTTAATTGGTAAGTTTTGAAAACGATCCAGGTCTAATTAGCCCTCGTGGGAAAAAAAATAATCGTTGAGCGACAAACAAATGGAACCAAACGAAAACAGGGTCAATTTTAATTAATTATTGTATGTTGAAAATGGGAGGAAAAATTATATATAATTTTTTTAAAGAAAAATAACTTTGGCACTGATGCCGTATAATCCAGGATGACAAATTCTGAGATTGAAAATTTTTCGACGGATTTTCTTATGTATCTGGCAACCTCATTTTTCTTACATCATACATATGGAGACCTATAAAAATTATGCAGAAAATTCTATTTTGGAATTCTGGAATTATATGGCACCTGTGCCATAACTTTTAATCAATTAAATGAAATGGCAACACTTTTACATGATACGGTTAACACTTACATGTACAGTGTATAGATACATACAGCATTTACATGTGTTGTACGTATGTATAGAATGAACAAACTATGTATGTACAGTGCTGTAAAAAATGAAAGTCATGATTGCTAAACATCTCAGTCAAAGTAAGCTGTCTCACCGCCTTCATATTTTTCTGGCAGCGAAGTCGTGCATCCCCTTGACAATAAGAATTTGCATGTGGTCACCCCATTTCAATGCAGTTTCAAAGCTGGAAAATGCTTCATTAACTGATGGTCCCTTGTCTGCATCAATGTGGACCTTAAGGTCATCTTCTTCCTAGACATTTTTATTAAGTTAACCGTCAGTTACAGATTAAAATCCAATGACATGTTACATTCTCCTGTATCTTCAGCACTAACTTCTGAACATCCAGGAATTTTCAAAAGAATGTTTCTGAAGTGCTCAAGTGACACGTCCTTCTCATCCTGTCTCTTCTTTTACCTTTCCTTTTTTTCTTGAGCTTTTTCTCATTTACTTACATTTTTTTAGTCTAATTTAATTTTAAGAAATTCTGAAATCGATCCGGAAAGACAGACAGGATGAGAAGGACGTGCCATTTGAGCAATTCAGAAACATTCTTTTGAAAATTCCTGGATGTCCAGAAGTTAGTGCTGAAGATACAGGAGAATGTAACATGTCATTGAATGTTAATCTGTAAATGACGGTTAACTTAATAAAAATGTCTAGGAAGAAGATGACCTTAAGGTCCACATTGATTCAGACAAAGGACCATCAGTTAATGAAGCATTTTCATTGGTATTTAGCATTGGTATTTAGACTAATCAAGACATGAAAAAAAAAAAAGATACCTTAAAAAAATTTAGTTCCAAAAGTCAAAAATCGAAAAGGAATTCTGTGGTGCTTTACAATGTATAAAATGTGATAAAAGAAAAATACTAGCACATTCAATCGTAAAGTTAAATTATTAATGTGTTTATTTACTGCATTAACTTTCCCGGTGAGGAATTAAGGGTGAGCACCGTTCTCAGAAGTAACACCGTGCATTCTGTGCACAACGTTCACCACAGCCTTGCGTAACATATCACGAGGAATATTCCGCACTGTCTTTGTTTTGTTGTCCTTTAGAATAGACAAATTTGATAATCCACCAAAATAAACGCAAATTCCGCTAACGCGAGAGACATGGCCACTGGAGCTCGTTTACTTCAGCTGGGATTATTTGTCGTTGCTGTCTACTAAACTTGCTTTTATAGTCCCTATTACTGGCGCTGTCATTGCACATTTGCATTTTTCTTTGATACCTGTGTTTTTTTATGCTAATTCTCGTTATTATAAGCTACAGCAGTGCCACAAAGTGCCTAGTGGTGACTTTTGGAACTAAATTTTGTTATCAAGTAATCCTTTCTTTCATGTGTTGATTAGCCTAAATACCAAGTTTGGTGTCCTTTTGGCTATTAAATCGCGCTACAAAGCGCTCCTAACGCTGCAATTTTAAAAGATATCACCCAGTACATAGGTTTAAAACTTAAATGGATTACACTGTTATCAAGATTCTTTGTTTTCTTGTTTTACTCATTTTTTCATTCAAATGAATAACTGCTTCAAATTATGAAAAATTATAAAACTTTACATATTACAAGAGGATTTAAATATTATTTTCAATATGCTATTATATATAACAGCAACATATAATCACTTTATCATTCTTTTGATTTCCATGATTTTCTGAAGTTGGAAAATACTAAATATCACAAGTTTGGACGTTATAATTCTTTTATTCGTTGTAATGAAATATAATTTTAACTTTTTCAAATGTCAATCGTACTTATCTGGAAATGTATTGAATTAGTTTATATTTAATATAAGTAAAATGTATGCAGAGTTTCAGTTGTAATATCCGTAATTTTCTTTTTGCTTTTAATATTCGGTAGTATATGAATGAAATTAAATGAGATATATTTAATAAACAATCTGTTTCTGGAATCAAAATGAGTTTAATTTAATGATCGAGAGACAGACTAAAGAATCCAGCTGAAAGTTTACGGCACCAGAAAAATAAAAAAAGTGATGTTTGTTTATGACATGAGAACACTTGAAGACCAAAATAAAAATGTCACATTTTTTCCCTCAGTAATCATGAATTACGATATTAACAATAAAAAAGGTGTATTTATTTTTTATTTTATTATTTAACATTATAAAAACAATAAAGAATTTATATATTTTTTATAATGGCTTGGATTGTTGAACGGATTGTTGTGATAATATATAGATTATTAAAGAATTTAATATCTTTTAAGTGACCTTCACTAATACACATACATATCTTTTTATAAAAAAATGTCAGAATATAGATGCATTTGCTTTAATTAAACAAAAGTATTTCATTATAAATATATAAACTTGATAAGGCAATTCAAATGCTTTGCTACATTAATTGAATCATTTATAGCTTCATTTGGAAAAATAGTGAGCGTTTCTTAGTTTTTTTTCCTTTCATGTCATTAAAATATGCGTACCATAATGCTTATCTAAACTTAAAGATCTGATTGCTAAGAAAAAGACATTTAAATTCATGAATTTGAGAGAAAATATGAGACGTAACATTCAAAATTAGAGCATATTATTCTTTATGGGAATATTTTGAATCTTAACTAAAGGAATTAGCATCAATAAAAATAACTTTAATAAGGAAAAAAGATTAATTTTAATTAATTGAAACTGCATTTTTATTTAATTTAAAAATAACGTGTTTGTTTTTCAGAAATCACCACCAGGGTCAGGCAAGATATCTGTTCTTCTTTCAGAAGAGACCCCGTGCATGAATGGTATGTGGAAAATCGTCCTGGTGCTGTTCTGATGGGGGTTGGCAACAGGCACGATCAGACATCTCTCAAGAGATCTTGAATTGGACACACTCGTGTGTACCATGTTGTGTGACGGACCGCAAAGTTTATCCCCTGTGTCCAAAATGCAATGCGACGCAAGTTGCTCCTGTCCACGTTTTGGCTTTCATTGATTTAAATAAAAGCCAGCTATTTCTCGAGCTCTGAGACTGCTCCATTTTTTGCAGGTGTTCAGGCTCATGAATCTGGTTTGATGTTACTGTCAACCAGGAAGGATAAGCTCAGCACAACAGAAACATGTAGTAAATTTTTTTGCATGGAGTTAATATTTTGCAAGTAGTTTTAATATGTTGTCAACTACATGCAAAAAAATTAACTAAATGTTTAATTTAGTTAATTTTTTTGCATGGAGTTAAATTGCTAACTAGTAACTGCTACGTGTAATATTCATACTTTGCAAGTAGTTTTAACATGCTGTTAATTTTTTGAGCAATTCATTGATAACTTCATTTTGGCAAAGTATCAGAAAATATAGGTTTTTTTTCCGAAATCAATGTCCGGCATATCAAAAGTTTTAGCTTTATATTTTACATATTTATAATCAATATGTTAAATGAAATACTTTTATTGTTTTGTTTAATTGATTTTAAATATAGAATATTATAACCTTCAACTGAGATGGATCGACAATTAGTTGTATTGCTTGTAACTACCTTTTTCTTAAAAACTCCAAGAGCATCTCTACATATACGAGGGTTACTCTAGAATTTTTGAGATACGCACAGACGAGAATTTGCAAAATAAAAATAACGGTTTAATTTTAAAATACAAAGTATTTTAACACAGAAGACGAATTTTTACTGACTTACTTCAACTTGCTTAGCGTAGAATAAATTTTAAACAGAAGAGAAAATGGAGTTGAAGCGAGAACATTTTCGCGCTATGATTTTCTACTATTTTAATCAGGATTAAATCAAGAATAATGCGTTCAACGATTGCAATTAGCATTTGGTAATGAATCTCCAGCTCGTACTACTGTATTCAGATGGTTTAGAGAATTTATAAGAGGTCGCAATTTTCTTCAGGATGAACACACAAGAAGACCACCGTCGGAAGTAATCCTGGATAATGTGTCTGTCATACGAAAAATGTTTTAATATATTATAATCGCTTTACCTATCAAATGATACAGAAGAGACTTAACATTGGATCCGCAGCCATACACAAAATCATTCATGAAGAATTACATAGGAAAAAATTTATTTGCCGTTGGGATCTCCATAATCTAACTGAGCTCCAAAAAAGAGAAGCATGTTAGAGTCTGTAATGAAACTCTTATATTGCTAAATGATGGTGGCCACCGCATCATTTTTAAATTGTAACAAGCGATGAAACGTACATACCGTTTTTTGACGTTCCAACACGTCAAGAAAGCAAAGTATGGGTCTTTGAAAATGATCCCACGCCGACAGTGGTGAAAAAACAACGCGCACTGAGAAAAGTGATGTATGCCGTTTTCTTCAGAAGTACGGGATTGGTCAAAGCCATCCAGTTGGAAGGACAGAAGACAGTAACAGCAAACTGGTATACCACTAAATGTCTTCTAGAAATTCTACAAGAACTGAATGTTAAAGGACTCATGCTTCACAATGACAATGCATCTTCACATACAGCCGGATTAACAATTGAGTTTCTTAAACAAAAACAAGTTAAAGTGATCGAACATCCACCGTATTCACCTGATCTAGCTATGTGTGACTTTTAGTTACTCTTTAATCTAAAAAAGAACTTACGTGGACATCGTTTTCATTCAGAAGAAAAGATTGATTTGGCTATAAATGCATTTTTTTCATCTATTCCAAAAAATAAATGGCTTGAGGCATTTAATCTGTGGAAAATTCGTCTACAAAATTGCATTGATGCTGGAGTAGACACTTTGAACATACCTAAAATTTTATAAGTATAACTTTAAAAACCTAGTTGCATCTCAAAAATTTCAGAGTGACCTTCGTATATATCTTTTAGAGCTAAAGTAGACAAAACTAATTTACTTATTCAGAATAGTAAGTGTCAATTTCAATAGAACATTAGAGTTTGTTATTTAATTAAATTTGCTTTCTTAATTTTATTTTCTTTACCAACGAAGCGCATTTTGCTCCCTTCTACTAATGCCTTAAAGGCCTGGCTTTAAAAGCGAATACATGGCTTTTTGAAAAGTCTTTCTGTGAGTATCAAACATGATGCCTCTTCATTGCTGAGTTGAGCAGAAGACATTTGACTTTATTCCCTTGCTTATTACTTATCAATTTTTTTATTATTATCAGCTTAGAGAGGTTACTCTGTAGTTTAATTTTAATTTTGTTTCATTTAATGTAAGACAGACAAGACTCATCAGCTTGTCAGAGGTATAGAATTTCTTCATGGCTTCTTATTTTTATGCTATCCTACGCTGTTTTGAAATTTAGAAAAGGTGGTGGGTTTTAATTCTAAATTTTCTTTTTTTTCTAAAATTCATAAAATAATGTGCAGTTTTGGATCTTTCCTTTCTGAATCCCCATTAATAACGCCCTTTAATATTTTTTACAGATGAGGATAGTTTACTAAATAGCATATTTAAAACTACTTTGTAAGTTGTGCAAAATAGATTTATATACAAAATTGGAACTTTCTAAAATATTCTCATGAATCCAGCAAGTCCAACATTTTAAAAGAACTCTGATGGAATTTAACTTTTGCATTTTATTAACTATTCTAGAATATTAGTTTTTTGGGGATTGGTAATTAAATTTTTGTTAAATTTCCTTCCAGAATTATAGAATATATTTACTGTTAAAAATGAATAATCAAGCATCACAACAGTACAACAAACTTTTTAATTTAGTAAAAATGCTCACCTTAAAGCATTTTGATGAAACTATTTTTATATTCAAGATTTTCAAGGATAAAAAAGATTAAGTTATATTTCTCCCTGAGTCTCAAACGTATTGATCCTAGTAATGATCAGCTTAAACTCACTGTGGTTCTGCAATTTTTTGTGCTGTTTGTTGCCTTTATCGAGAGATAAGCATTCGTGATGAACACATTTCATCTTATTTCTCATATTTCTTGAAAATGGGACCGTTTATACTAATCCAATGGAAAAATTTATACAAGTTGCAAGTAAACATTCAAGTAGAATTCTTAGTGTGAGACAGAATTTTTTTTGTATTGTTCAAAGAGAGTATGATGCTTTAATTCGGAAAGAATATAACAGTCAAATTTAAACCAACTCATATTAGTGGTTTTATGACATTAGAGCAGTTTTTTAGAGCAAGGACAGGATTTGACTCATAGTAGCGGCGACTCGAAATATTTGAGTATTGCATTTCGCTTTCTAGAATAACTTTTCTTAGATATTAAGGAACCTTTATGTACCGCAAGAAAAAAAACCTGGAATACTCTGAAGTGTTCACTTCAACAGACATTCATGCGAAAATTAGAAGCACAACATGTATCTTCCATTATTCAACAGCAACTGATATTGAATTCCATTGTTTCCACAAAGCAGAAGTCCTCCTCAAGGTTCTAAAAGTCTTAGGCTTCAGCAAGTCCATCAGGAATAAGATATTGTGTTTCAGCTGTTAAGCTTTCTGAAAAGCATAAAGAGAGAGAATCGTCTATAACCCTAAATCAGTGCTAATGCAGTGGTGAAGCCATGTCTTACCCTTTGGGAAAGACATTCCAATGATAGTGGACTATATTCAAGTTTATAATTATAAGTAAAAAAAAAAAAAAAACCAAGAAAACTCCAATATACCTACTCCATAAAGGTGGATATAGAAAACTGAAGCACAACATTAATTTGTTATTTAACGGTAAATGAGGTCGAACCTAAGATTTTCAACTTCAAATAGATCGATTCTACCACAAGGCTAATATTTCGGTGAGGCTGGATGGTCACAGCATTTTTTAACAGTGGGATAATTATTTGTACCACGTTCAAACGATAAACATTTTAGATGTCCACTTGAGAATTTGGCCAAGGCAGTCTGAGATGTTCGGTTACATTTTATTTTCAGAAAAGTTACAGGAGATGTTCCAGAGTGCCAATGGTGCGTGGGTGGAATTTTCCAAATTGAATTTAGTCTTGAATTTTCATTAAAGTTAATGGTATGTAAGTGATGAACCACTGGGCGTGTCTTTTGGCTAGTCTATCACTGCCCTTTTTGGCTAGTCTATCTGCGGTCTCATTGTCACTAATATTTACATGGGAAGTGGAATCCATTGGAGTTGTACACCATGGTCTTGTGAGATCATTTTCAATTTAAGCAGACTAGTTATACTTATTTCATCGTTTATAGAGAACCAGTCACTGAGACGTTGTAGTGCACTGCGGCTGTCCGAAAAAAATCCATAGTTATCCAAAATGACAGTTTATGGAAATGATAGCAGCAAGCCTCGCCTTAATCGCTATTCTCTCACATCTGAAGACTGGGCTACGTTGCATTAGCATAATTTCAGACTGAGAGGTTCTAATCTAAACTGCGCTCCCAGATTCTGGATTGTGTTGAACTTCTTTGGGAGGATTTATCCTCAGATTCCCTTCTAGTCATCGAATTTCTGGCTGTCAACAATTTATTGGAGTTGATCTGACAAATGTCAGATAAAGGATATAAGCCACTACAACAAAAAGACCAATGTGAAATGAACTTTTAATATATGTATTATTGATAGTCAATTTATTAAACAACTTATATGTGAAATTGATTAAGCACTATATCATCTATGTTTTATTAGTATATAGCCATTTTTTAATGATATTTTTCACTTTGACTTAAATACTTTTCATTTTTAAAATAATTTTAGCATGGAATTATAAAAACTATGTACCTTCAGCATTAGGGAAATTCTTCATTTTGAAAGTTTAAATTGCCGTCCTGTATCTAATAAGATCAGTTGGATGAATTCTTACCAAAAAGAAATCAACCCTTATAAAAAATTTATTGAATCTTTATTTTATGAAAATTAATTAAGAAACCGATGATAAATAGACACGTATTTCACAACATATTTAGAAACACAAAGTGATCTTTTTGCAAACTGAAGCACATAATTGCTTAATCGAATTAAAAATGCTATACTTACATCACAATTAAATGGAATAACAATTCACACATTTTGTTTTCTCAAGATATCACTTCGCATTCATTTTGTCTTTAAAGTTTATAGCATAAGCTTAACTTAATATCTTATGCTGTAGCGTTGCAACTTTGTAATAGCTGTGAATAATTAAATTCGAGAATAAAATTACATATAATTTTAGCAACCACGTTTTATAGATTCGATTATAAATCTATCTCTTAACTGAGAGAAGAAGTACTTATAAATAGTAAAATATTTTTAAAAAATTGCAAAGTTTGACAAAGGAAAAATTGAATTTATGAAATTAACCATCTTTTAGGATCTTTATGGGTAAAGAACTATCCATTAACGTGTAATTTTTCACGATATTCGACACTTTTAAATTAAAACAAATATTGTGGAATTCACCACAATAATAGACATAAGTGTTTAATTTCTTACCAAATATGTCAGACCACGCGATGGGTTTTTTTTTCTTATGAAGAAAAAAAAATTCCAAACGAAAAAGAATTTGAGAGAACAAAATGCAGATATCCACTGTGGCGTAAAGCCGCGAATTTATCAGGCCGACGTTTGTAATGAAAACAGCCCCATACGGGTGATTTCAATGCGACCAACAACCGCCATCCGTGGCGCGGTTTTGAGTAGTGTGACAGTGAACTTGGGACGACCCTCTTCACAGTTCTTTGTCGCAACGGCAGTCGTCAGCATTTTCAACAAAATAATGGCACTCATTTTATTGTTCTCAATTTGTCAGATTCTGCTCCCTTCTTTCACTTCAGGTGAGTTTATTTTCCTTTCGCTCACATTCAAGTACTTCTGCAGCAGACGGTTATTTCGTATTTATTAATATTTTATTCGTTGGTGCTCAGAATTTCATCTACATTCAGTCTACATCTAAGACTTAGACACTTAGAGGACAAAATAACTCGAATGCTCGGCCTCAAGAATATTAGTTTTTTAGGGATGGACTAAAAAGTATGGATACAGAACTCTCGATTTATTAATTTTAAATCCTATGATATTTATGACTTAACGTGTATTTCTGTTTTCTCAGAATGTTCCTTTGATTAGAAAATGAAATCAATGGTTGTTTTTAAATAATTTTTTCAGCTGATTTGTGTTATGATTAGTTAAAGCAATTCTGAATTTGACTGTAAAGATTTTAGATTTCAATAAATTACAGTATTTGAGAATATTATTTTTATCTTCGTATCATTATAATATATATATAAGTATATATATATATATATATATATATATATATATATATATGTGTATATATATATATATGTGTATATATATATATATATATATATATATATATATATATATATATATATATATATATATATATATATATATATATATATATATATAAGTATATATATATATATATATATATATATATATATATATATAAAGAGAGATAGAAAATTTCGCACTATCCAAAATTCAAGCAATGTACTAGAGTTTTTCTTAAAAACTCTAATAGTTACATACAGTTATCATTTTGAACAAACTTCAAAATTCTCATTAACCTATAAAATATTATTTAAAAATTGAAGTAATATATTTTATCGATAAAATTCGGAAACGAAGTACATGTATTTTAAACCAATAGACTTTTTATAATCAGCATATATAATACTTTTCTTTATCCGCATAGATTTTCAGTAGCGAGTTTTCATTATGAAATTTTTAAAAAACCATAGGTATTAGTATCTAAAGTTACTATAAATGTATTAATGAAAATTAGAGCATTTGTTAGGGACCCAAGTTGTTTACAAGGAATCAAGTTTAAATATATTTTATTATATGGAAAGATTAATTATGCTATTGAAGTAAATGCTAATGTCATAAAGAAGAAAAAAAAATAGCTAAAGAAAATATAGAGATCAATAATGATATTGTTTGAGCTGGAAAAGTAACATTTGATAAGAAAATGTTCTTTATTTAGCTTCATTATTATAAACTAATTTAGTTCTTTTGAATATGTCAAAAGAAATTAAAGGTCTTAAAGATGTTTGGAAAGAAAACATTTCCAGAAATGAAATATCTATTTCTCGAAAATTATTTAATTTAGATGATAAACATTTGATACTTATGTTGTTTAACATAAGCAAAATATGAAAGCAATGTTAAAAAGTTGATAATCCATAAAAGGATTATTGGCATGGAATAGAAAATATGTTGGGTGAGTGGAAATTGCACAAGTCTGATATTTAAAATCCTTCATTTGTATTCGATACTAAAGGCTATATTAATTTTCAGTTTGATGTCCCATAAAAAAAGAGGAGAGAAATTTTTACCGCCTAGAAGTTTTCGATTAACTGAATTATTGGCTCCCTCATGAATTCAGGTTCAACTTTTGTAGGCAAAGGTATTAAAAGAGGTAAATAATAAAAAAAAAATATTAATCAAAATTACTATCCGTGATTGATGATAATCTTGATGATTTTATACGCAAAAATTAACATTTGTATTAGCCTAGTAGTTAAAATATGGGTTAAAGCAGTTGTCTGTTAGGATCTGATGTTAAATAAGAAGTTGCACTTTTTCTCTTTTAGGTGTCCTTAAGGAAATTCTTCAAAGAGCTCAATAGGTTTTCGTTCCAAATCATGATTGATTGTGCAACTAAAAATGCATTTTGCAAACAAATTTTGAATAAATTGAATTATAACAAGAAAGAAAAATTTTTATAATTCAAACTGTGCATTTATATATATTTTTTTTTAAACTGGGAAAGTAAAATTATTCCAATGTCTTATTATAAATGGATTTTATTGACGTCTAAAATGTTACTAGTTGTAAATAAATATCAAGTAGTATTGCGTAATCGATCAAGTAATCGATGAAATTCATAAATTTTCGATAACTTCTTAGAAATGAAATATACATATTTTTAAATAACTAAAAATTAATTGGAAGATGAAAATTTTTAATTCTTTTTTTTATTTAAATATCAATTTTTTTTTAGAAAAACCCATATTAACTTTCTGTTTCCTTATTTTACATGTATGAATAAGTCCTCGCTAACATTTGAAAATTTTAACTATTTCATTGCAAAAATGGGTTTTATTTCTTCATATATTGTGTTTTATTTTTTAAAAACTATTTTCTTCTACACCATAATTGCTCTCGTTCGATTATTTGTTCTGTAGTGTTTGGTTTGAATTGCTTTTGCAAAATTCTCAATTGATAAAAGGGGGACACACTATTCCTTCATAAAGCCAAAATTAAATTTTTATTTGATCAATATTAATTTTTGATATTATTTGATTTATAACCTCATCTCATAGGGCAGTTGGATCCATCTGTCTATAAACCAGATTATGAATACGATCTAAGTACAAGCAAAGAGAATGAAAAATTTATTTTCGAAGACCATGGTACACCCATCCAAAACGAAAAAGAACGCAGATTTATGGAAGGACTTGTCGTCGAAGCTGGCCGACACGTTCTATTTCCAGAACTATACATGACTGATAATGAAAGCCAGAATGGGGATAGTCCAAAAATACATAATTATTTAAGTGAGAGGAAAGGAATGAAAATTTTTGAAATGCAAGGGCAACCCGAAATTGAAGAATCGTACACCAACCGCCAATCTCGTAGCAGGAAGTTCAAGTGCCCTGAAGATTGTCGAATTTATAAGCCAGTTTGTGGTAGTGATGGAAAAATTTACGACAGCGAATGTCATTTACTAAAAGAAAATTGTGGGTAAGTGGTACGTTTGATATAAATTCTTCTAATGATTTTACTCTATTGTTAAGAATAAATATATTTATCAGCTTGGTATGTACATTACGTATATTTAAAAATATGAGAATGCATTTGTTTCTCTTGAAACAAATACATTAATCAATGTGGAAGAAAAATAAATAAATATAAAATTTATGTGGTTTTTTTTTTCAGAATATTCTCCATTATTTACTACATGCTCGATCAAATTTATCTTGAATTCTTGGAGTATATAGCTTTATTTATTTTTAATTACATTAACCTAATCGTGAATTATTCATTGTCGAACGATGAAAAGAAGGAATTTTGTCGATTAATGTAATCGATAATTACCAAAAGTTAACGCATTTGGTAGTTTTCGTAATAAATTTTTAATCGTTATGTATTTATATACATAAAAATTTACGTAAAAATCTAAAAAGATTTATTTATTCCAAAGTAAAAAAAAAGCTTAATGATTTTATACCGTCTGCTTGTAAATTTATATTTTGGATTTGATAAAAAAAATAATATAATCTTATAAAGAAGAGAATTAGATATTCATTTATGTTATTTTGAACACTCCAAAATATAAAAATTCTATAGACATTGGCGTATAACATTCAAATTTTTTTAGATTCAATTTTAAATCAAACTTAAATTTTATGCTCTGTTTAATTTAATTTTTAAAAAAATGATAAATTAGAATTATTTGTTAAGGGTTTTAGAATTTGATCAAAATAGGGAAATAGGTCTTTTTATTAATATTAATCAAAAAAACGAGATTTTATTGTTATAAATTTTATTTTACATGATAAATAGTTATTCGGACTATGTATTGAATATTATGCGTCAAAGGACGTATAATAAATGACGTTATAATGAAAAATATTGTAATACTGTGTGAATTATAATTGAATTATATTAAAACTACTGAATCTCAATTTTTGTGATTTTTTCGTATTATTTTGAATTTTTGTTATTTTTCACAATAAAACAATGATATGATTTGTGGAACATTTCACATTATATATATATATATATATATATATATATATATATATATATATATATATATATATATATATATATATATATATATATATATATATATGTATTAATTTATGAATTCAAATAGAGGTGAAAAATTATTGTAGACAACACTAAATTGTTAAACAACTTAAGAACTTTCTAAATTATAAGTTATTTCCGTGATTATAGATATATGTCAAAAATTATAAACTATTAACTTGGGAAGATAGAATTCAGTTTGTTAAATTGTGTGTGTGTATATATACTAATAATTATGATACAATTATGAAAGAAAGTTATGTCAAAATATGATTCAACGGTATTGACATTATGTTTGAATAAAAGAAAAGAGTTTAGTATTTTATTCGAAGCAATTTTTACATTAATCAGCTAATATTTAATAAATCACTTTAAACTTTTTTTGATTTTATTTCGTGATTTAAAATAAATTATTAAAATATAACTGAAAAAAATTAATTTTATCGTAAGACTTTCAGATCTAAATATGCAATAAAGAGCTTAGTTTGAATAAAGAATACATTTTTAATTCTGGCTGTACATTTCATTTTAAGATGAATCGCAATATAAATAAATGCATTTAAATAAGTTTTACCTTTTTCAGTACAACGAGTGGAGTTTATAATTGTGTAATGGTATTGAACCGATTTTATATATTTCATGAAATAAAGTTTAAATCATATTTATTTATTAGCAGAATAGTATTATCTTCTGATAAATAATGGGTTTTTTTTACCTTAAAATTGTATCTGTTGTTATGTAGTATTATGCCTTTTGTTCCACTAAAAATTGCTATATAGAGGATAATACTACACCATTGAAAAATAAAATGTCATCTTCATTCTGTAATACTAATTTCCTAAAAAGAATGATTTCTTTAAAAAAATCAACTTCTAAATTAT
Organism: Latrodectus elegans; assembly: GCA_030067965.1. Taxonomy (NCBI): domain Eukaryota; kingdom Metazoa; phylum Arthropoda; class Arachnida; order Araneae; family Theridiidae; genus Latrodectus; species Latrodectus elegans. The sequence goes on along the minus strand of CM057818.1, from coordinate 8,811,763 downwards.
TAATTAAATTAAAAAATTTAGGTTTTAAGAAATAATTCTTTTTATGGAATTAGTATTCACGCAATAAAAATGAGGTTTTATTTTTTCACAATGAAATGTTGGATGTTTTAGAAACAGATTCAAGTGCAAATACCAGCTCTTAGAATCAGTTCAAAATTTCAATCCCAATGTATAAAAAATAAACAGGAAAGTAAATAGTCTGGTTTTTTTCCAGTTTCCATGTTTTAAATTATATGTGAATAATATGCATGATTAATATCAGGTGTGATAGAGAGAGAGAGATGAGATATAAAAGTCACACACACACTTTAATAGATTTGAACTTATAAAAATTGTATCGTATTAATGGTTTTCAGTAATTTGAAGTACAACTGTACAAATGAATCATCCAGTGAAAATCATTTTTGAAATTTCAGAACAAAGTGAATTTATTTCTCTTTAAAACCTTAAAGATTTTAACTGATTAATTTTCAGAAATAATAACGTAACAGTTGGAGAGTGGAGCAAATGTCGTGGAAACCATTACTTGTGCCCATCTCGTTGCCTGGACTTGAACGAGCCTGTTTGTGGTTCAGATTTGAGAATATACCACAACATCTGCATAATGAGAAAGAAGAATTGCGGGTAATTTTAAGATTTTTATTTAAAATATATTTTCGTGTTTTTTGAAAAATCATTCAGGATCTAAATGAATTTACCGTAAAGCAAATATCAGACATTTTACAAGATAAATAGAGACAATGGACATGAAATGAGCCATAAATGTAGAGCCGCGTAGTTCCATGCCACTGAGTTCGACAAATAACAAGACAGTCACCTTTTCTTCTCAGAAACACAACTTTCGTTCATTGTTTAGAAGCTTTGTGTTCGAATCACTTTGGAAGCAAAGATGTTTTGTTTTTGACATAAAAATTGTCTATATTGTAAAACGACGTTTTTTTTTTTTTTTCTCCCGAAGAATTTCTCTTTGATGTTCGTTAAATAGGCTTAAAATCATCAATCCCCACGTATTAATTACCATGTGGGATATATTTTAAAATTTGAAATATTACTAAATACTTTATACACGAAATGTACATTCTCATTGTTCTTTTGAGACATATAAATAAAATGCCAGATCATAGTAGTTATTTTCATATAAATGTTTTATATTTCGTTGCAGTCAAACAAAATGACTGAAAAACGTCATTATTTAGTATTAAGAGAAATTTTGGTGTTGTGTTAATGCAAGTACATTGCAAAAAAAAGAACTGAAATTGCTCTTTACATTGTTTAGGATTTTGTGTTTTGTTATTTAAATTCTTATCTCTTGATATACATATAAATATTTAATGTTAACAGGTAAAAACTACAATATAATATTTAATTTAATAATATGAAAATTTAATTATTTATTTGATGTAATTATTTACATTATACTATAAAGGCATAATTTAAATATATAAAATTAATTGAAAAATATGAATATATAATTAGATTAATTGGATATATTTCTCGGGACAAATAAGAGAATACTTTAAATAAATATTTTCTTATTAGAGTATATCTTTTCATCAAAATTCCAGGCTTTGCATGTTGAAACAGACCTTTTATAATTACTATTTGAAAATAATTTGTTTATTATTATTTTTTTTAAGTACAACGTATTAAGCCAGTATGGAATTTCTAAAAAATCAGTGTTATTATCAAAAATTGTTATCCCATCAAATTATTTCACCAACTTAACTCAAGTTATATACGACACTGCAGCTAAAAATGGTTTTGTTGCCAAAGTATTTTGAAATGATTTTATATGAATTTGGTACTCGTATTTTATTTGAATTTCTGGTATTTTATATGAATTTCTGGTATTTTATATGAATTTGGTAATTTTCAAATGTGAAATTAATTTTAGCCTCGAAGAGGAAACTTCTAATTTGAAATAAGTTGCTGCCAAGAAACTTTTCATAATAAATTCTTGTTAGGAAAATCGTTTTAAAAAATATGTTATTACCAACTGAATACTCGTTTTAACTCATTTTCACAACTTTTGTGCATTTTATCACAACAGAAGAATCTGCCTTATTATTCAGTTTCATCACCGATGTAAACAGATACCTTTCTTTAAAAAAATATTATCAAAAAGATTGCTTAAGTAATATGTAATTTTAATGTTGTTGTTAATAAGTTAATTAATGGACAGTATATATAATCAGATTATTGACAACCGAAAATATACATTTTTAGTGTATATGTTTTTCACAGTTAATGAAATTACTACGAATGCGTTTCCTAAATGCTTCATGTTTATAACAAAAATTCAAATAATATCATGATTAAAATTTATAAGATTTTATATTTTTTTCTTTTTCTTATTAATTTGAGAATGCTTGAAATAAAATATAATGTTCAAATCGAAAGTTTTATGTCAAAATTTAAGTAGATCTCGCTTGAATAGATTATTAATTTATTATTTAGATATTTTTTTAATTAAAAAGTAAATTGAAATTTACGGGAATAGCTTCAATATTTTACAAATAGTCTTATGTTCTGACGAAGAAAGAAAATGCATATTTTTTAGTAATATTTAGACTAAAATAAATTATGAGCATAATTATTAATAGAAAAATGTAAATGCTTATTAACAATAACTAAGAGCACACGCACACGCATACACACACTTGATATGAAGAATATTTTATGAAAAAAGTATTGCTTAAAAAAATATTACAGTGATCTTCGATACTAAGAACAATAACTTCTAATTTTAAGAATTGATACTATCTCGAAGTTGCGACTTTCTCGATATGATTATTTAGCTGATTAAGTATGTGCACGCAAAACAAAAGCTATTCTTACATATGACTACAAAGTTAGTCTCTTTTGACGGATAAAGAGATCCGCTACTAAGGAATTTTGGTAGCGGATTAAAGTTAGCTTGAATAAAATAAGGACTAAAAATACATAAATATGATGCTCTATTGATTTATTGATAAAATATCAGGGAAAATGTAATTCAAATGTATTTTAATGTTTCAAAATCAAAAGGAGAGTTAATTTGCCACCAAACATTCTAAATTACTTATGATCATTCTCAACAAACTCTTTGAATATTGAGCAAATATCAATGAAAGCATAACTTCAAAGTCTCGCGCGCGTTTGGAATTTTTATTTAAAGAAATACAGTTATTCCATAAAAAATATAAATGGTAAAACTGCTAACATATCCAGAGATTATAAAATGTCCAAAAATATCAGCAAAAAATGCGCAAGCTGGAAATTAAATTTGATTAGACTCAAGAAAGCGTGTAAATTTTTGATTTTTTTGTAATATAAATTGAAATTTAAGACGTTTTTTCGATTTACTTATATTCGATAAATTTCAATTCTTTTGCAAATTTCAATTTATCTATAGATATTTTAAAAAAAAATGTAAAATGTAATTTTTTAAAAATAATTATAAAAATTTAATAGGGTCTAATTACCGCTTAAAGTAAAAACCAAACTTATAGTAAAACACTAAATATTAAGGAACACCAAAAAGCAAAAATTATGTATATTTTTTTGAACTGAGAATTGTGAATGCTTCAGGCAGCCATCTGATCATTTTCTCACAATGTATGATTTTTGAGAAAAATTAAAAGAAATTAAGAAAAATATGAATTGTTCCTGTTGGTGAATAAATTCTCAAAGAGCAATTTTATAGTAAAATGTTTTATAACAAGATATTTTTTAGATACGTAAAAATTAAACTCTGTATGTTTAAATTTTTGTATATTTTTAAAAAAATAAACTAAGAAGTTGAAAAAGAAGATGATTTTTATCGTAGATAGAGGAGAGCCTCTAAATGCCTTCGAGCGTACTGTGCATGAATGCAAACGAAATCTTGATTTTTTAAAAATAACTTCTTCAAAATTTTTCTTTATTTTAAAAATTATTGATTGTGCAAATCAGATTTTAGTTATCTGTTTTAAGTATCATAATTGAAAAAAAAATTCTACAAAAAATACCCTGAATAAAATGTTTTAAAGTGCACAAAAATGTTGTCATCCATTAAAAATAAGGAAGTCATTTTAATATATTTTTTTTTCATTTTCAGGAAGCTAATTCAAAAGATACCATTAGCAGAATGTTATGATAGATATAGCCGTAAGTAAAGTGTGATATTTTGTTTTTTAATGAGAAAAAATCATTAATATGATCAAATATAGAATCAATATAAATACATAACTTATTTTAAAACCTGATTGTAAAATTCGTATTTGTTTCTTATAATTTTTATAAATCCCAAGACAATTGTACGTTACACTGTAAGATTTGTACTGCAGATGTGTGTGCGACATGAAATTTCAGAATGTTTTAATTTACTTAGGATTAGTAATTTTACTAGCTTAAAGAAATTATGTTCTTATTATTTTGTGACATTAGCGAGTTAATAAGTTAATAATAGTTCTTTTTTTTTTAATAAATCACTGCACAATATCATGTTTTGGGATATAAAAATCAGTATTTAATTTAATCAGTATAGCTGGTTTCATACACACTCGAATACAGTATTAACTATTTGAAATTTAATAACCTTGAAGCTTGAGTGATTTGGATTTTAATATAGCATGCAAAATCTAGAAAATGATTATATATTATATGCGTGCTAATATTATACCATTTCGAGATCATTCAAGTCATAAAAAAATCACTTTATCATCTAAATTTCAAATAATTATAGATCTTAAAGGAAATAAAATCACTTGAAATTCGATTTTATTTATATTTTTTTTGTGGGAATAAAGTTTTCTGTACGGCATGTAGGAAACAGAAATATATTAGAATAAATTACAAAAAATTATAACATGTTAACTTTTTTTTTGGAAAATATATATTTTTGCATATAATAATGAATAAAAGGAAAAAATTTAGTTTTCAAAATATTTAAATGTAATTGATTTTATTCAAAATATTAAGAAAATTATAATATCGATATAACAGATGAAAGAATTTTTTTTAAAAGAATCAATGTTATGCAATCAAAACTGAAAGCTTTTACTAGATGAAAATATTAAACAATGAAAATTATATTTTCAAAGGTTAAAGTAAACATGAATTAAGTAAATTATACTTCAAAAAAAAAAAAAAAGTAAATGATAGTATTTTGTTTGGACAGAGGTAAAAAATTTTAATAATTTCAAAAATAGAAGAAAATTAAAAAAAATGCAGATTTTTATTCTAATAAAATTAAACAAATCTAAATTTCAAGAGGTACCAATTTAAATTATCCTTTTGTTTTGAAAGTTGATTTAAAAAAGATAAAAAAAAATCTTACTCAATTTTTACTTATACGTATATATTATTTTGTTATTACAATTTTTATTTAGATTAAACCATAATAACAATATTGCTTAAAATTTCTACGAGACAAAGATTAAATAAAAATTCAATTATCCTTTTGTTTTGAAAGTTGATTTAAAAAAAGATAAAAAAAATCTTACTCAATTTTTACTTATACGTATATATTATTTTGTTATTACAACTTTTATTTAGATTAAACCATAATAACAATATTGCTTAAAATTTCTACGAGACAAAGATTAAATAAAAATGCTTAAAATTTCTACGAGACAAAGATTAAATAAAATTGCTTAAAATTTCTACGAGACAAAGATTAAATAAAATTGCTTAAAATTTCTACGAGACAAAGATTAAATAAAAATTCAATTATCCTTTTGTTTTGAAAGTTGATTTAAAAAAAGATAAAAAAAAAATCTTACTCAATTTTTACTTATACGTATATATTATTTTGTTATTACAACTTTTATTTAGATTAAACCATAATAACAATATTGCTTAAAATTTCTACGAGACAAAGATTAAATAAAAAATGCTTAAAATTTCTACGAGACAAAGATTAAATAAAATTGCTTAAAATTTCTACGAGACAAAGATTAAATAAAATTGCTTAAAATTTCTACGAGACAAAGATTAAATAAAAATTCAATTATCCTTTTGTTTTGAAAGTTGATTTAAAAAAAGATAAAAAAAAAAATCTTACTCAATTTTTACTTATACGTATATATTATTTTGTTATTACAACTTTTATTTAGATTAAACCATAATAACAATATTGCTTAAAATTTCTACAAGACAAAGATTAAATAAAAATGCTTAAAATTTCTACAAGACAAAGATTAAATAAAATTGCTTAAAATTTCTACGAGACAAAGATTAAATAAAATTGCTTAAAATTTCTACGAGACAAAGATTAAATAAAATTGCTTAAAATTTCTACGAGACAAAGATTAAATAAAAATTCAATTATCCTTTTGTTTTGAAAGTTGTGATTTAAAAAAGATAAAAAAAATCTTACTCAATTTTTACTTATACGTATATATTATTTTGTTATTACAACTTTTATTTAGATTAAACCATAATAACAATATTGCTTAAAATTTCTACAAGACAAAGATTAAATAAAAATGCTTAAAATTTCTACGAGACAAAGATTAAATAAAATTGCTTAAAATTTCTACGAGACAAAGATTAAATAAAAATTCAATTATCCTTTTGTTTTGAAAGTTGATTTAAAAAAAATAAAAAAAAATCTCACTCAATTTTTACTTATACGTATATATTATTTTGTTATTACAACTTTTATTTAGATTAAACCATAATAACAATATTGCTTAAAATTTCTACAAGACAAAGATTAAATAAAAATGCTTAAAATTTCTACGAGACAAAGATTAAATAAAATTGCTTAAAATTTCTACGAGACAAAGATTAAATAAAAATTCAATTATCCTTTTGTTTTGAAAGTTGATTTAAAAAAAATAAAAAAAAAATCTCACTCAATTTTTACTTATACGTATATATTATTTTGTTATTACAACTTTTATTTAGATTAAACCATAATAACAATATTGCTTAAAATTTCTACAAGACAAAGATTAAATAAAAATAAATTGTATTAAAATTCAAACTTTTTACCTTAATATTAAAAATATTAGTGCTTCTCAGTATTGGCAACACCACGCAGGATGTCGAGATAAAAATTTGTAACTACCCAGGGGTACGGTTTTTAAGGCCGCACTCCCTGTCTAGTGGTGGTCAGAGTGCCTGATTGCAGATAGGGAGGTCTTGGGTTCGAATCCTAGTTCGGGGATGGATGTACTTTCTCTCTCTGTTTATCCTTTCTTTGTCCTTTCCTTGTATGAATGGGTTGTCAATGGTTGCCTACCCTATAAACGGGTTCCTATGGCATGTGTGTACTGAAGAAGTCGGACTTCACACCAAAATATTGTTGTTGTTGGAAAAGTGGAGCAGCGCACGCATTATTGTCAGCCTGGCTGGCACAAGAAAACAACAACAAAGGTTTTTATGAAATTAGGGAGATAGGGAAACTTTGTAGACTGGCATGATAAAAAGAGAATAACGATTGACGTCGCCGGCCAACTTGTCCAGTGGTCAGTGTGCCTGACTACGGATAAGGACCTCCTGGATTCGAATCCTGGTTCAGGCATGGATGTACTTTCTCTCTCTCTCTATCATGTCTTTGTCCTTTTCCTTGTGTGTGAATGAGATGTGAATGGTTGCCTACCCTATAAACGGGTCCCTATGGCATGTGTGTACTGAAGCAGTCGGACTCCACACCAAATATGGTTCAGTTGGAGAAGTGGTGCAGCCCCAATTTATCAACCTAGCTGGCACACGAGAACAGCAACAACAACGGCTGCCATCGAAAACAATGAAGATATATAATTTATATAAATAAGCCGATAGCCACTTATCAAAATAGCTATGCCAGGAAGAAATACAAATGATATTCATTGGGCAAATGTACTGTACAGAAAATGATAAGTGATTAAATTTTCATAATTTTAACTTTTAGTCATTATTCAAACTTTTAAATTTATATCGTGAAAAATCAGTTCTTTGTGGCAATAGTGACATTACTTATACATCTGAGCATTGAGTCAGACAAGGATGAGATGGCAGGTACAGCTACAGTTACTCATTATGACATAATGTTAAAACGTTGTGCAGTTTTAACGAATGCCACAATCCTTAGATGGCAGTGACTAGAGTATGTTGAAAGATAGTTGCTTGGCAGCCATTGATAAAACGCATCGACGAACGTTTTACCTAGCTTTTATACTTTACTATTTGACTAAAAAGTAAGATTGGGAGGTACATTTCTCTATTACCGATCAAAAAAAGAAAATTTTGAGGAAGTTCTGGATTTTTACATAATTTATTTTTTGCTTTTTGTTACTTGATAAAAATACAGCTTCTTTGTTAAATAGATTCACTTACTTAGCCATGAAAAAAAATCAGATTTGTTTTTGGATGTAACTTATACTGTTTTATCCTATTTAGCAAAAATGTCAAATGTTTATCTTGATAGACGGATCTTGTACTACAGATTACTTCGGTCATAAAACTGTTTTATACTTATTTTTAAATATGAATTTATATCCTGCGTAACTTGGCAAAAATGTAATATTTTCAGAAACATTATCCTGAGTAATAAAAAAATAGGGAGGAGACAGTACTGGTTTCTTAAATAATAGCTTGCACTATATAATTTGGCAAAATGCACCTTTTTCACTTAGATACATTGTTATGAAGAATTAGAAGATAATATTAAAATATTCATATCTATTTAAAATATACCGACGACGGTCTTTGATATATATTTCTTGAATTCAATGGATTCATAAAAAACATTAATATCTAGGGAAGTCAGAATTTTGGCAATTTAGAAATTATCTACTTACATGTTTTATATTGCAACGTTATTTGGTATTCTTAAAATTTGGTGAACTTCACAAAATTTTTTACTCTCATTTAGAAGACAATTAATCACTTCAGCTAATTTAGTTACCATTTTTTACACAGAAAGTGGTGTAAGAGTAGAAAAGCATATGATTGAGCTGATGACAAATGACTAATTTAAACTTTAGAAAAATAATCAAAAACGTTTTTGTTTACAAATTCAAGCATCTACCTTGTATTAGAGTTTATTAAAAACAGCTGAACAGTCAATGGTGAACTTTATCTACCTTTGTTGAAAGAGCTTTCAGCACAATATTAAACTTCTTGTCTAGAAAAGGAACGATTTATTTAGTTCTAACGTAATAATTTTCTATAATTTCTTATATATAATGGTATTAAACCAAAAAATTTTAACCGCCACGAAGTTCAAACAACACATTGATAATTTTTGTACTTTTGCTAAGTAATTAAATATAATTTTTATTTTAAAGATAACTTAAATTATTTATTTTGTACTCTCAAATGTATATTACATATATATGTTTCGAAGTCGGAATAAAACAAATTATTCCCGAAAACATATTACTTATTTTATAATTCTCAAAATAATGTCATGCCAGTATCGTTTAAAAAATGAACTATTATTTAAAATCAATAATATGATACAGAAACAGTAATTTCATTGATGAAACAATTCTGTTAATTACAGAAACCTCCATAAAAATTCAGTTCAAATGAATTCCAGAACTGATTTTTGTTCTTTGTCAAGACCAATAACTTTCAATATTGATAAAGGATAACACTTAAAATGGTAACAGAAAAATATTATGTATTGGATTTATTAAGAAATGTAAATTATATAATATGTTTAAACCCAATTTAATATTTATCGCTCTTTTTCATCAAAAAAAAAAAACCCCTTTTAGGAATTCAAGATGGAGAGTGTCCTGATCAGTGCCCGCCAATCGCTAAGCCAGCTTGTGGCAGCAATGGCATGATATACTTTAATGAATGTTTTTTACAAATGCAGACTTGTAGGTAAGTGGATAATATATTCGTATGTAGACAACCTTTCTGCTCTGTGGCACATGATTTTTGATGATTTGTATCTTCAGTGGATTTACATTGCAGTATAATTTTTTTTTCAAATAACCAATTTATTAATGTTTATAAACTATTGTAAGAAAAAATTTTCTCACCTTGAGATGATAACAATAGGATTTAAATCTACTATCAAGAGCTTTGTTTAAATTTTACGTTTATGGATAGGCTTTTATTTTGAGGAAATTGAACAAAAATTATATTTATGGAACCTTTTTCTCTCTACATATCTTATTTATTTTTTTAAAGTGTAATTTAATTAGCATAAATAGTTTAAATTTTTAATTTATTATTAAGAAGTGTATCAATTATTATTAATCGTGATTAAATGTATCTTTTTAGTTAAAGTATATACATTAATTATTATATTCTATTTTAAATATTTCAATTATGAAGAAATAATGTTGATATTTATTATAATTAGGAGGAAATAAATTTTGTTTTATAATTTTTATATATTAAAGAGAAATAAATGTTTTAATGATATAATAGAATGTAATATGGCGTAAAACTAACAATTCTTTAAAACTTCAATTTAGAAGAAAAAAAAGTTTAATATTAGTTATTGTAATGTTATTTGAAACAGAATTATTAATTGCACACGAAATAATTGTTAACTTTTTCATTAACAGGTAGATTAGAATTATGTCTGAAAAATACTTGTTATTTAATATATATTAGGAATTTCGGCTCCATTTATTTAAGGCATAAAAAACTTTGAGTATAATAAAGCTCTAAGTAGCGGATTTTATAATTATGGGGGGATTTTAGTTATTGGCTCACTTTTGGATAATATTAAATAACCTCAAAACATTTTGCAGCTGAATTATATAACTTGATTAAAAAATACAGAAAAATGAAAAACTGTATCACCGAGTAGAATAATTAAAATAAATGTTCTTCGTAATTTTATTAATATAATTTAAACCCCTTTACCGTTCTTTAAAATTTAGAAAAACTATTTTGCATAATTGATTTGATTTGTATCAACCACATTCTAAGCAGACAGTGGTTGCCTAGTGGTTAGGGTGCCTTCCATCTGGAAGGATAGGGTTCGATTTCCAATGCCGCGAAAGACCCACCGAGTATCTGCGATATACGTACTCGTTAAATCCGTGGAATCGAAAGTCCTGTGGTCAGTCATTGAGCAGTTATCATAGGTGCTATGGTCTGGAGAAAATTTCCTCCTTCATCAGATCAATGTTAAAATAGAGGGAGTAAATTCTCTGGTGGTGCCACTTATTGGAGGATTTAAAAAAGAACAAAGACATACTTTCACCTTCATAGTGCTCTGATTGAAAGAAAGACGCTCCCTATTGACTAAAATTCGCCTTGTCAAGGCATAGCGAGCTTGGCTTGTCCAAGTGTCATGAGTAATAACAACAACAACGTTATAACCCATAAAAAGTCATGTATTCAGTAGATGGCTATAAATTATATTGAAAAAATTATTGCTTTAATATTTTTAATTAAAATATGTGGAGACTACATCATTATATTTTGAACAATATTATTATTTGCTATAAAACTATTTGATGAGTCTTAAAAATACTTCATTTTTAAAATAAATAATTTTTATGAAAAAGCTACACAAGCATTTTTATTAATTAAATTATTTTTTTCTTATTTGTAAAAATGTTTTCAAGGAAAAATTAATAACTTTATATTCTTAATATAGTGTTTCATTCAAAGCAACTTTATTTACAAAATGTATTTATTTGTTTCAGAGAAGGTATCGTACAATTGGACATGACCAGTTGCGTCTACATTCCAAAATGCCCAGAAGTATGTCTTCCGCTTTATGATCCTGTCTGCGGTTCCGATGGAAATTTGTACACAAATCTCTGCAGAATGATCCAGACCAATTGTGGGTAAGGGTGCTTGTTTTCTATTTTATTAGTTTTGTCTCAGGAACTATTTTTTTATTACTTAATATGTTAATGCGCGTTTAACAATCTTAAATTAATATAACTAAATAAAGAAAACATTGTGGTAAGCGAATGAAAATAAGATTATAACATAACAATCATCTGTTTTTAACAATGAATCAGCAACCCAGAGAGTTATGCCGGCGGTAGCTTAGCTACCGGCAAGGCCTCCCTTGCCGGACAGGTAAGAGCTTGACCAAAAAAAGATATCTAGGAGAAGGATAACTCTGATCCAAACCACAGCGTCAGTTCTCCATATTAGGAGCAGCTGGCTTGTTGATCTGCAGACAGCAGGCGTGGGAGCGAAGTCAGACTTCAACCCTATGGTGCTCCAGGTACTTTGTACTAAACAAATCTGCTCATTTTCCCCTTGGCTATGAAATTAAAAGCGGAAGACTTCATGGATCTGATCTGATTTCAGATCAGAGAGATTAGTCGTTGTTGTTGTCATGTGACAAGTGCCAAGAGGAAAAAAAGGGTAAAAAAAAGTCATATGGGACCAAAGGCATGCACTTGTCATAAAGGGATTTGCCATTGCCTCGAGAGTTTGGACTTCTGCCTGTTGGTCTGCGGAAGGTATTTTATTTCGTTTATACCACCCACTGGAAGACCAATGGAGGCGTTCCCCTATCCACCATCTTGGGGACGCGCTATCTAGAGGTTACAGGTTCCCCCGAAAAGAGAGATTAGTAAAAAAAAAAAAAAAAAAAAAAAAAAAAAAAAAAAAAAAAAGAAAAAAAAAGAAGTACATTGAATTAAGTATTTTTTTTAACAATTAGAATTGTTAAAGCATTATTTTAATAGAGGAATCAAATATCTGTGATCAGTAGGAGAAGATCGAATTAACTGAAATTTTAGTAAGAAATATATTAATTTATTTCAAATTCACAGACAGTTGGATAGCATAATATTAAGTGTTGCCTTTTGGCATCAGGGGGGAAATTAATGGCATCTTGTATTGTGAGTCCCCCAGTGGGTGATCTCAAAAATAGATATAGTAATTTAGAGAGAGGGACTAAGCAAAAAACTCCAACACTTAGCTGGCCAACCCCGTGGATATAATTTTAGATTACAACCACAATCTATACTTCATGCCTCTACCCCCATATAGTGAACGCGATGGATCTTTTGATGAGTCTGTATACCTTTTGGTTTCAAGAAAGACGCCTTTCCCAATCTGGTCATCTCAACATTATTGAAGAAATATTAATAATCGATGTCTTTAACCAATTTTATGTCTCTGCGCATTTTCAAATCAGTTTCACCAATATTTCGAAATAAATACTAGCCTTAATATCAAAAGAAAAGGATAATTCAAAATACTGCTATTTTCATAAGAAATACTGCATTAGTTTAAATACTGCACTAGAAGAATACGGCTAAAAAAAAATGTATAAATTGTTCGGAAGCATTCCTTTGCAAGCGGCGGCGTCGTGAACATCTCATTTCTAAAATTTTGACTTTTATTTTTAGATATGTGTAATATCGCTTAAGAAATATGTATGGAACTAAAACGTGCGTGTAATTTCAAATGAATTATAAGCTTAAGATATTAAAAAATTTTACTTTATCAAATGTAAACGTACATACATTTATTCATTAAAAGAAGTTTGAATGTAAAATATATTCATACTGTGTTATAAAACTTATTGCGGCTACGAGATATTTAATGAAATGAAAGAAGAAAATTTGAATTTTACTTCTGCTAGTGAAAAATTGCACTAAACTGCATATCAAACTGTACGTAATATGAAGCTTTAAGATTTGATTCTTCGTCGTTTTGAATTATTAGAAAGATTTAATAAATTCTGATCTTGATCATAAGCATTCCGAATTTGCTACATAATTATATACTTCTTTTGGCAGTACGATCATTTACCTCTGGAATGTAATTTCGACATCTTCAAACCATGGTGTTATTAATAATTTTTAACTGACTTTCAAATACTCTCTATCCACATTTTGCAAGATAAAGTATAATATATAAATATTTAAATACATATAAACGACGCTTTGCAAAAATTTTAGTTTTTTACGCTCATAAACGTCCTGCTGTTACTTCAGAAAAACTACAGTAATTCTAGCTAAGATTAATTGCTTTCTATTACCTTATTGACAGTTAAAACCGTTTTTTCTATTTTGAGTTTCTTTAATTTAGTTTTTTCTAACTTCTTATTTTTAGCTTTTCATAGGTCTTGTAATTTACTCTGCTTTTATTTCGAAGATAAAATTTAAATAGAATAAAATGCTAAAACCAGTTAATTACTTTCAATTTATGATCCAGCAACTTTCTTCATGGAACATTTTTTCTAGATTTCCATGTTTCCATTTTTTACTTTCTATTTCTGTTTTTATTTCTGTTTTATCGATAACATTACACCCATTTTTACACATATTGAAAATTTAATACTAATTTTTACATAAAATCGAATCTATTTCAAATTCATTAAGTAATTAAATTTCAATTTTAACATATTTTTAAATTGAATTAATTAAAAAATGTGAAATCAATATGTTATTCTTTTATTTAAAATGAAAGATCTATTTATGAGAATCATCAAGAAATATGAAGTTTCTTCAATTTTAAGTTGAAAATATACCGACTATGTTAAGGTTATGCATCACATCGAACGAGTGCGTTAGAATTTGCCATATTCTGACTTGGGAACCAAGGAATTTGAAGAAGTACTAGCATAATTCTATATGTTAAAAAATCTAAAAATAAAATAATCAGTGTAAATTATTAGTGACTACGGATATCGTGAAAAGAACAGCGTTTATGGGTAGCTATTTTAGATAAATATTCCTACGCTTTTTTATTTTTATTCTTACAAAAAAATCATAATAAATTTTTTTAAAAGACATACAGAAAAATAATTAAACTATATATTTATTTTATCAAGACAACTTTTGTTTTGAATTTATATAATAAATTAAAAAATATTCTGCTTTTTCTTTCGTAGACGAAAATTTTAAAATATTTACTATTTATTAAAATGTACATTAAAGTTTCTATTATGTTACAATTATGAATGATACGCATATATTTATTGACCATATAAAAAACCCTTTTATTAAAGAGTCATTTTAGTTAGTAGTAAGAACTTATTTAAGCCAGATAAAATCAAAATTTTTAAAATAAAAATGTTAAAAATAATATATTAAAAGTTAAAGAATTATATAAAATTATAATGTAATTTTATACATCAAATATGCTAAATACATATTTAATCTTTACTTATATTAATATTTAAGCTAATAAAAAAATAAAATAAAATAAAAATCTTTTTTACTAATACCGATAATGGTTTTTACAAAACCCTATAGATGGCAGCATTAAATATTTATTTTATAAAGTTTTAATTTTTACAAAAATATTTTTGTTTTATATCATATTTTTTTTCATTTTATTTATTGAAATATATTAAAACACAATTATTTCATGACATATTATTTGAGAATACAATTATAGGATAAAAATTATTGTAAGTTAAATTACAGACAATTTCTCTCTTTTTATGTATAAAATGCTTTCCTTTGTTTGCTAAATATAGCAGCATGTGAATGAGATTATAGACTTTTAAAATATTATAGATATTAATTTTCAATTAAATAGCAGTATTGAGTATAATAATTAGGAGTTCACTGTTCATAATATTCATGGTTGTTGGCCGAATTCCACGAGGTCAATTATCATTACTCAGAAGTCAAAAGTTAAAAATTTATAAATTATTTTATAATAATATTTTTTGAATAAAAGTAGCATTTCAGTGGGTGGAAAAATCTGCACCTTTAATATTTTTTTCAACCTTTCGTAGTAAATACCTTACGATTTGCAATGCCTGTAAGGCGTTCCAGTATTAAGAGTGAGTGATGCTTTCTTTGAAATTTTTCCATGTCTTATTTACATGCACAAAAGGGTGAATCTAAAAAAAAAAAAAAATGCCTAACAAATATTCGACTTGAAGTTCAAAATAAGCTTAAATTAATGAAGAATAAGGAGTTATTTATAGAAATATTATTAAATGATTCATTAGATACAATTACCACACACTTTTCAGATGTATTTTCACCTTTCACACCTGAATTTAAGAGCATTTTCATTTTTGAATTTTCAATTCTGTTTAATTTTTTTTTATCCTCTTTTCTTTAGAAAGTTTTATTTAATATTTCATATATTCTAATTTTATCTCAACTTAATTTTTATAATTTAAAAATAAAAGAAAAATAAACGAGCTGAAAAGTTTTATTTCTGAAGAATAAATTTTGTGACATATATCACGCAAGAAAATTGTTGATGGAACATACTGATCATTAATAAATTCAAGCAAGTGTTATATGAGTTATTATATGTTATGTGAATATGAGTTTAAGTGAGAGAAAGAGAGAGAGAGAGAGAGAAAGAATATTTTATTTTATGTTTTGTTAAACTATCGTTTACGCAATCTTATAATAAAAAATAAGACAATTTTTAATATAATATTTAATGCATATTATAAATCAATAGCAATAATTTAAAAAAAAAAGTAAAATTTTAAAATTAAATGAAATTTTCTGCAATATTTTCTTTATAGAAACTTTAGGTCACGTTCTATTGGAAAGGATAAAACAAGTTATGGGGATATACTTCCAAACGCTTATTTTTTACTATCAGAGCCATTAGCAAATCAGTTCGCAATTTCAAGTCATCATCAAGTGACAAAGTCGACACCTGAGTCTCCTTACATTATACAATAATAGTAGAGGGACATTAGGCTAGTTGAAGTTTTTTTTATTATGAATAGGTTTCCTCAGCACGATCATTTTCAATTGGATCAGGTATCGAATTTGCTACCTTCCGCTCACGAGCGACACCATTTTTTACTAGCTATCTCAGCCCTTCCTAACGCCTCTCCAGTGATTAAACATCTCAAAATTTCTATTGAAATTAATTAATACGGTATGATGACATATCTTTATAGAGTATTAATATGCTTAAAGTTTAGTAAAAATGAAATATTAAATGTAAATATTCAAGTTTATAAGTTCATTTAAATATATATTTATTTCTATATAAACACACACACACACTATAAATTAAAATTTTTCTCATTAGTTAGATAAATAAAAAAATTATTATTATTATTTCTTTAATTAAAAATAACGTCCATTATTTTTCAAATCAAAAAGTATGTGTCTTTATTTAAAAAAAAGAACCTAATGAACTTTCTATTTTCTTATGAGTACTTGCATTTTTTAGGAATAAAAGTTATAGTGTCATATAATTTTAGTTCATTGATCATTCTCTGTGAAACACTTCTGAGATTTTTTTTTTATAAATCTAAATAACAAATATTAAAAACAAAGAATATAACTGGAATTAGTATTCTTTGTTAAGTGCTTTTGAGAAATGAGTTTGTTTTGTTCCATTGTACTTTTTAGGGAGGGGGGGGGGAAGTATCATGAAAATACTTAAAAAAATGTTAAATAGTTATTCTCTTCGAAAGTGGATGCCATAACCTATAATTTAAAAATATTTAACTACCTTATATGACAATGGAGCATTGTTCTTTCACTATTCCATTCAATTACAGGGCAGTGAAGTAAAATGTAATGTTGTTGATCAAAAGTAGAATCGAGATTCCCAGACAGAAAAAAAAGTAGAAAGTGATTTGGTAAATTCTGCTATATGTATGATAACATCTCGGTAACTAAAAATAGAATTTGATTTTGTGTTGTTTGTAATTATTTTTTAAATGCTCGTTTTATGTAAAAATTTTATATTTATACAATTAAACATTGTATAAATGGCATTAATTATTTTTATACTGAATAAAAACTGCTGCATTCCGATAGTATAAATAATTAAATTACTAACTATAAATAGAATATGTTATCTTTTTTTTTTATAAAACAGAGAATAATTAAATCAAATTTAGTAATAAAATTATTTTATTACTAAATTTAATATAATAATAAAATAATTAAAACTATTCATATACTATTCAGATTCATTTCTCTTTTATTCTATCAATGTTTTAATATTTTCTATATATAGTTCAATGAAAAATAAAATTGCAGTATTCCGATAATATAAAAGATTAAATTAATAACTATAAATAGAATCTGTTATATTTTTTTATAAAATAGAGAATATAATAATAACAAATTAATTTTTTTTAATCCTGATTTTTTTAATTTTTTGTGACGTAATTTTAAACATCATAAGATTCTATTCCTTTCATTATATTACACCAAATATAGTACATCTACACGCCTAATGAATATGAAAATCAGTTTTAATTAAACTATTTATGACAAAAAAGAAGTAAAGTTGAATTACATATAAAAAAGAAAAGTGTAGTTAGTAACGAACAACAAACGTAATTGCTTCTTTTTTTTTATTAGACTTATAGTTACTTTAAGGTGAAAGATGGACTCTTTTTGCTGTTAACAGGTTTCTTAACGTTTTGAGAATAATGAGTGAGTGTTATTCGAGTACAAGTTTTTAACGATGAGACTACTTCTCCACTTATTTTTAATAAAT
The DNA here is from genome assembly GCA_030067965.1 of Latrodectus elegans. NCBI lineage: Eukaryota > Metazoa > Arthropoda > Arachnida > Araneae > Theridiidae > Latrodectus > Latrodectus elegans. Next base: position 8,793,460 of record CM057818.1, on the reverse strand, counting down.
TTCAATATTAGAAAAAGGATGCCTAGAGCTGCAAATTGCCAACATTTTGAGAAAAATCTGAACCAAAATTGGGTATATTTTTCTTAAAAAAATTTACCCAATTTTGGTTAGTATTTTGTTGCAAATTTAGCCCAATTTTGGGCTAAATATTTTCAGATCTTGAAGAAATCAACTTCATAGAAAAGTCCTTTTAGAAATCATTCAGTTCCACACCAAATGCAGCACTATCTTTTTGAAGAACATAATTCTCCATAAAGAATGTTCTAAGTTCCAACGTGTATAGGAATTGAAGTTATTCGATTGGAATGTTAATGAGATTTACCCTGGGAGCTATTAACAACTCGCGATCGATGTTTTGGATAATACTGCTCTAAATATCGGTTAAGCTGTCGATTTGTTTTCAAATTTTATAATTGTTTTTCTCATTATTCTAAAATTATCCACTTAATATCTTATGTTCATTAACTTTTAAGATTGTTAAAATCCAGACATTTTTTGGCTATTACGTACATCAGTTATGTATCAATTAAATTTCAAAGATGTTGCCATATCTTCAACTTTTTTCTTTTATAATATTGAAAAAGCAATAATTTTCTATAAATTAGCATTTTCTACACTTATTATCATTTTTAATTTAATTCATTTATTTCTAAAGATAATATGATTAGATTACTAAGTTAGTATTTGGTAATAGTTTTTTTTAATTTCATGTCAATAAAATTAATTTTCTAAAAATTATAACGAATTTTTTTGTCCAATTTGGATATTATTTATAAGTTATTTTATCTACTATATATTTTTCATTTTAGCTTCTTCTTAACAGAATGTGAGAGATGCTTTATTTTATATCCTAAATCGGAACAGATGCCAAATTTTTAGTTTGGTAATATTTTTGACGGATTTTTCTTATATATCTTGCAACATGGTTTTTATAACGTCATAGATATGGAGACCTATAAAAATTATGCAAAAAATTTATTTTGGCAACTCTAGTATTTACGTCATCGCGTACACCACAATACGTCATCTTGGCAACATTTCATCAGCGCCCAAAAAAAAATTCAGAATTTGGAATCCTGGATTATACGGCATCTGTGCCCTTAAAACATGCTTTTATAGTTTTTCTTTAAAAAAAAAAAAATAAATAAAATAAATAAAATAAAAATAAGTAGAATAATTTTCTATTTATTTTTTATTTGAGGGAAAACTATAAAAAAATTTCGAAGTCCCTAATAATATAAATTATAGGCATAACAAGGAAATGGAAACCTTTCTTTGATTCCAATTAGCTAGCTCCCACTTTTTAATCACTTTTAACTGGTTTGTAAACTTTTTTTAATTATAAGGAAGCTGCGAATATATTTGGTACATACTTTAAATTATGAACTTGTAACACACATATTTAAAACAGAAAGGAATGCTTCTTTAAGATGCATGTTAAAATATAAACTGCTAAAAGGCAAAGAAACATGAAATTTGTCATCAAATTAATATGGAAATTTCTCTTGCAGAAACAGCGATGCTGAAAATCGGTTAATGTACATTTAGATTCACAGCTGGAAAAATTATGATAAAAATTTCATTTGAAAATATCAATGAACGTAAAGTTATATCAGAAGTTTAAAGATCAAACATTTGAGGAAAAAAAAAAAGAGAAAAATAATTCATAATTTAGATCAAATAAACATCATACGGATATTTATTAACGCTTTAACATTTCCTATTAAACCTAAAGTTTTATATTTATAACATCAAAAATTCGAAACATCTTCAAAACGCATTGCTACTTTTTTATTTATTTGACACTTATTTGATAGAATAACAAATTAGAAAGAAGCATTAACTGTGTAAAAAAATACTACATTACTAACATTGAACTTTTAATCTTGATGTTAGTTCTTTTACAGGAAAGAAATCAAGAAAATGCCTTCCAGTTTTTGTAGTTCTGAAGCCTAGAATGTTGCACGGTTCAACTGAAAGTCTAAAGGTTATACCATCATCACACTCGCATGTAAATTACACTTAATAATTCCACAGTCTTGTTCAAGTGCGAACAATGAAGAAAAAGGAGTAAGGACGCAAAAATAAAGCAAGACTAAACGATGTTACATATGTTATGTAACATTTGATTTTTTTAAATCTCACTAAATCATATAAAATTAATTTATCGTTCTATGAACTGAGATATATTATCTAGTCCACTAGTAAAATAATCTTGATTGCATTTTGAAACACTTATTTACTTAAAAGATATTTTTTAGATTTTGTACGAATGGTAACTAAAATAACTATTGTAAACAGGTGTAGTTCTTAAGCACCCATATTTATGTCATTCAATTGAAAATAGCATTCTTAAAACGTAGATGTATTAACATTATAATCTTTTGAAAAATGTTATGAACTTTGTATGTAAAATAAAATTATTTATTATGATAAAAATAATTTATGGATTATAAATGTTTTCTCTGTAAGTTTAAAATATCTGACAACCAATAACGTATTTTTATAATTCAATCCCTCATTCAAAATCTTAAATCTTTTGAATTGAAAAAACTGCTTAAATTCTTCACACAGAATAAGAAAGGAATTTCTATCATGTAACATGAAAAAGAAAATACTGAAATAAATCAAATTAATTCACAGATTTCGTCATATGCGCAGCTTGTTATTGCAACTAACTCTGATTTTATATTTATTAAAATGGAATAAAAAAAATTCTAATCAACAGATGTTTGAAAAGGTTGCAAATTATTAATTTTCCCAGTATCATTATTTACCCAAATGCTTATATAAATTTTAAATTAAAAAATGTATCATTTCCTAAAATAATTTTTAAATAAAATGCATTTCTGTTAGAAACATGAATTTAATGATTTATATGTGCTTCAAATCATTATCATAAAAATTATTTTTAACAAATTATTTTAAATTTAGTAATATTTTTTTTCTTGATAAATATTTAATGAAAAATATTATCGTTCACACAAAATAGAGAGAATATGAGTTATAAATTTTTAAATGTCTTTTATTTTATATTAGCTATTTTTATGAAATTAATTTTAATTAAAGACAAAAGCATTCATTCCATTATACATTTGTTTATTTTTTAAATTAATATTTTATTGATAATAAGTTTTATAATTCAAATATAATTTTTTCAGTTTGCTTATGAGATTATAAACGCTTAATTTTTTCATTCCTTTGTCACTTTATAATATTTATTAATTTTAATTGAAATATCCCTTCTGCAAGTAAAAAAATTAGTATTTATATTTGGCTCATATATTATTTTTACTATTATTTCCCACACTATAGCATAGTTTAAGTTCAAATATTATGAATTTATTATTTATGTCAATAATTTTTTATTTTAATTACAAATGTTTAAAATTAGCACCAATTATCAGTGTTTAAAAAAAGTTTTAAAATTAAGCATTCTTAACTCTTTATAAAAAGTTGCTTTTCTGTTTATGCTTATTATAAAAAATTTTTTAATTCAGTTTTAATAAGAAATAACTTTTCAAATCGAAAAGTTATTTCTTATTAAAATCTGAATAGTAATACTATTTAGAAATTTATTTTATACATTTTACAATTTAAATTGATTAACAGTTATTTAAAATTCAAAACTTACCCAGTGAAAGGTTTTTAAATATGGAAAAGTAAATGATCATTTGCATAATTTTGATTTTCAAATCAGTTTTGGTGTAGTTAACTTTTATTTCTGAATATAAAGCGGAGAATTCTATTAATTAACTCTCTCACCTCTTAAAAGAGAAATGAAAGGTCTTGTGAGTGAATTTTAAAACACAAGTGCTTAAATTAGTGAGTACGTATGCAATAAAAAGAATTTGTGAAAGATATATTTACATTATTTTTAATTTGGATTAATCTTTTTCCAAAATAAAAACAGTAATAATTTCTCAAAATGTGTTTCTTCCTGGAAAAAAGAGGTATGAGGAATAAGATCAACTTAACTTAAGATATGTGTTGCTTTATTAATAATTTTAATTAAAAAAATAATAAAAAAATTTAACTGAGGTTTTTAATTTTTTTGAAGAGCTATTTTATAAAGTTAAAATTTTCATAAAATCAGCGATCTCTTAGTGTAATTTTTGATGTATTCGCTGGTTAACGTAAATGTTTCTATCAAGTGTACTTACACAAAACATTAAATAGCATATTAAAATTAACAAATTCAGTTGCAATGACTACTTCTGAATGTGTACAGTTTTAAAACATTTTAAACTCCGATTTTTTTAAATGCCAAAAAAAGAGAATATTTTTAATAGAAACCAATTAGAAATAAATTTTATGATTAATTTTTCAAAAATAATTTTTTATGCAATAGCAACATTCTGTTTTTATTTATTTTTGTATTCTAATTTTACATTTTAATATCCTGATTGTCACTTAGATACCAGTAGAAAGTTTTGTTTGGTTTATTTGCCAATTTATGATTACATTTTACACAAGAAGTCTTATTTAACTGAGATCTCAAATTTGAAATTTATTAAAAAGCGTGATAAAGATCCGCCTAAGGTAGAAATCGAAACTACGAACAGTTAACCAAACTGCATCGAAACTATCGAAAAAAATTAGAATATAAATTGTATTGCTTTTCATCAGTATAGTATATTGGAGAAATCATAGATCTAAATTTAATTTAATAAAAATTAAAAGATTTTAATTAAGAGTATAAAACTGTCTCCAAAATATATATTCTTTTGTGCAAATATATATTTACTGCAAAACTTTAAAAAGTACAACGTATCAAAATGTAACTCTTTTAATAAAATATTTATTGTATTTTTCTAAAAAATTAAAATTTATTCTCATAAAATTCTAAAACCAATAATACACATCGAACAAATGGAGGAAATATCATAAAACTATACATTTACTATTCAGAGATTCAATTCTCTTTTATTTTATAAATGTTTTAATATTTTCTATATACAATTGAATAATAAAATTTTTCATATAAGTTAGTATTAAATTATTCAGAATTTTAATTACTATATAGTTTAATAGTTAAAATCTTCATTTTACAGATATAACAAAAAGCTATAGAAATAAATATCGGGAATCATAACATCATACGCATGATAAATATTTTGTTCCAAATTTTTTGATAGGATATAATCTTATGCATTTTCTTATAGATTTGGTTCCTAATTTCCTCATTAATTACTGAATTGCAGCCTCACCCCAGACACAATATGGCGCCTCTATTCTTATAACATTAATCTCTATGAGTATAATTAAGTATTCAAAGAGCATATTTCTACGGAGTTATGATTAAAATTTTGGAAACAGTTGTTAATGCTTTTTATTACGGCAACTTTTTGCATCAATCACGGCCATTATGAGCCACGCCCAAAAATTGGAGAAGATCACTCTCTCCAACACAAAGAGCAGTAACCCGAGATCATTTTCTTGTTGAACATCTACCAGATTAAGAGATAGTGTGTTTTATTGCAATGCGAATAACCTCTGATTTATTTGCTGCTGGCCTTGCTCATGGATGTTGGGAGTTATATTTAACATGTAGGTTAATTCAATGCCGATTAAACGCCATTTATTGCGTAAAGAAATCGTTACAATTCCGCTTTCTCCGTCTACAAGTGACATTAATCCGAAACTCAAACGACTTTTGCAAAGAGAAATGCCAAAGGAAGAAAAAAAAAATGCTCAGTGGAACAATGCAAGAAAGATTCAGAATTTTGTTTTTATGCACTCAAACGATTTTGAAAAAAAAATTGGCAACGACTTAAAGATGAGCGAAATTATGTAACTGAACGAAACAGAAAATACTTGTGTGAGATAATAACTAATGTAACGTTACGCTATTATAAATATTTAAAGTTAAGAATTGTTTATTTTTTAAGATTCATATATGATAAATACTATACTTATCACTGTTACTCAAAAACTTATTTATTTTGTTAAATAAATATAAATGAAAATATTACAATATTTTTGTACTAAGATGACAATCCGATGGCATCACTTGAATTATCATCAAGTTTGAAATGTAAATGAAATGGTATCACCCCAAAACCAGTTTTTACTCAAATTTTATTGATCTTCTATGCATTTTGCGTGATACAAAATGAAAAATTCTGTTTAAATTTAAAATTTTGATTATTTATATTATATACTCTTCTGCCTTTTAATAGAAGATTGAAATTAATACGTACCCTTATTCTGAATATTCATCAAACATGATATAAATTATCATAAAATGCATTATCTTTGATTGAGACCTACTGTTCAAAAAGAAGCATTTAATAGTAAAATACTTTCTTGATATTAATTTCATTAAAGTATAAAAATCAGTTGTTCATTCCTATTTGTAATAAATATTAATTATTAAAATAATTTATTTGTTAACATTTTATATTTCACTGCTTTCATTTGTAATTGAGTTCTTTATAGTGAATGTCTCAAAAAATCAGTTTATAAAGTAATGTTAGTTACTAAAATGATGAAATTTGTGCTTTTTATTGAGGATTTGATTTTTATGATACAAATAAAATTAATTTTATTTTTGTTACTTTAAAACAAATTTTTAGAGAATTCGCTTTTTAAATAAGTTTATGATGATATTAGTTATCTAGATACATTTTAAAATATATTTGATTTAATTTCAAATAAAATTCCAAGATTCTGAGACATAGCAGACATTTTAAGAAAAACAGGATAATTAAGAAAACATATACCAATTCTACATATTCATTAAATTTAGGTTTCTTTATGAATCTGCTGTCTTTTTTTGCATATAAGGATTGATGCAATCCAAACTTGTAGTTAAAATTAAAGTAAATTTTGCACTAAAGCTTCGCGTGCAGATGACGCGTGAGATAGGAAATGAGCTTTAGAAATAAAGAACTGGAGGTCAGAGCACATACTACTTACTGTTTTTATTTTTTCTCAGTCACATAATTGTTAACAATTACGTTGAGAGGCCGCGGTGGCTTGGTTAGTTAGGGCGTCACATTATCGAAAGGAAGCGAGTTTGAATCCTGCTTAACCGAAAATAAGTCGTGCTCGCTAATGGTGATTGGGGCACGTTAAAACTAGTTGTGGTTGCAATGCCCTCCAAGTGAAAGGACACCAAAGTGGGTGGCAGTCCAAGTATTGGGGGTCTTCGGCTTCAAAATCACGCATGCTTCAAAATCACGAAGACTCCACCCGGTTGCTTCTATCTTACTGGTAGAGCCCATCTCAGGGATAGGTACAGGGAAGTATGCTAGTGCAACAACTACTAGAATTATGTTGACAAATATTAAAACAAAAATTTTACATCTCTCTATCTATCTATATACAATATATATGGAAATAAATATGGACATTCATAGATAGGAGCTTATATTTTTCTTTTAAACTCTTGCATATTTTTGGAAAAAAAATTTTCTAAATAATCATTTAAAATATATAATTTTTTAAATAAAAATACTATTTTATGCTTGATATATAAGCATAAAATAGTATTTTTATTTAAAAAATTATTTTAAATGATTTTTTAAATAAAATATATAAGCAACAATTCAATCCGTTATTTCATATATATGATTTGCATATTTTTCATTTTAAGAGAGAAATATTTTGTAGCTTGGGTAAAATAATAAATTAGAAAATATATAAAAAATATTTAAGATAAAGTACCAAAACAGAAACAACTTAGAAAGAGCACATCAAAGTAGGGTGGTATATGGAAACATGAATAAAAAAAATTATACATTTTTATATTATTTCTTCACTTATAATAAAAAATTATGTATCTTGAATGCAACAAATAGAATATTCGCGAAGCATTTTCTGGAAAAATGCAGCTGGAAACTCTTAAAATGAAGTATGGCATCGTTTTCTTTTAAAATCGAAGGATCTGTTTTTAAAATACCTAAAACTAAAAACTAATTCTAATCATCAATAATATTGCACAAAATTTTTTAAAAACTTTGATAGTAAATCCTCTTATAGATTATGCATTTCGATAAACCCCTGTCTTTATATTAAACTAATTTACAAACTTACTCATTAAATTTCACTCAAAAAGGAATTTATTCCTTTGTACGGTGTCATCGATTAATCGATTTGACGTTGTAATTTCTGATATCAAGATCAATATTCAAAGCGTCGTATGTTTTGGTAATTATAAGCCTTAAATGATTAGCAATTTAGGTTACTCGTCTGGAAGGAAAGCTTCTGAAATATTCAAATTAACCCTAGCAACCTTTTCCAAATACTATTCCACAGAGTAAGAAATCGAAATTGAGTTATGCCTGCTTATCTTTCCCATCTCTGATTTCTGACTATTAATCAACATGACAGGTTCAACATCGATCGACAGTAAAAGTTGTAAAATAATACTGCTGCTGTTTTGACTGCACGCACAGTTCACTTTAAAGTTACTTCTTGATTAATGAAAACAACATGTTGCTTTACACTTTTCCGAGATGTTATAGAAAGCATAGATAAATGAAATGTTCCATTTCATTTAAGAAGAGGACACTGTTGTGATAAATATTTAGAAACTGTTAATTAATTTTAAAACTCAGAACTCACGATGTGTTTTTTATTGTACTACAATGGGTTAATCCATCAAAAGTGCTTATCTAAAGTAATAAAATATATTTACTTTTCTTTAATGGTTTCATTTCAGATTCTTTCGTAATCTTAATTGGGCTTGTAAAAAAATAAAGAGGATTGAAAATTATGAATTCCTTGCACATAAATTAAGTGCCTATCATTTGTTATTAAAGCATGCCTTACGTAAGTGACGTGTTCTTAATTAAATAAATTAGTAATTGTTTAATTAGTTTATGCTATTAGGATTTTTGTTATCACGAACTAATGATTAATTTATATTTATTAGAAATGATTGATTGGCAGATGTTTTATTTTTATACATCAAATTCCCAAAGTTCAGACACGGAATATTTGTTCTATTTAATTTTGTACTGTATTCTTTCAAACATTATATTCAAGTAATTATTCTTCCCAATTCGGTTATGAAAACCAACGACAGTTTTGACTTCAAAAAGTGCATACAGATTGTTAAAATTCTAAGAATATAAAAGTCCTTGTATTAATACAGATATCAATATCTCAACTTGTCTAATGGTCAGCGTGCCTGACTGTGGATAGGGAGGTCCTGGCTTCGAATCCAGGCTCGGACATGGATGTACTTTGTCTCTCTATCAATCCTGTCTTTGTCCTTTCCTAGTATGAATGGGTTGTGAATGGTTGCTTACCCCATAAACGGATACTTATGGCATGTGTGTACTGGGGAAGTCGGACTCCGCACCAAAATATGGTTCAGTTGGAAAAGAGGAGCAGCGCACTCCAATTTGCTAGCCTAGCCGACACGCGACAACAACAACCATCAATATCACATTCTCAGATATGGAAGCAGGAACTGATATAAATAGCTATTCGTATGAATATGTGTATTGCATGAAATACAAAAGAATACTTATATTCTTAAAGAAAAAAAATTGTTTAGCATAAAAAAACAAATTTTGTTTAATATTTGAAATAAATCTATTTATTAGATTTAGCTAAGATTTTTATACTTAAAAAATACGTAAGCTTTTACATATTAATTCATATATATCCATAAAAAAGTGACGTATATATGCGGTTATAATTTTTCAAACTCAAAAATCAAAGAAACTTTAGCATGCAAAACTTTTAATCTGGAGAAAGAATCTTATTTACATTGTAGTTTTATTTTCATTGTGTTTTATTTCAAGCACTTAATCCGTAAAGAATAAGCAGTTCTACTCCAAATATTTTCAATCAATTAACTATCGAGAATCATGTAAATAAAATTTAATATCGCAAATAAAACATTAGTTCCATAAGAAAAGGATCAGTGGTTAAATATTAATAAATGCAAATAATACTTGACACTTACGCATAAAATTCAAATTAAAAGAATCATTTTTAGATTCAAAATCAAGTCCTTAAAAATTTATTCATGATAACCGAATTGAATGTTCTAGAACAGTGGTTGGCAAATCGTGGCTCGTGATCTAAATGTGACTCTTTGGATCTTTGTGTGTGACTCTTTCACAAAATAGCAGTGGGCAAGCGTACTTAAAAAGCGATGAAATCTTGAAACAATAGCACAATACTCGTCAAATTTTGTCCAAGCATAAAAACAAGTAAAAAAATTCCTTAGTGTTATTCACAGGAAATATTATTTTTCTACCCATTTAAATTTTTTTGATTGCATTGATTATACATCAAACAAACAGTATTTTCGTAGTAATTATCATGTGCGAAATTTTGAATGATGAAATGTTTCAATACATACATACAAATGTTTGAATATTGGTAGACAATGTCAATTTTAACTTTTGTGGTTTGTTTGCTTGTTTGTTAATTAACGGTCATTTTTTGCACATGGGGGTTAATTAGATGAAGACCTACTATTTAAAGAGTATTTTGTACCCCTATAAATCTCTATGAATTAAGTGGAAATCGAAGTTATGAACTACTGAACCGAAAACTAGAGACATGACCATTTGGTTACCAATTCAGCTTCAGCTTTTAATTAATGAAAAACCAAATAATATAAAAGTGATTTTTTTGTCAAAATATTAGCATTTTTTGAGTTTTTTCAGTGTTTGAAGCAAAATTTTCATAGCAACTGAATTTAGGAAAAATAAAATACATAGATGGTATTTGGGTTATTTATAATATAAAAGAAATTTCGAATGGTATTCTGCAAAAACTAAAAACCCAGATATTTTGACATGAAATTTACTCTTTACCTTATTTGGTTATTTTACCACTGTACTATATAATTCTTGTAGGATTTTTATTTATGCGTTGATAAATCGGATTCTTTCACAAGTTGAGTGAGTGATATAAATTTTATGTGCCAGTTGTCAGAGACCTTGCTGCAAAGCGGTTAATACAGGGGACAAAACTTTGAATGCCTAAAAAGTTTAAATATACCTAAAGAACTATTTTTAGAATCTAATAACCAAGTAAAAATCATCATTATCTTCTAAAATAATAAAAGTAAGAAATCAAAATGTATTTGTATGTAACTACCCACTCAACCGAAGATCTTAAATTATTTTCAGTTTCATCAACAGCAGTTACGAGTGTTGTGACTTAAATGATAAAGAGCAAGTTTAATTTTTTTTTTGCAAAATTTATTTTATTTACAAATCCCAAAGAACTTTAGAGTAATTGCCTCATAAAAGTTAAATACGTGGAAAGGAAAACGAAAATAGGCAATACTTGAAAAGGATAGAGCATATATTGTAATTGAATGCATTGAAATACACTGCTTGCCACCCAAATTGCAACACCAAGAAAGGCAAAATATATCACAACAAAATTTATTTTCTAGATAACATGTTTACCAAACATGAAATGATTTAAATTTATAGATTACTGTGAAGAATGGTTCCTTCCAAAATCAATAGCCAGAATAGTCACCATTGGTGGATATCACCGCTGCCACACTCTTCGACATTGATTCGAAGAGACTTTGGATGTGTTCTTTGGGTACAGCAGATCAGTTTCCACACGCTGCAAAACTTGATCTGGTACGGCAGCTGGGGATATAATCTGAGTCAGTCGTTGAGGAACCATGGGCCACATGTCTTTTATCGGCAAAAGAAAAGAGCAAGCCAAGCAGGGAAGCAATTCAATCTGGGGATTGATGAAGAACCCATGGACACACGTGTGGCCGCGCAATATCCTGTTGAAATATGGCTTTAGGTAAGCCGTGAAGAAAAGAAAGGACCAGCTGGCTCCAGCACCTTAAATATATAGCGCTGGCTTTAAAGTACCGGCAATGCGTACTATAGGAGTGCGATAAGGATATCCAATACCATAATAGCTGGCGCAGGACCAGTGTGGCGGTGCATAACATAGCTATTTAGCATCTTCTCTCTACGGTGTGTCCAGACTCGAATACAACCATCATGGTGTTTCAGACAGAAACGTGACTTGTCTGTAATGACAATTTCATTTCGTTCTGCCATCCACATACTTCTTTCATCGCACCATTGGTGCCGAAGACGTCTGTGGTTCGGTGTCAAGGGTAGACAAAGCAATGGTGGACGTCTTGCGGACAGACCACTCTGTTGTAAGTGGCATCGAATGGTACGCGCAGACACTGAATGACGCGTTACAGACTGAATGTGCTGTATTGTGGTTTGTGATGTGGCTTGAGTGATCCATCACTATCATCACGTGCAATGGTGGACTGAGGTGGATGCGATCGAACATGTCGGTCCGCCGTACCCTCCTTCATCCAACGATCACACATCAGCATATTACGGTTGTTTGGTTTCGTCCAACATGACTACTCATTTCCCTGAAAGATAATCCACAATCTCGGTAGGCCGCTGTCTTTCCTCTGTCGAACTCGGATAGATGATAAAAAATGATCGCTGTTTTCTACAAGGCATAATTGATCATTTTTTAAAAAACCCACAAGAATAACTCAATTGCCGAAATCATCGATATCTACAAGCCTTAAGTAGTGCTTTGAAGAGGCACCACAGGAGCGCATGATGTGCGTCTGCGCGTAAATTCTAATCACTTGCATACCTCACTTCCGCTAATGCATATTGTAAATTTCATGTTATTTGCATGCTTCCCTCAGAGTGTTGCATTTACGGTACATCAGTGTACATCATATTCCACTATACAAAATTGCTCTCATTGCAAATAAATGGGAGGAAAGACTTGTATAAAAAAAGTACTTTTGGCTATTTTGAAAGAAAAAAAAATGATTTACGAGATTACGAGATACTTAGTTTCTATTGTATCATTCACCAAGAAGCGATTTGCATGCAGGCACTTCTAGAAGAAAGTTACTGAATTGGTGATTATGATTATTAAATTCCATTATAACTAAAGCTCTTACCCATAAAACAATTTAACATACTTTAAAAGGAAATGTAAATTGCGACGTTTTTAGCTAAGTGCATTGGTTATCAAAAGAAAAGGTTCTTTGAAATGTTTCTCCTGTTTACTGGCAAAAATTAAAGTGTTTCTCTTTGAAAAGGGTATCCAGAATTAGTGGATAGTTAAGGAATCCAAAAATTTTATTTGATGGTATATGTTACGTCTCATTTAAATAAGCTTAGTGAGAAATTACAGGGGTAAGGAAATACTATTCTTGTCCGATGTCGGAAGTAGTTAATTAACTCTTTTTGCTCAAGATTTTCAAAAAACTTTGATTTACTTCGAATGCTTGTTGAAATATGAAACTCAATCAGCTCTGTTGAACATCAAGAAAATAATTCTCATATTGTCATTTGCTACTTCGAAAACAGTTTTAAATACGAGAGAAATTTTTCTCAGTATATTTCAGGTATTAATAACAAAAAAGTGAAAGTTAATTAATTATTTGTAATATAATTAAAATTTTCTTTCTTTTATTTAGACATTGACAAATTTTAAATGCACTTGCATAATTTGAAAAAGTTTTAGAGCTCCAAATTTATGCGTCTTAGGAATAAACTTTATTTGTCTGTGGTTATGATGCTGATATCAAAATATTGGTGAAAGAAAAATGTGAACTTAGTTTACAGTAAAAGTGCTCTAATTTGGAAGACATATAGAAGAAAGTTATGTGAATTTTTACACATCATATAGTATTCTTAACTCACATAATCAGCTAAAATAACTAGTGTATGATATTCTTACCTTATTTAGATTAACTTATTCACACGAGCAAATATTTTCAACTTATTAGTTCCATCAAAAGTAAATTCAGCATTGTTCTATTGATGAGAGCTTGGAATGGTGATTAAAATTAAAAACACAAATCTGTACTACACAAATTTTTCAGAGATGCAAGACTACCATTAACACTTTTGTTTGTTCTTCATTATCATGCTTTAAATTTTTAAATGCCTTAAAATTTTATTTTATCAATGATTTGCATGGTTTTTAAATGTGATATTAAGCTCTATTTAACATACTGATATAGTTTATGATATTGTACATTTAACTGTAAAAATATATTTGCTTTTATAATTTAAGCTTGAAAAATATTCCTTTCAAGAGATTTTATTTTTCATAATTGGCTCTATAGGTTAATGATTTTGCCGGACATTGAATTACTATTTACATAATAAATGTTTTAAAAATATTTTAGTGTTTACTATATTTGGATGGTTTATAATATTCTTGATAGAAACTGGATATACGTGAATTTTCATGTGCATTTAAGCAAATATTTGTAATGAAAGTTTAATTTACAAATAAAAATTATATCATCTCTCAAATTTCAAAAAAATATGCATTAAAATTTTTATAAGTTTCAACTTGAACCAAAAATATATATGTTGCTTGCAATTAAAAATATATTGAATATTATTTATTTAAGAATATGAGTGTGTTCTTTAATTAAAATCTTAGCAGTTACTAAAATGCAAAAATATAATTTTTTCAGATTTCATTTAAAGATTATGAAATAAAGCACAGTATTTTGCAAAATAATAGCACTGTTAAAAATTTAAGAATTTTAGCACATTTAAATGTAGAATAAAAGGGTAACTTTCTTGTATTTTTTTAAAATACAATTGCAGCTTTCTAACAAAATAGAAATTTTATGACAACGGAAATTGTTAAACAATTAATTACTATTTTACCCTTATATTGAAAATTGTAGGAATAAAAATTCTTATCTTTATTTCCTGATCTCATCTGGCAGAGGCACAATGATATCGAATAGCATAAGAGGATTTTTTGCTAATCTGGAAGTGGTAATCTGGAAATGTAAATGGTGAAAATTCAAATAATAAATGTTTATTAAATATCATTTATAAAGCACTGCGCAGTTAAGTTTTTTTTCATAACATCAAATTATGTTTGATGATTAATTGCAAGAGGTGAACTTTCCTGGATACGGGAAAAACTATCAAATTCTGCTTTCTTTGATTGGTTCTTATCTTTGGCAACTTGTTATCGTATTGATCACCTTATATATCTTACCATATATGTGTTTAGAAAGTTACGCTTGAAATTAAGTATCTATTTTAGTATTTGCATTTTCAGACAAGTAAACATTTCAGCATTTTTACATGTAAATGACGACATACTCTGAAACATTGAAGCATATATCTTGCATATTTGAATACTTAGAGAGAAACAGTTTCAGTTTTTTCAATTAAAATGTTTGGCATTAAATTTTACTTGATATACAGCAATTTAAGGCACAATTGTTTTGAAATTTTTATTGCTTTTTACTAGATGACTTTTTTTAAAATTTCTTTTCTAAAAATTTGATTTATCAGTATATTAATATCCTGTAAAGTATTTGGATAATTTTATGATTTCGAAATTTCTGGAGTTTAAAATTTTACGACGTATTCTAAAAGATATGAATTTTTTCTATCTATTTCTTTGTTGTTTTAAATATTCAATTATGATAATCAAGCGTTTTTAACTGGTTGACTGGATTAATAAACATAATGAATATATCTTGATCGATTTGACTTTACACTTCTTTCACTGTAATATGGGATTAAACCCCTGCATTAGATAATATTTTAAATTATTTTTATGAAAAATATTTTGATAATTCTCTATTTGAGAGAACTTCTGTTTTAGGTAAGAGTTTTATAAAAAAATTTTTTTTCGGCATTAAATTTAGTTTCCTAAATTAAAAAATATATTTAAATATATAATTTTCAGGAATTAATGATGGAATTTCATTAAAAATAAAATTCGAATTTATGGTAGCAAAGTGGAATGAATGATAGAAAAGAGATGTCTTATTATTTACACTTTAACACACATGTTTAGCAAATGCCAATTGTTTGGATATTTAATGAAAAAACAAAAATCGGTGATCAGAAAATATGAAATTAACAGCTTATTTTAATTTCATTAGTAATTTACTTTTAATTTAATATATTATTTTATAATGACTTTTACTTCAAAAAGTTTTCATATGAAAGAATAGTTATACATACATACATGCATATATATATATATGTATATATATATATATATATATATATATATATATATATATATATATATATATATATATATAATTTATTCTTATTGAAATAGTTGAGTAAATTTTTGCAGTTAAATACAGCACATCTCTAAACCTTATTGAATTTATTATATTTACCCAGTGTACTCAACAGTTGTCACCTTAGTTGTCACACAGACTTCTGTCCATGTGATGGCTCCGTTTACCGTCGGTCTGACTGAAGTTAGTTGTCACCCTGATAATTCAAATATTACCAAATTCTGCAATTCCTCTCGATATTTCCTAGCTTCTTATGTATAACAGACATTTAGTATAAAATTGGAAACAAGAGACTTACAACCATAGTGAAATTTATGCATATGATAAAATTGGATGGTCTAAGTACGGTATCCTTCCCCCAAGTGATTTCTCGCTTAATCTAGCGTCTTTTGTTTTGATTATCCATTGCTAAATTAAGTTTTTGTTATTTTTCAGATTTTTTTGTTGCTAGATTTGGTTTTGCTCGTGTTTTACACCATTTTTAGGTCATATATATGGTTCTTTTCAGTGGCAACAGCATTTGAAGGTTTCCTTTTATCTTCAATTCGAACTTTTTGTTCTACGTTTGTTGTTGTGTTTCGTTGTCGTCAACATCCAAACATCGTAAACTGTTCTTTTTCCCAATTTCTTTTTGTTTATTTATTATTTATATCTTTTTTATTTTGCTTATTTATTACATATTTTCCATATATATATATATATACTACTGGCCATTAAAAGTGCTACACCAAGAAGGCGACATGCTACAGACGTGAAATTTATACGAAAGGAAGAAGGTGCTGTGATATGCAAATGATTAGCTTTTCAGCGTATTCAGACAAAGCAGGTGCCAGTAGCGACACCTACATTGTGTTTAAATGAGGAAATTGTTCAGCCTGTTCTTCATACACAAATTGCATTTGAATGTTGTGGCCTGGTGAAAAGTTGTTGTGATGCCTCGTGTAAGAAGGAGAAATGCGTACCAGCACGTTTCTGACTTTGATAAAGGTCGAATTGTAGTGTACCGGGATTCCGGTTTATCTTATCGCAGTATTGCTGCTCGCGTCGGTCGAGATCGAATGACTGTTAGCAGAATATGGAATCGATGGGTTCAGGACGGTAATACGGAACGCTATGCGGGATCTCAAACGGCCACCTATCACTAGCAGCCGAGAAGACAGGCATATTATCCGCATGGCCGTAATGGATCGTGCAACCACGTCACGAGGCGTGAGTCAAGAAACGGGGTCGTTTGGAAGACAACAAGTGTCTGCACGAACAGTTCGAGGACGTTTGCCGCAGCATGGACTCTCATCTCGGAGACCATGGCTGCGGCTTCCCTTGACGCTGTGTCATAGACAAGAGCGCCTTCAATAGTGTGATGAACGACGAACTTGGGCACACGAATCTTTTCAGAGACGTTCTTCAGATCTTTCACCAATAGAAAACATCTTGTCAATGGTTGCCGAGCGACTGGCTCGTCACCAAACGCCAGTCACTACGGTTGATGAACTGTGGCATCGTGTTGAATCTGTATGGGCATCTGTACCTGTACATGCAATCCAATCTCTGTTTGACTCAATGTCCAGGTGTATAAATGCTGTTATTACTGCCAGAGGTGGTTTTTCTGGGTACTGATTTCTCAGGATCTATCCAGCCAAATTTTTTGAAAATTTAATCACTTGTTATTTCTATTTCTAGTATAATATATTTGTCCAATAAATATCATTTTGTTATCTGCATTTCTTCCTGGTGTAGAAATTTTAATGGCCAGTAGTGTATATATATATATATATATATATATATATATATATACACTACTAAATTAAATTAATAATATATATATATATATATATATATATATATATATATAATAATATATATATATATATATATATATATATATATATATATATATATATATATATATATATATATATTATTATTATTATTATTACCTTTTTCTTATATATTTTTGTGAATTTATTATTATATTTTCCTTATATATTTTTTCATAATATCACTGAACGAAAAAAAGTTTTTTATTCATTTTTAGATTTTGTATACTATTATGTGATTCAAATTTTGTAAAATGCGTATTTTTGGAAGATATGGAAAATTTCAGCTTAAAAAAACATGCGGCTTAACTTGGTGACGAAAAAAAGTTTCAATAGTCGCCAATGGGAGGGGATATCCTACCTGTTCTAATTGGATAATTTCAGATTTTATTTCAATAATTTTTCGGGGAATGATCATAGCTACACATTTCTTAGCAATCAACTGCAGACTGCTTTTATATTACATGAATTATTGGATTCAAAGGAAGTAAAGTCTACAGAATTTTTATGTATACTAGATTGATGAATTTTGAAAAAGATGTTCTTTTGGATTTATTTTACCCAAACCAAAAAGAGGAATTAATAGTTTTCAAGTGAAATTTTATGAGTTTCAGCCACCTGCTTATTTGACATGAAGTTGTTTAGATTCTGATTTATCCTTCAAAAAATTTGAGACTCTTCTTTTTTATAGATAATGAAAACGCATTCACCAAAAAGTCGAATATATCAAATCGAATAAAGCAAACAAATATTTAGAAAATAAGTGGAATATATATAAAACTACATTATAACTATTGTATTTACAATACTCACACCACATTCTTCAAAGAAGTTTTTGAAACTCTTAAAGAAAAAAAATTGTAATGTCGGATTTAAAATGAGAATGATCTCCATTAAAATTGAAAAATTTTTACTTTCAATTTTTGACTAATGAAGCAAATTTGAATTAAATTAGATTAATATTCAAATTTGAATTGAATTAGATTAATATTCTTGCTAATTGCATGACTGATGATCAAACTACCGTTAAACTTAATAAATTTACACAAATCAAAAGTAAACTAATTATTTATAAAATATGAATCTATTAATCCAAAAGATTTTGATCTATCAGATATTCTAATTTTAATAATGAAATTTTTAATGGTTTTAGTTTTGTGTTTTATATTTCTATGTTGGTTGGTTTTCATTTATTTCATGTTCACACATTTTTTTAACTTTCTCTGAAATTGAAATTATTTTTTGTATTTTAAGCAACATTCTTTATATAAAACATATCCAATACGAAATAGGAAAATTGAAATTTACCAATCATGTTTAAATTCCCAAGTGTGTTAAAGACATATGCTGAAATGTTTTACATAAAAGAGGAATTCTTGTAAATTATCTCAGCCTCACATATCTTGCCTCCCAATTGCTAATAGTTTCTTACTACGATATTATCATAAAAATTTTACTCCTTATCAGAAACTCTCGCAAACTGATATTAAGTCATTTCAGTTGTTCTTGTATTAACATATAATTTAACAAAAAATACAATCTATTTAAATAATAATCCACATGTGCCTTATAATCCATGATTCCAAATTCTGAATTTTTTTGGCGATGAAGAAATGTTGCCAAGATGACGTATCGTGACATGCGTGATGACGTAAATACTAGGGTTACCAAAATAGAATTTTCTGCATAGTTCTTATAGGTCTCCATACATATAAACGAGGTTGCCAGATACGTAAAAAATTCAGCCAAAAAATTGTCAATCTCAGAATTTGGCATCATGGATTATACGGCACCTGTGACAATAATATTTTTCACTTAAAACTAAAAAAATAATATACGAATAAATTACTAATTCAAATACATATATACAAATATAAGTGAAAATTTGTAACCAAATAATAAATCAAAATTATTTTACTAACTTTTCAGTGATTGTTTCTTTCGTTCCAGCAGAAATCATATTTACATCACTTTATTATAATTTTCATTGGTTTAAAATGTTCATGACGTCAGATACGTTTCCTCTCCTTCACACATAATTAATTGCGACATCGTATTGAGACGGCGTCGCAAATCCGACTTGTGGGCGAATTTGTTGCCTGTCTTCAAATCACATTCTTCGAGCGGCAACAAACAAGGTGAAATTGACAATCGGAAGACCTGAGAATATTGTTGAAGTTCATTTTGTTAGTAAAACGATTTCAGTTAATCTGTGGTTTGGGTATTCCTTTCTCGCATGGGCGATAGACGCGCAAAGCGTGGTATCCCTAACTATTTCATCCTAAATGCACTTTTTGTGGCAATCCTGTCCTTTTTGTTATACAATTATATGTGTATTTTTTGTTATACATTTTTTAAAAATACTATTGGTATTGTTTTCGTTACCATACCAATAGTGAATTTCGGAAACACGGATTTCGGTTTCATTGCCATAGAAACACCGTTTTTTTTGCGAGAAGACTCCGAGAGAATGCTCCTAGAGACACTAGCATTGATTTGAGCTGTTTGAGAAGTTGTTTTCTGTTGATTTAAGCGCTTAACACGTTGACAATAGAAGAGAAGAATAAGCAAAAAGAAAAAGAAAAGACAAAACATCGTCTTTATAAATAGTTTAAATCGATAAAAATGTTTTAAATTTTTAAAAACTTCATTAATTAATAGTATTTTAAATTAATAATTGCAATATTTGTAAACAATCTTTTTAAAATTTTAAAATTAATGCTTTGTGTGCTTACGCCAATATTAATTTCTTATGCATTTTTCATTTATTTTTTCTGTGATACAATTTTTGTCACATAAATTCTTATCATTTTATAAAGTTCTGTTTTTCAAATCCTATTTTTACTATTTTGGTTGAAAGATTTGAAAAATTTACAGGATTCTAATTTCCTTTTTGTTAAAGAAAATTTAATGTTTATTCTACATATGGAATTATAGCGGGCTCAGTATAAAACGTATAAAATAATTACTGAATGCTAGAGATGTATCGGCATTTGAAATTGAAATAAATCAACATAAAATATTTTTTATTGTCTAGATGTGCAATCCTTAATTAGATAGAATCAAAGAATCTTTTTCTCTCCTGTTGTATATATATACTATCATTTAGTAAAAACAAGCAAAATCACTGAAATATTTCAAATTTCAAAAATTAATTTTTAGTACTGCTTACATGGCTTTAACTGTACAGGGATTGTTCTCTTGCTCCGCTATAGCTTTCCAACTTTAATATTATTTAAATATATTACAATATTTTATGAAACTTGTTTTCATTTCATTGTTCTGTTTAGGAAGTGCATTTTTATTTGATAAATGAGAGGGCAATAACCTGGGAATAATTATCATGGTTTGAAAAAGTGATATCATTAGAGATTTCAGAAGCAAACACATGCATGATATTATCACGGATTCTTAATTAGCCACATCCACTCTCATCCTTTAGGTCTTTCTTCTAAAATAACTTACTATCAGGCTTCCATAATATCTTAAAATTGCATTCTTCTATTTCTGTCTATTCCACCAACAACATAATTGTCTTTTTAAACATTAACTTAGTGTCCATTCGTTTAGATCACCACATAGATAAAAATAAAATATATATGCATCATTTTCTTCTGTTTTTACAATTATTCGATTACGTTTGCAGAATTCTTTTGAGTGCTAAAATTCATAGTTATGGTTGGCGTGATTGTTGAAATTGTTTCTATTTAATTCTTTATTATGGAGGAATGAATTATTTGCATACATGCAAGATATTCAAAATGTTATATTTTCATATTTAGGTATAAATCACAATATTTCACATCTAAGTATAAATCAAAATCACAATGTATTCCAAGCCAGTAATATTTTTAAAACACATGCATGCATTTTTTATCTTTCAATTAAAGGAAAAACGTTGCTGTTGCCACGTAATCATAATATAGTAGTTATTATGTGCTGGGGGAGACAGAAGCGTTTGAAAAATGATATTGTTAATCTGAAAGTTACAAAAAGGAAGCTTTTTATTTTGTTTTTTAAACTATATTCATAAACAAGCTTTTCGAAAGAGCTGAAATGAGCCCCAAGCAGAAATGATAATGCCAAAGAAACATAAAGGAAGATTCGATTTCAGATTTCCTTTAGTCTCAAAATTAGAACTTCTGTTTTTATCCATTTTCTGACAACATTTCATAATAATTATTTAAATGACCTATATGTGGTGCATCATAATTTTGACGATGAAGAAAAGTGCTTAAAGATATTCATCATTTATTCTTAATTATGCAAAAGACGATAATCGCTTTTCCATGCAGAAAGATGTTTTTAGAACAGTGTATCATAACATCGTATAATCAGAGAATATTTTTGTGCTCTTTTGCAGAAATTTTATTTTCAGCTGCATCAAACTGTTACTTTAAATGTAAAATCTCACTTATTTTTTATTAAATAATGGAAATTTTATACAAAAATGTAATTGCAGAATTATAGATCATAATAAAAGCAATATCTATATTTTCATTATGTATTCAGTGACTGAAATTTGTATAACTGCAATTTAAAAAAAGCTCATATTTATCATTATCTGTACTATTTGTCTTTTTGGGTATTTATTTACTATAATTTGTTTCAACCAGAAGAAAATCCCATCACTCTTCAATAAAAAATCAAAATATTTTTAAAAATTTCAGATATTGAAACACATGTATTTATTTCTACAAATAAACAATAATATTAAATATTTCACAAATTTTTTACGATAATTAATCACACAAACTTAAATTGTAAATATTATTTTTGATATAAATTTAACATATTATTAATGTGCGAAACGTCATTATTTTAACTAATATTTTTTAAATCTAAAAAAAATTGAAGTACAATTTAAGTTTTGGAAAGAATTGAAGATTATTATGGAATTTAATTTATTTACCATTAAGATTTAGGGAATTTCACATTTTTAAAGTAAAGGAATAAAAATTCTTTCTTTGTAAAAGCAGCATTAGGTTACAATAAATCACATTTTTTTTAAAAAATTTACAAATATTTTCAATGAAATATCAACTTTTCCCTTTTGATTTAGTTGCTTCAGAGCTACACTGAATAATATCTTCTGCATATAGCCTTATGGTTTTGCAATTTTGATAATAGAACTTGCGCATAAATATAATTGTCATTCTTTTAAATCACTTTACTACTCTTTTCAAATTGAAATTCAACACTGAAATCCAGAACTTTGGACTTCTTGTTTATAATCTTCTTTAATAATAATTATTAATATATATTAATTAATATTTTAGAATCTTCTTATAAATAATTTGGAACATAGTACAGATTTTTAACACACACAATTAGATATGTTCTCTGTTCATGTAAAAAATTGAAAAATATTAATTCAACATTAATATTAGCAGTTTTGTATCATTCTGGAATACCTCTCTCTATGTTTCTGTCAAAAATTGTCATTAAAAATATTGTGCAATTAAATTAAAAAATATTGTGCAATTAAATTAAAAAATATTGTGAAAAGGGATTAAGAAAATATAAAAATATAGTAGCAAAATACTTCAAGATTTTTATTTAAATTTGATACAAAGTACACACGCATTTAATTATTTACTAATATTGAAAAAAATTATTTGTAATTTATTTGTTTATCAAGATTATATAAAAGAATAGATTAAAATAAAAAATTTAAACTGTCCGTTGCGATTTAAACTAATCATAAAGTGAATACTTTGTCTTTTTTTAATTTTGTTATTTCATCTGTTCTGTTTTCAACGTGTTCAATTTTGAAAGCAATATCGCTACAGAGTTGAAAAATATAGTTATTTAGAACTACAGGTAATTTTCATGATTTTGAAAACATTTACAAATGGAAAATATTATAATTAAAAAAATACTTCTTTATTACTGTTAAAAAGCATAAATGGATTTTTTCTCATTGCCGACGACACTCAAACAATCTATGATGAACTTCGTCTTGTTTGTTGCTTCTTAAAGAATGGCCATTTGAAGTCAGGCAGCAAATTACAAGTCGAGTTTCAAGCTCCGTTTTAATACGATGTGACGTAGATGAAACGTTATCTGACGTCATGGATATCTTAAACCAATTAAAATTGTAAAGAAGGGGCGTAATCATGATCACAACTGGAACGAAAGAAAAATCCACTTTATGCTTAAAAATTGCTTGCAGAAAACTATTAATTTATTAGTTATAATAAATTAATTAGAGCAATTATACAGATTAAGATATTGAGATAAAAAATCATTATGTAGAATAAAATGGTTTGTTTTTCTGTGCATTTATATTGAAGATGAGACTGTTCCTCAATTCTTTAATTTACCTTAATTGCTATTCTGAGCACATGAACCGATGATTAATATGTGGAACTGTTAATACCACTGCAGGGAATAATAATGTCTTAAATTTGCGAATATAAGCTCCATAACCTGGAATACGTCATTTCTAGTTCGTGGGAAAGAGAGAGACAAACCCAATATGTTTATGATATCCGTACGATGACATAATATTGATCCAACCTCAGGGACAAGATTCTTTTTCGATTTTGTTGTTTACCATTAGCCTTCTCTTGACATTATTATCATGACAATTAGACATTGTTTTATTGCGGAACAAGTCGGACAATTCCTTCCACAGTAGAATATGTTAAGTTCTTTTCTTATCTTGCAATGAAGAAAAGGATCTTTATAAATATTTATGTTGTTTGTATGACACTTTATTTTCGATGTTTAGATGATAAATGTAAAAAAAAAATTCCGCTTAAGCCTAAAATTTTTATTTAATATTGGAGTAATTTGTATAACAATATTTAAGTACGATTCTAAATTCTGTTTGCAGTTTTTCACTAAATTTTGTTGAGTATATTTTTTAAGTCACTTTTTGATTATGATTTTGTTAATTTGAAGCAGAATCAATTAATATGACTTGAATAAATTTCTATCAAGCTTATTTTATAACAAATAATTTGATCAAAATTAACTATTTTTATTTCTTTAAAATTATTTTATTCCTATTTTATCATTATTATTTATTTATAGTTAAACAATCTTCTACATTGATTCTTGTGAATCAAATAACTAAAAGGAAAGTATAAAATCCTTAAAGGCTTACAGAAAAATAAAGGAGGTAACTCTCTTAAGATTTTTTAAATTTAACATTTTCATTAAATATCTCATGTTTATCATAAATTAACAGTATTCATTAATCATAAATTAACAGTATTCATTAAATATCTCATGTTCAAACTTTATGTAATAAAGTGAAATTTTGAAATGGGTTCATATAAAATATTTTATTGCAAGATATGTTTCTGAAATAAACATATGTTTCTCAATAATAATATTTCTAAAATGCATGGGATATAAAGATAAAATAACATAAATATTTTATAACTGTAAAAATTAACATTAGAAAGGAGAAGATAAATGCATGCAATAATTAAAAAAAATTTATAAAATTTAAAAAATAAATTATTGAATTAAAAACCCATACAGTTTTAGCTTTTTAATCAATGATATAGAATTTATAGCGTAAAAAATTATACCACGACTAAAGAAAAGCTGATATAATGATATTAAGCGAAGTTGGAAAACAAAATGTGCACAAATCGATGAAACTAAATGATAAACAGATTCGAAAAAATGATACAGGGTGACAAATTTGTTGACAAAACAATAGTGTATTAAACTAAAAACATGGAATTTATTTTCAAAAAACTAACTTTACTTAAGTCATTTGTTATTTATATACAACATATTTAAGTGTTTTCAAAATGGCTCCCTTGGGCATCGATACAGAGTCTTAAACGTCGCGTTAAATTTTCTGCAATAGGCCGCTGTTCATCAGGCGTTTATTTAGCCCATTCCATCTTAAGAATAGACTTTAGGCATTCCAAACTTCGATGTGGCTTAGAGCATACTTTTAATTGCAGAATAGACTAAATTGAAACAGATGTCCATTGGGCTTAAGACAGATGAATAAAGGGGCTACATTTCCACTCTGAATTTGCTTTAATCCAGCCTTAAATATAGCAAATTTTTTGTCGTCGTTGTTTTGGCATATTATTTCAAACAAGGAAATAAAAACTACCTATTTGTTTTACTAACATTAACATCTCTTAAGCAAATGAAATTTTCATAAAAAGGGGTGGACATGAGTTTAAACAATCAAAAGCAGTACAATTTTGTCAACACTATAAAGTTGTCACCCTGTATTTGAATAGAATAGTAAAGCTATTGAAATTTTTTCTTATCGAAAATAGTCTTTATTATAATACGTACAGCTGTGGTTCTTTGTTATATTCAAAGAACTAAATTCAATGATATCATATACAATACATATTTTTTTTATTAAAGTTACTCATAATTTGAATATAATCGCAAATTTTTATACATTTAATATGTAATTTCTTTAAACATTGGAATGTGGAATAAAAATTTGAAGAACTATGCATTTGCAATCAGTATGAAACTGATTACTTAATTTGTTTTGCATGAGCACGACTTTGCTCTAAGTTCAACAATTGGACTTTTTCTAACTGAAAATCGGAAAACAATTGCAGTGTAATTAAATATTAATACCTACTCCGTTTAGTAATGATCTTCGTAAAGGTTGCGTCCTCTTTCTTTAATATTCTGAAATTAGAGAGTTAAATATATTTCCATAAACCAATGTGCAATCTCTAATGAGTTAGTCCTTACAACCATATGTGGAAGATGTTTCTCTAAGTAGCACAAATACTTTCTCCATTAGCTTTTGAATAAGCATTTTTTTTTCATATTAACCCCAAAGGCAGCAGATGGAGATTCCTCTTTTTAGCTTCGATATCTACGAATTAAATTCGAAACTGGATCGGGTTCAATGATACATTCGAAAGATGGTGTTTTGCAAAACGCAATGGTAGCCGGCTCTACCTATTGCTACATTTTTTTTTTATCGGGTTATGCCTCCAGTGAAACGACTTTTTATCACGAAATATACAGTATCATTAATAACTTTTTTTCGGCTACAAAATTAGGATCGTGTTAAAGTGTTAGGAATACGTAATGATTAAAAGCAATGATGTCGATAGTGATAAAATGAAAAATGAAAGGAATTGGAGAGATGAAATGATTAGTCAAATGGAACGAAAAATTATGATGCATTGATAAAAGAACATAAATTTGCTCAATAAATTTAACTAAATGCGTTTCTTATCTCAACTAAATAAATTAATTATTCGAATTAATCAATTAAATAGCGTAAATTAATCAATATATTAAGTAACACACAAAGATTTCGAATATTTAAATTCACTTAACACAAACACAAAGATTTCGAATATTTAAATTAGAAAGCTGTTTTTATACTTAAATTAAATGCAAATAACTCATTTCAACGTGAGCACCAGAAACTGACGCGAATCAGATTTTAATATTTCACTAAATACATCATTAAAATATCATTAAGTGGAAATGTTTATTATATACTTACACATGAAATCATTTCATTATATATATATATATATATATATATATATATATATATATAATAAAATCTTCTGTGTATATATATATATATATATATATATATATATATATATATATATATATATATATATATATATATATATATATATATATATATATATATATATATTCCAACGGCGGGCGCTTCGGAAACGAACCCTAGGCCACAACAAAGACAGAAACTGCTACTCATTTGTCGTTACCCAGCGGGCACCTGTGAACCAAGTCATGGAGGCGAGTAGCGTTGCTCGCGCGATACCACTACAAACCTGTTTATAGGGTGGGCTACATTCATACATTATCACAGAAAAGGAAAGAGAAACAATGAGAGAACAGAGTAAGAAAATAACATCCATGCCCGTACTGGGATTCGAACCCGGGTCCCACAGCTCAAGAGTCGGGGGCCAAAACAAATATTTGTAGAGATCAGAAACAAACGCATAAACTTTTCGTATACAAATAAAGTAATTGCTTGTAAGTTTTCTTTTGATATTTAAATCAATCCCACTCGCATTTTCTTACAATACATGATTTTTTTATATCTAACAGTTAATTCTACTTTTGGATTAGGAATGTTTTACAGTTTTTTGAGCGACTCCGTGAGTTAATTACTAAGAATAATCGATAGGTTAGTGCATTTAAAATTGTAAGCGTTTTTTTTAAATTGGTTTCTATTATGGTAATATATAAAGCTAAATTACCATTTATTGGATAATTAATTATCCAATAAATCATTAGAAGACGAATTCTTACGTATGAATTACTGCTTCACTAATTATTATAATAAAAGTAAGCTTTAATTTTGATAAAAAAAAATGTTAGTTGAGATGCTCCTATTGAAAGTTTGAACTGCATTCTACACAAATTGAATTTACATTGAAATTTAGCGCCTAAAGTCAAACTGAATATATTTTCACAAATTTAAATCAAAACAGAAAATGTCATATAATTAAATAGTATATCAATATTTGGATACAAGTTATTATTCAGATTCTCCATTGGTTTCAATACATAACCGAAGTCATGACACTTATAAATTCTTAACTATCTCACACACACATATTGCAACGCAGTTTATATTACCGTGGAACAAGGAAATAATTCATTGTTTCAGATATTTTGGAAGGCTTCAATCATTCTCATAGGGCAAGTGTATTCATTAAGGAGACAATGATCGATTAAATGGACTACCAAGACATTTGAGGTGATCGTTGAAGATTATTTTTATGGTCGACATACCTAAAAATATACTCATTTAACACCTGATCTTCACTGAAAATGATTGCAAGATAAATAAAAATTTAAAAGTAACTTGTGACGCAGAAATGTCTGCCCACATTATAGTTATTGTCCTTTTTGTTTGCTTATCCTTTTTAAAAATCTGACATTTATCAGATTAGCTCCAAAAAATTGTTGACAGTTGGAAAGCCAATGACTAGCAGGGCAGCTGAGGATAAATCCTCCCGGGAAAGTCCGACGCAATCCAGAATATGTTTCGGTGAGGCTGGATGGTCACAGCATTATTTACATGTGG
The DNA here is from genome assembly GCA_030067965.1 of Latrodectus elegans. Classification (NCBI taxonomy): domain Eukaryota; kingdom Metazoa; phylum Arthropoda; class Arachnida; order Araneae; family Theridiidae; genus Latrodectus; species Latrodectus elegans. The sequence goes on along the minus strand of CM057818.1, from coordinate 8,764,563 downwards.
GATAGATTTTTGTACCACGTTCAAACGATAAATATTTTAGATGTCCATTTGAGAATCTAGACAAGTCAGTTTGAGATTTTCGGTCACATTTTATTTCCAGAAGAGTTCCAGGAGATGTAGATCCAGGAGATGTCCAGAATACCATTGGTGTGTCGGTGGAATTTGTCAGATTGAATGAAGTTTAGATTTTTCGTTAGAGTAAAGTTCCTGATATGTAAGTGATGAACCAGTGCCAGATCATATGCATAACATTAACTCCAGAGTATAATTCGTAAGAGTCTAGTTTGAAAAGCAGTTACCGCTTTACTAGGCAAAAATAGTCAAGGAATTGCTAACTGAATTCAATGGCTGATCAGCAGATTGTTGATAGTTATTACTTCAGATGGTAAAATCTCATCATGTTGAGACTGCAATCGTCGTACAACTCGGACAGCTATTAGACATACATTTATTTCGAAGCAAGTTAGATGACGATTGATAAATGCAACATCAAAAATGGATACTTCCTTGTAATTCTATGAAACCTATATATTGAGTTTTATGTAACCCTTTCATTATTAATAATTGAAATTAATGATATTTTAAATCATTCATAATCAATGGTAATTAAGTTTTTTCTTATTCATTCTTTCCAATCAATATTGAAAATAATTATCTGACTTCAATGATGATATAACATTGCCAAGTTTAGTCGCATAAAACCCCAAACTTTTGTATTGTGTTTGTTCAGGTAGGTATTAACATTTGTTAGTTATAGGAAATGAAATTCACCATGAAAATTAAATATTACAATTTTTATAAAAGTGATATATTAGATTTGAAAATTTTTTTACTAGACGATTGTTTTCTTAATTTGAAATGCACTTCATTATTGGTAAACATGTCGAGGGGGTTTATTCTATCGAAGTATTTTTTTATTTTGTTAAAATTATCTTCTTTTTCATAAATACGTCAGATTTGGAGTAAATAGTTCAAGTTATCGCAATAATATTAGAGTTTTTTCAATGTAGGATTTGACGCGCGAGCTTGTTGTTGAAACAAAACAATTTGAAACTTGCTTATTAAGAATCCGTATTCCTTTATAAGTTACCTTTCGAAAAACTATATAAATATATTGTAGGAGAATCTTTTTTTAGAACTTCTTGAATTAAAAAACATAAAAATTCTGCAGCATATTTTTGGTTTGTTAGTTTGAGAATTGAAAGAAAACCAATTCTAACTCAGGAACAATGAAATATTTTACGCGGGTTACTCTAAATTTTTCAGATGCAACTAGCTATTTAAAGTTATACTAAGAAAATTTTAGGTGTGTTCAAAGCAGTCTCCTCCAGTATCAATAAACTTTTGTAGACGAATTTTCCACAGAATAAAAGCCTCAAGTCATTCATTTCTTGGAATAGATGAAAAAAATGCATTTATAGTCACATCAATCTCTTCTTCTGAATGAAAACAACGTCCACGTAAGTTCTTTCTTAGATTAAAGAATAACCAAAAGTCGCACATAGCTAGATCAGGTGAATACGGCGGATGTTCGATCACTTTAATTTGTTTTTGTTAAAAAAACTCAACTGTTAATCCGGCTGTATGTGAAGATGCATTGTCATTGTGAAGCATGAGTCCCCTAACATTCAGTTCTTGTAGAATTTCCGGAAGACATTTAGCGGTATACCAGTTTGCTGTTACTGTCTTCTGTCTTTCCAGCTTGATGGCTTTGACCAATGCCGTATTTCTGAAGAAAACGGCATACATCACTTTTTTCAGTGCACGTTTTTTTTTCCACCATTGTCGGAGCGGGATCATCTTCAAAGACCCATAGTTTGCTTTCTTGACGTGTTGGAACGTCAAAAAACGGTATATACGTTTCATCACCGGTTACAATTTTAGAAATGATGCGGTGTCCACCATCATTTAGCAATTTAAGAGTTTCTTTACTGATTCTGGCACGCTCATCTTTTTGGCGCTTAGTTAGATTATGGGGAAACCAACGGCAAGCTACTATTTTCATATGTAATTCTTCATGAGAATGATGTTGTGTATGGCTGCGGATCCAATTTTAAGTTCCTTCTGTATCATTTGATAGGTACAGCGATTATCATCCAATAACATTTTTCGTATGGCAGTCACATTATTCGGGATTACTGCCTACGGCGTCCTTCCTGTGTGTTCTTTATGCTGAAGAAAATTGCGACTTCTTCTAAATTCTCTAAACCATCTGAATACAGTAGCACGGGCTGGATATTCATTACCAAATGCTAATTGAAACAGTTAAACGCATTCATCTTGATTTAATCCTGCTTTAGAATCTTAGAAACTCATAGCGCGAAACTTCATTTTCTCTTCTGTTTAAAATTTATTCTACGCTAAACAAGTTGAAGTAAGTCAGTAAAAAATCGTCTTTGTGTTAAAATACTTTGTAATTTAAAATTAAACCGTTATTTTTATTTTGTAAATTTTCGTCTGCGCGTATATCAAAAATTTCAGAGTAACCCTCGTGTTATGATATAGTTTTAAATGTTATTGAGATTATACACCAAAAAATGCAGGATACTTTCTTGTAGAAAAGGATTGTTTTCACCAAGATTCCCAAGATTCTTCAATAGTTATCCATTCTGTGACTGTGTGTATGAGAGAGAGAGAGAGAAAATACGTCACTTTATAGAAAGTATGTATAGTTTATGAATGCATTAAAAAATTAAAAATAACATTTTTTTTTATAATTTAAACGAGAAATAAACAAAAATAATTGCATTACAAAAGAATAATGCAGCTTTTTTATCTTAATAATAGATGAATAACTGTAAATTTGAAGTTGTGATAAAACTTCCCTCTAATAAAATTAAATCTGCATTTTGAAAAAAAAAATATTTAAAAATAAATCAATGATTACGGTTATCAATGATTAGGCTTATTAATGATTATGCCTTGCAATCACTAATAATTTTTTTGCAGTAAGCATTGTATAATCGTAAAACAATGCAATATTATTATTGCTACAAAAAAATTCAATAAAATAACTTTTTTAATTACTAAACTGTTCTCAGAAACTAAAAAGGATAAATACAATCTAGTACAAATAATAACAAGAAAAATGGTGGAAAATTAATAAGGATTTATTTAGATTTTTCTGACTCAAAATCTACTATATAATGAATTTTCTGAAAGAGTAAATAGCATTGCAATACATTTAATTTGCATATTTTGTAATCAGTTATTAATAATTATTACAAGAATAAGAAAAATTGTTAAATAGCTTTTATGAAATAATATGGGGAAAATGCAATAAATACATGCAATAAATAAAAAAAGTTTCTATGAAAATATTTTTAATCAATATTAACAATATTTAAATAAAACAAAAATCCGAGAAGTAAGGCTTAAATGACTTTATTGAAATTGAGTCTGTAGACATGAGTTAGTTTGTCTCTAGCACATTCACTCAAAAAGTGCGTCGCGATTCTTTTAATGTTTTTAAATACAACATAACATCATTTTTATTGAGAACAGACATACAGTGGAAAATTCTGTATTTAAATTAGTTTAAATTGAATAATTATTTTGAGAAATGATTTTTTATAAAGATTCGCGCCTAAAAATTGAAAAGGGCAATCGATTTATTCAAGATTATGAAAATTATCTAAAAATTCCTTTGTTCACAGAAAAACTCTGCCATGAAAAATAAAATGATCATAGGAGATACAATGTTCTGTATAAAAGTTTTGATATTAAGAAATTCCATAGTTGAAGGAACAGAGCCAAAATAATGGAATAAGTTTGCATAATTAAAATCATTAACATTATTTTTAGAACCAATAATAATAATATTACCAGAAATTTGATTTGAGATTCCTAAGTTAAAGTAACGATACAGGTAACTTGGACTAGAGCTTGTAATATAGTGAGTAAAAGCGAGTAATGTGCATGCGTATACCAACAAATCTCTAGAGACAGTGATATTTATCTCATATTGTTACCAGTCTATTATTCTTTCGCTTACAACTCTAAATTATAATAGTAATGCACTAGTCCAATCTTTCAGAATGAAGTTACACGAACTCATTGAAATCAAGAACCTCGTTGCTCGTCAATGGATGGTTTTGGAAATGAGCAGGCGGACAGACTTGCGAAAGATAGTTCCTTTATGATCCAGCTAAATCCCCCTTTGCCTTTGCGTAACACCAAAAGTGTAATCCTCAGTAAAATAAAGTATGACAGAGCTTCCCTTTATGCTGTTGCGGCTATGGACAGGCAGTGAAAACTCTACTTGATGGTAACAATAAAATCCCTGGCTCCTCACCACGAGCTGTTGGTGTTGCTTATTTCCGGGTGACAACTGGATATGACTATCTACAAAGGCATCTGGATCAAATAGGTGTAATGGACTCTGCTCATTGTCCACTGTGCAATCATTATGATATGGATGCTGCTCACCTCAAGAACTTATCTGAAGTTTTAAAGTTTATGACTGACAACTGTTTTGAGGCTACTAAAGGACTTTACTCTTGTTTTTATATTTATTCAGCTTTTTATTGGGCTGCTCGTCGATTAATGGCAGATATGCCGAGGACGGGTGTAGGATAAAAAATTATTGTTACTACAGAATCATAAAGGGGGATTTGTCGGTGAATGTGTGGATTCTTTTAGGAATCAATTCAATAATTATGCATGTTTACAACACTATCCAGACACAGTAAATCTCGTAATCCCAGATACGAAGTCAAATTTATGTATCAATGCATTAGGCATTAGATCAAATACTTTGTATGATCTTAATCAGATACAACTATTTCGTGAATATGGGATTTAATTTTAATGAGAGTAGGATGAACAGTAAGACTGGGATATACCGCAGAGTCTCTGAAATTCCAAATAAGTGTAATCTTACTTCCTGATATGAAATTTTGCCTGTTCCACTGTTGCCAGAAAAGATTTTATCTGCTCTTTATATGCCAACTTATCTGTAACCTTGTCTAGGAGAAATGTTCATTTCTCTTCAAAAAGAAGAGTCATTTGTCCCAGATTCGCTGGAACATTTCGCAAAAAATTTATCGGCCAAAAATTTTGAACATTAAAAAATTTTATATATAAAATTGGGATTGAACCGATTTCTCCTTTTTTTTACTTTTTCTTCTAAGCAGAGGACTTCTGTCTAAATTTATGTAAGCAAATTATGTCCATATTAAGGCATTATTTTTTTTTACTTAAACATAAAAGTAAAACTTTTTATTTTATAAATCAGAATTGCATATTTAGAATTTAGTTGATGTTTGAACGATCATTTTTGTGCCAAAAAACAAGTCTGAACTTTTACTGTTAGATATAATCATATATCATGCTTGAATATGTTGTTAAAAGTGTGTAATATCAATAAATATGCTTATTCCCTATAATTACTTCGCATATAAAATCAAACAATGGTTTACAGAAAAATAATATAAACTATTTATAACGGAATATTTCGATAAAAAATAATAATTTTAGTATTGATACAAAGCGTTAATATATTTTTACATATTAAATAAATTTAAATTACATAAAGTCAAATACAAAATTTTTTCTAAAAAAGTTAAGTTTATTTTTGCATATTTCCAAGATAATTTAAAAAAAATTAGAATTAAATCTTTTTTTTTTAGTTTTTATAGAAATAAAATTAATTTGCTTAATACATTGGCAATAAAAATAGTGTCACTAGAAGACATCGTCAGTCAGTTCAAAATTCCTTAACCATATTTGGTAATGTACAATTTGGAATTCCACTTCAGGGGTGCTTTAACTTAGACATTTATTAAAAGGGCCATATATACAATGAAAAGGTACAAATTACTGGATACGAAAAATGGATATATATTATATATATATATATATATATATATATATATATATATATATATATATATATATATAAAGAAATAAAGTTCTATGGGAACATTTCTACAAAAAAAAGTACCAACAATCCAGTAAGTGGAAAAGGTATTTCTTTAGTTCCTCTAACATTTCTTCAAGGAGTTTACAAACTCTGATTATATAACACCAAATACTAAAACATTACAATGCTAATTGTTGGTTTGCTTTAAGCATCCAAATTCATTCACCTCATCGAACCCAATTCCAGCATTTACAGAAGTTAATGGAATGCAGTGAAAAAATTTTCAATATTTCCCTTCTCCCGCTCCTCCTCTTTTGAAGTAGGCGGGCTTTTTGATCTGGGCCAGGAAGATAATTTTCTAGCGGATTTCTGCCGAATGAAAATGGTCCTTTAAGTAACCTCAGACGACCATTCACTCGTTCTGAGGATAATGCGTGACAGCTGGGATTAAAAAAAAAAAAATCAAACTCTGCAGGAGGAAAACTGAACAGTGAGAAGTCGAGAATAAAGGTTAGTAGGGAAAATTATTCTTATTGGCTTATGGCTTGCCTACTGTATACCGGCGATATTTAAGAAGAGGACCTTGACCGTAACTGGTTACTTGGAGGTCAGGGACGCAGCTCTTCGGTTAAAGAAAGTTTCAGACCCTGTTCTTGATTATCATATCCCTTGTTATATTATTCTTAAGATAGTTTCGTAAATCTGAGGCCAGGTTCTAGCGCCAATGTGGTAAGATGCAAGTAAGTGCAAGCAAAATACTAGTATTTGTTTTTTGCATACTTATGCCGCTAATATTAATATTTTGATTTATTTTATAAATGATAAAATAAAGTATTACAACGAGTAGCACTATAATTTATTGTGTGTAATATATTATTGCTTATTTTTTACGTATGCGATTGATTCAAGAAGAGAATATAGCTGGAAAATAAATAAATGTATGCACGTCATCAACAAAATTCGTTTTAAATATGAAAATCTTTTATCTTTAAATAAATAATGATTACTTCATGGCATTCTGTAAACTATTATATTTTAGATTTAAACATTCATTCATCATACACTTTTCCTTGAAATACGGAAATATTGAGTAGGTACATTTATATAGAATGTTTTTGTTCCTAGAGTCTGGTTTGTACTCTGTAAGCCTTTAACTCACAATGTTAGTTTTGTCAGAACTAATGAATAGTGACTCACTGCGAATATCCAATGCTGAAATAAAAATTGAAACTATAAACTGTGAAGAATAGAAAACCAGAGCGCTTATTAATTATTTTTTTTTGTCACCAGGTCAGTGTTGCTGCGCAAATAGACTGTTAGCGATATTAAGCAATTTTAATATTTTATCAAAATTTATAATGATTTTCTTGATATTTTATTGATTTAAAACTTAACAGAGTAAATTCAAAATATTGCTTCTACCATTAAGCTTTAATTTTTTCACAAGGAAAAGAACTTATATTTACATAGTCAATCAATCAACAATGGCACTACAACCCTGTGTGGGTCCTGGCTTTCTCAATGAGTTATTCCATCTTGGCCTATACTCAGCAGCACTTTTCCAATATTCCAATAGTATTAAAGTCCCTATCAAGACAATCAATCCATCTGATTTTGGGCCTATCTCTGGAACGCTCTCCCATTTACCTTGCAAGAAAGATTTTTTTAGGGGTACGTTCAGTTGGCATACGAATAACATGGCCAGCTCATCTCATCCTTTGTATTTTAATGTATTTGACAACATCAATGCCCTTAAAACTTTTGTATAATTCATGGTTATACCTTGTACGCCATACCCCATCTGTCTCCACTCCACCATAGATGCTTCTCAAAATTTTCATTTCAAAAATAGCCAAACGGCATTCATGTTTCTATGTCATGGCCCAAGTCTCTGAAGCATAAGTTAAAATGGGTCTAATAATAATTTTATATAGTAAAATTTTTGTCCTGTGTTTGATATATTTGGAGGTAAGATATTTTTTAAACCATAAAATGCACGATTTAAATTTACATAGTAATGATTATAAAAAGAGATATGCCCAAAGTTCTTAAAGAACATGTTCAGTTGAATGAAAAAAATGTGAATTATATCTGTTTATATGATTTCCAAGATAGTTAATACCTGTAAATATAGTCAATAGTAATATCGAAAAAGTGTAATATGTATAATTTCGCAAGTATTTTCACAGAGAGTAATATTAACAAAATGTCCACGATATTTAAAAAAAATTATTCTCAGTTTACATTTAAATAAAGAATTATTGGTTACAGATTTTTAAGAATGTGGTCCAAAACCATTTTCTTATCACATATTTATGAGAAGGCAAAAAGTTTTATAAATTATCTTAAATTATAATAATAGGATTCATTTAAATGCAAAAAACCGCTTTATTGATGAAAAATTATTAAAATGGCTTTAGAAGTAATCTTTCAGAGAAATTTTAGATTAGTAAAGTGAATTTAAGCATTTAGGAAATCCGGAAAAATTTTACAGTATTAAATCAAATTACAGTATTAGTGTTATACTTTGAGTATATTTACAATACTAAATATATTTGAAGTATAACACTAAACAATAAAATAATTGTTGATAACTGAATTGTTGTTTTGTGATTTTATTATTAGATTTCATTAAAAAACAGTAGAGATTTAAAAAATTTATTCATAATAAATGTCTGTGTAAAGAAACATTTAAAGAACGGTTATAATGATTATGATACATTACAATTCAGAATTTTATCTCATGCTCAGAATTTTTTTTAAATAATCATGGTTTTAATTATGAGCATAAGATTTGATGACACCCTAACAAAACAAAAAGAAAACATATGATTCTTTAGAGATAATTAAACAATGTTGTTCAGTTAAAAGTTCATATTTATTGTATTTACTAACACCTAGATTTTTTAAAATTTGACTGGAATTATGCAGACTAACATTTTTATGTATTTTTTAAGTCACCTAATAAAACATAGCACAAAAATAATTAGAAGTGTCTTTGAAAAAAAAAATTCTTAAATAATTAGTCTTTTTTTCAGAAGGATTGATTGATATGTTAACTGACTTCCTGAATTATGCACATCCCCTTTTATCAGGTCCTATTTATTCTCTACATAAAATAATCCGAGGAATTAGGAATAATATTTTGATTATTTTATTTATCACTTGAATTACTTATCTGATGAGACTATTTATATATTCTTTATGTGTATTATTGTATCCCGCTTTAATACTTTAAATTTGTTGAAGAGTAATTGTACTTATGGAATGTAATTTTCGTAATTGCTATTCCTGCAAAATTTCACCATAGAGAAGAAAATACTGATTTTATTCTGTCGTCGAATTAGATTTGTTGAAAGATTGCTTTATGTTTATCAAACTGGTATTAGTAAAAGCTTCGTCTATCGGAGGAAATTTTTTTTGATGAGATACTTTTTATTTTTGCCTTTTCAAGCCATCAGAAGTTGGTTTCATTATTTACGGTGTGCATTTTGAATTAAATTCTCGGCACTCCTTACATAAATGACCAACTTTATATCGAAAACTTATAAATTTTTCGCGAAATGATGTAATTATATATATATAATCCGAAACAATTACATGTTGTTATTCATAGCATTATATTTCATGAGATGCATGTAATTTCATTTATTTACCTTAAACAATGCTTTCAGACAAATCAAGTAATCAGCCAGAAAAGTAGTTTTTAATCCATTGAATTAATTACTTCATATTCGAAATGAATAAAATTTGCATGTAATTTGAGCGAATGAGATCTTAAATATGAACTATTTCAATTTCATTTAAAATATTACTGGAAATAAAAGTGCAATTAATTTGTTTTCCTAGTTGTCTTTTCCAAAGTGTAAATTGATAAGGATTGTTGGTTTACAAAAGGGTATCAAATCAGTAGCAATAAATGTTCTGAAAATAAAATTTTATTTAATGGCATTATAAGATGTAATCTGGCAGTTGAAAAAATGATTCTAATTAAAATAATGAGAATTAACGAGAATTTTACATGATAAATTCCTTTGTTTCTTGAATTGCATTCAAAGGAATAGTTTTTTTTAAATAAAAGTTTACATACTGAGTAGAAATATAAAAAGAATTTTAAAAATAAATTATGACATTAGGTTTTATATCCTAAGCAAGAATATTTGATATTTTCGCTGTTTTTAAAGCATGCTTGCTTTTTTTTGCAGGCTTAATTTTGCTTAAAAATTTAAGTTTCTGGTATATGCTTCATTTGAAGCCAATTGAAAATTATCTTTAAAAATTATCTTACTTATTTTGAAAATTATTTTACTTTCATTTAAAGGAACACTGAAATATTCATATTTCAGAAGAGTTAAGTTTTCTTTACGAAATAGTTTTAATTCACTTTTTTCCAATGATTTAAAGATTGAAATCTAACCAAACTAATTTTTTAAATTGTAAATGTAAAAAGAATTTACCTGGATAAACATATTTTACTAAACTCTATAAAATTTGATAAGCATGGCATATTTTCTGTTGTATCATTTAGAGCTTAAACTTTAAAGTTTAATGTGAATCTAAAAATATTTATAAATGAATATTAATTTCTGATGAAATTTTGATACGATGAATACAACTCTTTCTATTCTAATAGATTTTGATTGTATTCAGATAAATTATAAAATATATATATACGAAAATCATATATATATATATATATATATATACTCTATATATATATATATATATATATATATATATATTTATATATATATATATATATATATATATATATATATATATATATATATATATATATATATATATGTGTATATATAATGAATTATATCTGAATATTTTTAGTTTATTTTACTTTAATTGGGCTTTTAATCGCATAGTTAATATAAATTAAATTATATTTATTCTTTTAACTCGTTAAATAAATTTTATATTCCATTTTAATACAGATTTGAGTATACAATATAAAAAATAAATAAAATTTAAAAATTTACCAGCAATTGTTTTCCATATGAAAGTAAAATTCTAAGGAAATTAAAATATTTCTCTGACTTTACAATATTCAGTATCTTGTTGACTTTCCCTGAATTTTTAGACTATTATTAAGACTTTAATAGACTAGTATTTTTTTTAGAGAATTCTGAATTAAAATAAGTTTTACGTTGTTGTTTCAAAGAATGTACCATTTTAAAATTCTGAATTGTAGTTGTGACCAAATTTACTTTAACAGAATTTAAATCCGGATCATAACGCCTAATTGTTTGCAAAACATTTGTATCAATACTGTTCTGCATTAAAGTAGAATTCTTCAAGTTATTGATTAGAATGACTTGTTTTTTGCGAATCTTCTGATATTATATTAATCTAATAGTTCAAAAAAGTGTGATGTCAAATTTTGCTTTTAGCGTATTTAAGAAAAGTGAAAATTCTTTATCACCATTTTTGCATGTTGCCAGTAAATTTTGGCACTACTCCATTACGGCATCGCAAATCTCACCCAACCGACATTTTTGGTAAGAATGATAAATGGTAATTTTTTGATTACTATTTGTCCTTCCTACCAAAAAGTAATATAAAATTCACAAGTTACAGTTAGTACAATTTTGGGTAGGAAATTGCGATTTTAAAGCCCTAACCATTTCGACATATTAAAACTGTTAGCGTTAAATGTTACGATTACTTAAACTTGGTATACGACCGATTATGCTATTTTGTGACTTTATCGTCTGGAGTGGCGAAATATAATACCTAAATTTTGTGTTTAAATCTTACGAATCCTCTTTTCCTTATCATATTCAATATAATTTATATATGTTTGTACATACCATTCATTAAAATCTCTTTGATGTGTCGAATCATCACTCGTATTATTAAATTTTTATTCCTAGAAAATCTTGCATATTTATGAATAACGATTTTAACTTGTTTAGTTTTGTAAGGGATTTAAAATATATTTTAAATCTCTATAAATTTAAAAATTTAAAATATATTTTAAAATACGTGCATTGTACTAGAGAAATCTAAGTCACGAAAAAAATGCTTTTTGGATTCGTTCGTTTTGATTTACCATAATTTAAATGATTTACAAGGTTGAATAAGAACTAACTTGCTGTTTGTTATATAAAACCAAATATAGTAACACTGTTACCATTTTGAAAAAGGAAGCCTTCTAAGCTTATTATATCTTTTGTTTTATATGGACACTAGTATCGTTACAAATGTTTTCAAATACCATATTAATATTTTTAGAAAAAAGGCATATTTAAATAATATTTTTTATTACAAAATTTTTATCTATAAAAATTTAAGAAACCGTTATATTCGTTGTAATTTTTAATAATTCATCCTCATAAAATATTATTGTTTTGAATTTTTACTCAAATATATATTTGTAAAGTAAACGCTTGAAAAAATTAATCGATTGAATTTAATGAAAATAAAGCGTAACAATTCTCAGAAAATTATTTTAATCAGGGTAGTTAAATTTCTAATGATTGTAAAGCTATTAAAAAGCAATTTAAAATTTTAAGTATTAGTTATTAATCTTTGAGTTTCATTTGAGTAACGATCATAATTATTTTATTCAAAATAGATCTGTACTTTCTTTATATAAACATTTTTGCATTACATTCAAACCATTTCAAATGAGAAAATATAATAAAAATTAAGAAGATATTTTAATTTTATTACCAAAAAGTTTTTTATTGTTAATAAAAAATTCTTTTTTTTAAAATAAAATCAATTAAAAATTTATATTGAAAACATTACATAAAAATGCTGATATACATATGTAAAGCAATATCATAAAACAGTTAAATAACTTTGAATTTTTAAAAATTTATTTTGATTAAAACTTCCTATTTTCCTTCATGTTTTACTTCAGCTCTGAAAATGATTTCAAGGAAAAGAATTTTCACAAATCATAGAACAAAAATTCATAATGTGTAATTGCTATAAAAAATTTTATTCTTCATGGGTGCTACAATTAAAAAATATTAAATCACTGGAAAATATTATGACTATTTCATGAATTTAACTACAGATGTGTATTAGGTTGGGGAATAAGTTCGTAGCGTTTTTACCAAACACTTTTATTTAAAACAAAAATTATATCAAAAAGTTAATCAATTATATATTCTCCATTGCTGTTTACAACCTCTTCCCACCTCTCGACCAAGTTTTCAAAAGTAAAGTTTTGATTGGGGTTTCAAAAGTAAAGTTGTATATTGATATTTAGGAATCACAGTAAAAATCTGAAATTTTGCAATATAATAAAGTAATTTTCATAATGTTTCATATGTATACATTAGTTTTCAAATTATATTTCAGTTTTAATATAAATTATTTATCAATTTCGTTCAACAGTTAAATTTTTTACATAATACATATTTTATACATAATATATAAATACATCTATAAATAAATTTTAGTATAAGTATCTTATTTTATATAATTAAATATATAACTCTTTCATTACAGACTTTTGGCCTCATTTTTGTTGTCATAACTTTGGCTTCAGCTCAGATTTCTCCTCGATTCCGTCGTCAAGGTTTCCGAAGCATACGACCACCACTTGCAACATCAGCATCAAGAGAAACACCATATTTGTCAATTCCAATAGTACTCATGCCCAATGGTCAAGTGATACCAAAGCCAGCTCAACTTAATTACAGGTATGTTCCACAACATTCAATAAAAGAATCTCAGGCCTCGCCGACCTTAGGAATTGGAGAACTGACCACTCATTATCAGACAGTAGTTCCACCAAAGCCATTTAAGCAAGCTAATATCAACAGGCAAGTTGGTCAATCTGGAATAAACACCGGTAGCTCTAATTCGAACTTGCACGAGCTACAAAATCATGGAGCACAACCTCTTCTACAGAAGAATATTCAAAGTATTTTACAGCAGCAAATTGTAAATAATCATCAAAATCATGATCAACGACCACGAAATGTAATCGACCGACAAAACACTGCTCCAACCATAAATTCAGCAAATACTCACCATGTGACAAATTTTCTTAATTTTGCAACTGAGTTAGGACAGAATGTATTGTTACCACAAAACGGAAGACAAGTTATTATTTCTGCCAACAAAGCACCTCCAAGTGAGAATTCTTACAAATCAGAACAACAAAAGAGTTATATAATTCAGGATTCATCTCTTACCCCGATTTCTGGTGACGCAAATATTCATCAAGCACCTGTGCAACAACAAACAATTCAGAGCATTCCTCCTTCTCAGCTTAATAATTATAATATACAGTATGTACATGCTTCAGAATCTCCTGTGCAAACCAACAATCCTCGACAATTTGTTCAAACACATATTAGGCACCCATTTCAAGGGGTGCAAACACAAGAAGTTGTTCAAAATACTCATAATGTTCCAACAGAAGGAAATGGTGTTTTGAAGGTGAGTAGTTATACTCCTCAGTCCCAAAATGTCGAATATAGCGTTAATTCCGAAACACACGCCAAAGAACCAACACTTCAATATAATCCACAATTAAGGGCATTTACTATATTGCCACAATCTGGATCAACAGCCTACACTGCTACAAATGCCCAAACAATACAACAAAACTATCCTTCACAACAGACATTGTCGCATTCAAGCGTACATCAAAATGTTCAACAAAATTATCCCTCACAACAGACATTGTCGCATTCGAGCACACCTCAAAATGTTCAACAAAACTTAGGAAGTGTTAGAGAAAACAAAGTTTTCATTTCTTTCCAAACACCACAAATCTTAAACGGACCTCATTCTGGTAACGACAATGATCAAGCTAACTACAAATTGGCAAACAGTCCTCCAGCTCATCCAGCAAATGAGTATACTTACACGATCGCTTCCAATGTTCCATCCACTAATCAGCAGGTGCAAGTTGCTCATAAAGCCCATTCAAATAATGAAGGAGTCCATCAGCAGGTCCCAGAAATTACACAGCAAATACAATATGCTCAAGCAAACGGTCAACCAACTTATGTTTCAGCTGGAGGACAAGTCCAAACAAGTTACATTAGTGGTATTCAAACCAATAAAAATTCTCAAGTTCCTCAATATGAGTACATTGCACAAAATCCACAACATAATTCTGGTGGTTCTATCCATCAAGAACATACATCATCTGTGTTGTCGAATGAAAAAATATTCGATGCTTCTTCTTCTGCTAAAGGAATAAACTATAGTCCCTCAACCCAAGCCTACAGTCCTCAATATCCAAAAAGTAACATAAATGATCCCACTTCCTCTTATGCTGCTTATAATCCTTCCAGTTCTTATTATAGATCACAGTCTCCTTCAAAATATGACACCGAACCTAATGGCAGTACTACATCATACGTACAAAACAGCCAATCGGATGTTAAGATGTCTGACGAATCAAATGATTCCGCCAAACAAGATGATGATGATGATGATGAAGAGGCTAGCTACAAAGTAGTGTATTTGCCTCTTAACGTACTGAAAAATATTTTAAGCAATAGTGTTGATAATCAAAAACAAGAAAAACAAAGCTGAAGAAAAAAATGTCTCAGATAATCTTCTCTTAAAGCTTATTTGAAAATCCAGTGCTGTTCCAGTCTTTGAAGAATAAAAGGAATAATTGCTGGTCAATCCTTTGTTCTCAAAGCATTACTCTTAGAGTCAAAATGACGTAGATTTATGACGTAAATATATTTTAGATTAGTATTTTAAATGGAGTTTTTCATTCGAAAGCATAATTTGACGTCTTTTAAAAACAAATGTAAGAAATTGTTAGTTTAAAAAAGAAAAATTGTTTTAAAATTATTGAAAAAGTGGTATTTATTACGAATAAAAAACTATAAAATGAAGGAGAATGGATTTTTTATTCCTTTTTTTTTATCAACAAAGTAAAAAATCTCCATTCATAATATATATTATTATAAATGTGTGATTATATACTGATAAAAGAATTCTCGAATCTAAACCTTAGATATCTTCAGATTTGAAAACCTTTATAAGTAAGAATCGCACACAGAGGGAAAATGATGTTTTGATTTTGTAAGAACTTTTTTTTTAATTACAGAGTTGCCATACTTTAAACATGTTTATAAATATTTTTGAATGAATGGGTGTAAATATGAAGTTAATAATGTAGATGTATATGCTCTCATTAAATATATATGTTTTGCTTAATTGTTTTTGAACTCTTTATTATATAGAAGTTCAAAAATTACATCACAATTCTTACACAATTTTTGAACTAAAATATGTATTATATTGCCAAAAATAATCACATTTGAATCAGACTTGTCACAAAAACGTGTATTAGATTTATTATCCCAAAAATAATAATTATGAAATCACAGTATTAAAGGCTTATAGAAAAATATGTAGAAGAGTTATTATCCCAAAAATGTTAGTTAAGAATAATTATGAAATAATATTAGAGTTATAAATAATTCATCATTAAAGAAAGATTCGTTAAACTTTTATTTACATTAGTTCAAAACTCCTACATAATTAATGCAAATATATGTCATATTTTTCAAGCTTTAAACTTTACAAGTATTGCACAAAATCATACCAAATATTATAAGAAGTACTCATGAAATAAAATAAAACGTTATTATAAAATAAAGCAAGAATCATTATTATAAAATTATATGAGGTTAAAAAGAAATAAATAGGTAAAAAAATAAAATATAAAGCAATTTAACACATACATTTATTATACATAAAATGACTTGGTATAAAACTTTTAACCCTTCAGTAGTTACATCTCTCGATGACTTTTCCTACTCATTTGCACAGTTATAAAAAGTAAAAAAAAAAAACAATCATTGTAAATCAAACACATT
Organism: Latrodectus elegans; assembly: GCA_030067965.1. Taxonomy (NCBI): domain Eukaryota; kingdom Metazoa; phylum Arthropoda; class Arachnida; order Araneae; family Theridiidae; genus Latrodectus; species Latrodectus elegans. The sequence goes on along the minus strand of CM057818.1, from coordinate 8,747,871 downwards.
TTTATATAAGAAAATATTTAAATTTGTGATTTTTTGTAAGAAATATAAATTTAATTTTTTTATATTTCATAGTGGAAACCATTAATATTTTAAAAACTTTAATTTGAAAATATTTTAAATAATTTATGTGTTAGATATAATTTGACAAAAATATGAAGTGTTACTTTCTATAATTTATGCTATTTCGTTTTGCATGATATTTCATAGTTTTTATATAAATGATTTTGAATTTTTTTATCTTAAAACAGCATAAAACAGATTTTTAAGTAGGAATGCCAATTACAACAAGTATTTCATTTTTAGGCTGTTTCGTTTTGAAAAGAAAAATCAAATAAATACACTCGAACTTAATTTTACTTTCAGTATGAAAAATTTGCATATTGAAAGTAAAAAGAAAGTTCATTGAACGCTACACTAGGAGATATTTTAAATTAGTGGTATTTTGGAAATTATTTTTTTATAATTGAAAATTTTTTTAAACAATTACTTTTTTTATTTTAACAATAAATATGCTATTGTAAGTATGCATTTACTTATTTTAATAGTAAATAGTTTAACTGAAATTATGTTTTTGTAAAATCGAATCAAGTACAATATAAAATAAAGATATTTCTCATCTTACATTTTTGAAGAATGAACCTCAAGTAAAGTTTCAAAATCATTAAAAAAAATCACGGTATAATAAAAATGCTATTTTGAATGAATAGAAAAAATGAAAATTTATCATAATTCTTTTATCTATTCTTCTAAAAGACAGATTTTTTTTTTCTAAATTTTAATCCTTTAATTACCATTTTAGTCAATTTTATAAATAACTTTATAAAATAATTTTTTACTCTATTCTATAACTGAATTTTTTTCACTATTTTAAATGATTTTTAACTGAAATTTTCAGCTACAAATTTTTTATTTAATATAAGTATTTATACATGAGAATATATATTTTTGTCTTTAGAATGCATGTAGTTTTAAAATTTTCACATAAATTAATAAATATTATAAAAATAATTGTACTGAATCACAATTAAAAAAAATTGTGCTAAATATTACAGTACAACTTCAATATTTTTATTTAAAAAAAACAGGCACCTCCAAAATAAAATCGAGTAATTTTATGAATCATCGAATCTTAAGGAATGCGAATTTTACTTTGGAAAGCTTCACCATATCCAACTGAATTACGCTCTTTCAATTGTATTTCATACATTTCATTACTGGAAAGATTTGAAATGGTGTAATTGGAGCCAAAGCAGGCTGGAATTTCGATATTTACTGTACATCCACTATGCTTCCATTGGTATAAAGGTCTGCTGTTTGAATATTGTGCCTTCATATACTTAGACTGAGATGGAATAAAGCGAGATCTTTCCTGAAATATTTTATTAATAGTTTAATTGAAAATATTTTACTATTAAAATATTACAAAATAATTGTTATGTAATAATAAAACAACAAGAAATTAAACAATAACTAATACAAGTTATATAGCATTTACTGGTGAAATGAAATTTTGGCTCATAATCCATGATTCCAAATTCTGAATTTTTTTGGTGACAAAGAAATGTCGCCAAGATGACGTAACGTAACGTGCACGATGCGTAACTACTAGGGTTACCAAAATAAAGTTTTCGGCATAATTCTAATAGGTCTCCACATGTTTGACGTAATAATAAAGAGGCTGCTAGATACATAAATAAATTCGCCAAAAAGTCACCAATCTCAGAATTTGGCATCATGGATTATACAGCATCTGTGCTAAAATTTTAAATTATTTATTAAATTATCATTTTTTAAGAAATAATTTAGGATTCAAATACATAACTAATATATAAACATTACGAGTTCGATTTACTTAGAATGAAATATATAGAAATTAATTAAGAATTATAATTTAATATCAATTCTTAATTCCAACATAAATTAGAAGTTTCAGTTAGCCAGTGTGATTCAACGCTTTAAATGCCTTAGATCAATTAATTTTGAGCCCTTATTTAGTAATAATAAAATATGACATTATTTCGATAATTTAGTTTTATAGAATGGTATTTATGATGTTTTTATTTAATGAATTCATGTTGATGTTCACGAGGACATTTCATTAAGAAAGAATGAATGATTACAAAACTGTTAATTAAGTATTAAATAAATATGTTTGGAAATACATACATAATAAAAGGTGTATGATATTGATATGTTTTTGTTGTCAATTATTAAATAATAAGGACATAAATTTAAGTAGGAATATAAATTATGTTACACGTATTTTTATATAAAAATAATTCTATTTTTTTTTAAAAAAAAAACAGCATTATTAATTTTTTTCAAGGATATTTTCGAAATAAATGCATCATAAATAATTACTGCTGTATTTGTTTGAATTTAAAAATTCATTTGCTTAAAAACCTATCTATCTAATTGTAAAATTTATCATTACAAAGTTTTAATATTTAAAAATAAATTCATAATAGTTATAGTCCTTGGCAATCTAGAATTGCAAATTATTTACTATAATTTTCAAAAGTATATTATACTACATCAATAGTAAGAAGCAGATTGGCTTTTAATAGAAAGAAATACCAAAGAAATATACAGAAACAATATATTAAACAAAAAAATAAAACAAAAAAGTATTATTTTCATTTCAAACTTGATTTTGAAATTACTGGCGAAAAATAAACTGCTAAGAACTCAGTAACTTTCCCTTCGTGTAGAAATGTGATTCGTTTAGGGATTTTTATTAATAAATTGTTGACTTGTTTAAATGATACAGTTTATAGAACATCAATACAAAAAATATTTATAAAGAAATGAATGAGCAAAAATTTATGACCGATTTCATGTGTTAATTGGAGCAACGCATCTTATTTTTATTTTTATTCCTGAGAAGAGTGTATGACACGCCCTCTGGCGAATGTCTGAATACTACTTTCTATATATTATGGGTATCTGTTAAACCAGTGATTCTCAGTATTTTTTTTCCTTGTCGTGGAACACTTTTAACGAATTTACCTACAATACACTGTGTAAAATAGTTTAAGATATAATTATAATTATATTAAGCTAAAAAAATAATAATAAAACATAAATTTTTATGATAGACATTTCTAAAAATTGGCGGCGCACTTCAACAGTACACAAGTGTACCGCGACACGTACAGATTTATCTTTTTTTTTTGTCTTGTGCCAGCTTAGGCTGACAATATGGGTTGCATTGCTCCACTTTTCCATACAGAACCATATTTGGTATGGAATCCGACTGCTTTTGTTCACACATGCAATAGAGACCCGTTTATAGGGTAGGCAACCATTCACTCCACCATCATACACACAAAGGACAAAGACAGGATAGATAGAGAGAGAAAGTACATCTATGGCCGAAAACCGAGATTCGAACACAGGACCTCCTTATCCGTAGTCAAGCACTCTGACCACTAGACAGGGCGATCGGCGCAGATTTACCTCTATTAAATATTACAGAATTTGTGATAATCCTAATATGCACATGTTGCTAAATAGTAATATATGTGTAAAATGTAATTGTCACAAAAAATAATTAATTTCACTCTTAACTTATAATTTCCTTTTTCTACAAAACATAAAAATATTTCTATTTTATTTCAAAATTATTATATTTGAAAGAAAGAAAATATGGTGAATGATTTCTTGAATCTTATAAATTTATTAATAAAAAAGAATTTAAAAGTACCAAATCAAGAATATAAGGAATATTAATTCATATTTTACTAAAAAAAATTATAAAATTTTATAAAAAATATTTAAACAATCAATAAATGTACTAATCTTATAAATTGACAAAAGCAAAACAGAAATTTTAATTGAATGCAATTTTTTTTTTCCTTGGAATATGATAGTTCCAGAAAATAAATTGAAATATAGTAACACAAATTATAGACATTAAGCATGCACTTTAAATATGATTTAAGAAATTCCTCCTAAAAACTTTGTTTTCAGTTTTATTTGAAGTTTTATAAAACTATATACTTACATTAGTTTTTTCAAGGGAAATGATAGAGTAGGAAAGGAGATATTTGGAGCAGGGTTTTTTAAAACCGGATGGATTGATTGTCTGAGAAGCCCATTCAATTTCTAATGTATTTTCTCTTAGGCCACAAAATATAACTTCAGGAATACCGGGTAAAAGCTCGACAGTGTAAACTTTTGTCCATGGGTAAATATTCACTTTCCTTGGTCTAGCTAAGAATTGGCATTTGTATGTCCCTCCAGGTAATAAATTTTTAATTCTGATTTCATCACCTTTAAAAAATTGACATTTTAATAATTAAGTAAAATACATAAAAATATTTCATTTAACCGTAAAGAAAATTTCATCGTTGTTTACCAAATATTGTGGATAAACTCAATATAGAAATGAATATGGGAAATTTTCCTTTCAAAGAATAATTTTTAAAAAAAATCCCAAATTTTCTGTTTTATTTTTTGTATTTATTATCACAATATTTGAAATAAGATAAGATAGAGTAAAATTATTGTTTTCAAATACTATGTCGGTTCAGAAAATGAAATATAAAAGTATTATTAATTTTAATTTTACTAAAGTATTAAATTGTCAGGATTACAGAAATATTTGGAAAAATTCTAAATTTGATTGAAGGAGAACTGAAAAGAAATTTCATTTGGATACGACACCCTTATTGAATCTATTATCAGAAACAAACATTTAGTTCTTTTCAAAGATCAATACCTTGTTAGTAGATTATATATGGTTACAAGCATTCACCTTTTGTTAACTTTAAAATACCTCAATCTTAAACTTAAAGTTTTAATATTAATATAAAATAAAAATTATTATTGTATGATTTTAAAACTATTTTTAAACACATTATAAAACTAACTGGTTCAAATTTATAACAAGTTTTAAAATTTCTAAATATTTCTTTGAAAAAAGTAAAATTTTAATCAGAATTAAAAAGTAAAATTGTAATCAGAAAAGGTTGAATTTTTCTAATTAATATATTACTTGATCTAAATTTTATATATTTTCAATTTTTATAAGCATTTTATGTTAATAATTTTGTTAGATTTATATAAATAGTTAAAATTTCCTAGTGTTAATTTTATTTTGTAAAAATTTTGATTAGTCGTGACGTAAAATCATTAGTATAACTTATCTGAGAAAAAAGTTTGTGAAATACTCTATTGAATTACTGTTAATAATAAAAGTTTGGTTAAATTAATTTATTATTATTTTTAATTATTATGCCTTTAAAGACATGAAACTTCAAATAGAGTCCAACTGTCCAAGAAAACATTTATAGTGGGGTGATTAAGAAATAATATAATTTAATTTGAGTTCCGATTGTTTTATTTTTACATTTCCTTAATATAGTAGTTGAGTAACATGTTAAATACCTCCAAAGAATATTGTACTAATTCTAACAATAAATAAGTATAATTTCTTATTTCTCTCTCTTCCAAAAAAGGATACATTTTAAATATCATCATACATATATTAAAAGATTCTTGATGAAAATAATTGCTTAAGAAAACATTAAGAATATGTATTTGTTAATAACTGTACATTTTTACACATGTGTTAAATTTCAAACGACACTGCTGATAAAAGTACATTTATTATTCTTTGAGCTAAAATATTTATATAGATCCTAACATGGATAATTTATCCATGTATCAATTATATGTGTGTGTTATTTTGCGATAATTGATCTGTCTCTAAATGGTGATATCCACACGCATATTATCTTGCTTTCTGCGTAATTATTGTAATCTTATTATTTGTCAAACATGACGAGATCCGATTGTTCAATAAGAGAGATATAAATTATTAAGAACAGCCTTATAAATAAAGAAATTATGACAAAATAATGTTAGATATTTAACAACACTTCAAACCAGCACTAGGGAATATATATACAGTTCAGTTAGTAAATTTCAATACTGAATCACTCTGTTACCATGTAGTATATTTTCTAGTTTTAAATTTAGACGATATCAGAGAATTAAATCAACTCATAAGTCAACAAAGCACTTAATATTCCCATAAGATTATCAAGAAACAATTTATCAGTTATATTTAAGAACTGTTTTCTGTTAATTCTACGGTGCATTAACCAAGGATGGGTCAAAGCCTTATGAATTAGATGTTTCCAACTACTTCTACTATAGGCTATACTCTTCCATTTTTTGTTCTGAGGACCAAGCAGTTCTCTTGTACTGCATTTAGCCATAAAAGTTTAAGTCTTGTGTTATATGGTCCAAAGGAAAAGATTTCTTTTAGCTATTATTGCTCATACGGTTGACACGCCGATGTATTTTAAAAATAAATACTATATTAATTATTGAAAGAGATACATATATAATTCTGTTGCTTATTTATTTTTGATTCTATAAATTGATTCCTATATATTAACTCATAAATATGTTAATTTTTAATTTAATCCATTTTCATTATCTTAAATGCTATATTAATTATTGAAATAGAGACATATATAGTCTCATATATATAAAGAGTAGACATAGTATTCCTATACAAAGAGACTTAAATTAGTTTTTGATTCATTAAATTGATATGTCTATTTTAACTGATAAATACGCTAATCTTTAATTTAATCCATTTTTTAAAAATTTTAATTCAAAATAGGTACGGAATATATTTTTTTAACACGTAGGTAAAAATATATTCAAAATTTCATGCATTTACAAAAGCTTACCCTACTATTAACACCTCATAAATAACGAATGAGAAAAGATTTGGTTAAAAATAAAATCTACTTTCTTATTAAAACATCACATGATTATGTTTCGGAAACAAATCACCATAACTTAACAAAAAGTTTTTAAAATCGATTAGTAAACACAAGAGATATCTATTTTTAAAGAAAAAAATAAATTGGCTAATTTTCTAGATTATTTAACAAATATAAATGAATACTTATATTTTACACCTCAAAAGCTATTTATTTCTCACGAAATCTATACAAAAGAATACGTTAGTTAGTGTTTAGGTTATTTTAATTTAAATTATGATCACATTAATAATGAAGATAAATATACAACATGACTGCATTTTGTGAAAGGACTTATCATTTTCATTTTATTTTTGGGAGAAAATATTTGATTTAATATTTTATTTATTACAATTCTGTTTGGTTTCGATAAATGTTTCCTTAAAATATCGGCTGCAATTTATAAAATTAATACTAAAACAGAAACTTATTTTATAATATTAAAGTAATTAAATAAAAAACAATCATTTGAAAATAACACACCAATAAATAAAATAAATATGTATTATTAATATTCTAAATATTATATTTAAAATAATATATTTATTTTGGTTGGCAGACATGTAAAAATAGTTTGCTTAACAATCGTGTGCGTCATATGTATTTTGGAATTAATTACCCGCCAGGAACTTTCTGGAAATAACTCCTTTATCAAGTTCTTCGATACAAATCACCACAAATTCTTCCGCTTTCTCAGTAGTATTGATCTGGAACAGAACTGAACTGTCTGTCACATTTATGACTTCGACATCTTTAATTTTAATTTCTTCAGTATTGGCTCTCTCATCTAATAACATATTGTACATCTTTATAAGGAGATATAATGTTCATTTCTTTTCTCTTTTAAAAATACTGTTTTTATATGTAAAAGCAATAATGATAAATAGCTATAAGAACAAATTCCAAGTAGGCAAAAGTAAAAGAATAAATCTCTTATGAAAATAATTTTCATAACAAATAATAATAATTATAAAGATTTATAAAAACAAAAAGGATGAAAGTAAAAACATATATATACATTGAAAATTACTTACAAAAATATTAAAACAAAAACAGTTTATAAAATCATTCCATTGCCATAAGCAAATAAATGATATGTATATATATACACTGTCTCACAAAAGTGATGGGACACTAGAGCTTTACATGGATAAATTATTTGGGGGGGGGGTGTTTCATATTTAAAGTTAGTAATAATTATTATATACAATTCATTTTGTCAAATCATTAAAACATTAATTAATTAAAGACACAAATGTTTAAAATGGAGGGAAGAAAAAGCTCACTTAAGTGATGGGACACTTACTTTTCCATCAAATATTTATCCAAAAATTTTACTTTTTAAATGGTTTTAATATTTTGTTTGATTTTCGTTTACTTTTAAAACATAATATAATCTTGGGATGGATTTGACTAATTTTTTCTGATTTCTGTAGTGATTTTGCCCCATTCTTCTTGAAGCGCCGATTTTAATTGTTGTTTTGAAGAAATATTGTGATTGCGAATTCTTGATTTTAATTCTTGCCAAATATTTTCTATGGGATTTAAGTCTGGAGATTGTGATGGTGTTTTTATTATTTCAGGACAGTTATACAGCAGCCAGAGTCTAACGTTCAAAGCAGTGTGCTTGGGGTCATTGTCCTGGTAGAATTTAAAATCGTTATGAATGTTTGATTTTCGTGCTGAAGATTTCAAATTTTGCTTTAGAATGTCAATATACTTGTTCTAATCCATTTTACTGTCAATAAAAGCAAGATTACCAATTCCAGCGAACGATATACACCCCCATACCATAACTCCTCCTCAACCATGTTTCACTGTTGGCACCAAGTTCTATTTACGCGAAATACTTCCCTTGGGTTTCTCCACATCATGATTCTACCGACAGAATCAAATGTATTAAATTTATTCTCATCAGCAAATATAACTTTGTTTCATTAATCAGAAATTTTATTTATGTTGGATTTTGCGAAAGCCAGTCTGAGTTTTCTATTCTTTTCACATACGAAGAATTTTTTCCTGGCAACTCTACCGTGATATCCAGCATAGATCGAATTACTCTTCTAATAGTCTCACGATTAAAAATTACTCCATATAATGCTTGTAAATCAGCAGCAACTTTAGGAGCACTCACTCTTGGATATTTTTTAATAATTGGAACGACAATTCGCTTTATTCCATTGGATAGCTTTGATTGTCAGCCATGTTTTCTTTTATTCTTAATCATATGATACTTTTTATATAGTTTAATGATATTGAAATCTGTTGAATGACTCAAGTTAAATGTTTCAGCAATTTTTCTAATAGATTTTCCGCTTTCAATATGCAAATTAATAACTAATTTTCGAATTTCCGTCAAAGTTTTTTTCGTTTAGTATTCATGGCTGCACACAGCTAAAGAACACAAAAATTCAAAACAATCTGGAGAGAAACACTGTAGTCGATTTTATAAGTTATTGCCAATTGCTTTTGAGTAAAAATAAAACACCCAAAAAATATTTTATAGCTTATTTCAAATGATTCTTGTTGCATATCTAATTGTGTCTCATCACTTATGTGAGCTGCATTTTGTTCCGCTCTAAACAATAATATTTTTATTAAATTAATATTTTAATATTTTGACAAAATGTATGTTATGTCATAATTGTTACCAAATTTAACTATGAAACACACCCACAAAAAATTTGTACATGTATTTTTGATTTATTTTATTAGTTTAATTTTGAAAAGAGCACAAATGTCCCATCACTTTTGTGAGACACTGTATGTATTATTGATTTGCTTATGGGAATGGGATGATTTTATTAACTGTTTTTTTGTTTTAATATATATACATATGTATATATATATATTTGTTTGTTTAAATATATAAACAATATATTAACAATCATTTCTTAATATATTGATTATTAAGTCAACTTGCATTTTTTTGTAATCCATGTCGCATAATTTTCTACTAATAAAATGATCAACTGTAATAGAACTTAGAAGATAATATTGATTGCAATAACTAAAAGCTGGTAAAAGATAAATCAATATAAATTTAAAAACTTTAATCAAAATAATTGAAAACTTAATCTACATTTCTATCAGTATAAAATGAAGTTTTAAAATCTCTATATCAATAGAAATTTACTTTAGTTAGTAACATTTTAACTATAGCTTATTTTTTTTAAAATGATGCTTCAAATTCAACCATTTAATCATAAGTAATGATAAAACACGTTCGAAAATAATGATGTAACTCTCCAATTCTGATGCGATTATCAAACAATTGTAAATAAATTAATTATAACAAATAATTTTTAATTAATATTTAATACTGTTAACATCTAAATGCTCAGATTATAAATAATGCTAACAATTTAACAAATAATAAAAAATATCGTTGGACCCTAACAGAGCTCACACCCTTAGCGCGAATGATTTTGGTTGGCGATGATTGTAGTTTGCGCCAATCTTGGTAACAATCTTGGCTTCAATAAACTATATAGGGTAAACCGAACTATTTTTGGAATTTCGTTCTAGCTTGGCGCTTTTTTTCAGTTTATCTCATAGGGTGTGGGCTCTTCTAGAATTTTACCAAAAATATTAATAATGCTTCTACTAAAAATATATGAAGATAATTGTTAATGACTCACTTATTCGGAAATATTATAAAGATATAAGATATAAAATATATGAGGTCTAGAAAATTTCCAGTACATCAAATATTCAAGGATAACTCAATACGTAGCGTATATAAATAATATATAATTTGCACTTAAAACTCAAAAAAAAGTTTGAAATACATTTTTAACTACCTAAAATATTCTTTAATCACTACTTTTTTTAAGTCAAATGCTTGCAAAAATTTTTAACAAACATATTAAAATTATATTCAACTTAATTTACCTGATGAAGATTCAATGAAAACTTCATATATTTTGTTATCATTCATATCAGCACTTTTTATGTGACAAATATATATTCCGCTGTGTTTCTTTTCAGTCACGTTAAAATATACAATCGAATCGAATTTACTATGATGAATCGAATAGGAAGAATCATTCATCAGTAGCATATTGTTCCCCATCTGAAAAAGAAATATAAATTGAAGCATTACTCTTTACAATGTAATAGAATTGTTTTATTTATGTTTTAATAGAGATAAACTAGAACATAGGTTCCCAAAGTGGTCCATGTGGACGCCCAGGGATCCTTAGAAGACCACAAAAAAGTCCACGTAGACTTGAAAAAAAAAAAAAAAAAAAAAAAAAAAACAGGGGTTCACAATTTGTAAGTGGGGGTCCACGAAAAATTTTCTGGTAGGTGCTCAAAAAATATTCAAGATTCAGTTCAAACACAGAATTGAATAGAACAATAGAAAATAGTATATGTGTACAACACATGTAGAGACTTGCAGAGTGCCGCCCGTGTCAGGCAAAGGGAGGAAACGCGACTTACACTGTGTTTGCAATCTGCATTAGTATAAATATGAATGCGATGAACAAAATGTTTCTTATTTGTTTCTGGGATTTTGAGCATAAAAATATGTCTGTGAGTGAATTGATGAGCGTTTGCATCGCCGGAAAAAGTAAGTATTGCCTATTTGAATACCTATTTAAATACAAGCATTTTTTTTATTGTATATTGTAATAAATGCTTATAATTTTGCATAACCACAAATATCATTTTAATGAATGGGACACAAGAAAATGTGTTATTTTTTTTCCTTCTTAACCTTCTTCCAATTTAGGGTGATATTTTTTAGGAGTTTTGGGAATGCAGTAGAAATGAAGTATCAGGGAGTATACCGAAAATAGTAAAACTTTGAAAGTGGTCTGCGAGATAAAAAGTTTGGGAACCCATGAAATAGAATTAAAAAAATATAATATTGTTTTTCAAAACATAACTTTTTATACATACAAATAGTTTTTTTCGTAAATCAACATTTTTTATATCTTTTAAATTTATTAATATTTATACTTTTCCAGTTACAGTATTAAAGCTAAAATCTTGAATTATTCTTCATTTTAAATACGGTAATATACTAACTTAGTTTTCTTCATATTAAATTCATGAAAAAGTTTGATGGAAAAATTATCATTGCATAATTGGAAATTATTTTAATCTTAGAAAAATAATTTGATAAAATTTTGATTATTAAAAATAAAAAAAATGGATAACAATTTTTAATCTGAAATTTTCTCACCTCATCGTACCACTCAACTTCAAAAGGCTTCATCCTGTGTCGCAAATAGGTAGGTACGTCGCATACAATTGATAAAGCTGATCCAATTTCCGCAAATACTTCTTTAATCATAGAATCTTGGAAATATATCGAATCTAAAAGGAAATGATTACGCATGTAAAGAAGTACTATATTAATTAATGATCAAAGATTAGACGAGTTTATTGCATTAATATTTTGATGGTAAATTCGAGTATTGGTTTAAATTTATTTGAACGCACACACACACATACCCTGTTAAAATAATATTGCAAATAATGTTATTGTGTTAATTGTGATGAGATATATAAGCTTGTAATAAGTAATTTGTATTCAAAGTGTTTTAGTCTTGATTCCAATTCGAGGAAATCTTGAGGCAATCCTGGCTACAAGAAGTCTTGATTCAAATTCTTTTCGGATTGACTGCTTATTGTACAATTTCTATTTACAAAATTATCCAATTTAAAGAAGTTTAAAAGAAAATTCTTTGCTTCCTGACAACAAATTTAAGTGATAATTTAACATTTATACATTTATGAAGTCCTTGATGAGTAAAAAATTATTTAAGCACAACTGATACTATCATTTTTCATGGATCCAAAATATATAAATAACAAATTAAACTGAAAATAAATAATAATTACAATGGAAGCTATTTTTCTGAAACATTATTAAAATATTAGTTTATAAATATCTTAATATATTCCCCTCCTTCAGAACAAACCTGGAAAATTATTTGATTGGCTTAGTTACGGGGTAAGTAACCAATTTCTTAAGAATATGATGAGTCTAAATTACAAATATCCTATATGTTAAAGGATTTATAAAATATTTCTAAGAAGAAACTTTATCACTCTTCTGATATTTATCTCGAAAACAAGGCCAATGTATGTATTATATAAGATGTTATTTATAAATGTACGTTATTTATTACGATAAAAATAAACAAATGATTGATAAATTAATTTATAAGTGTATTTTTCTTTGAAACATTTTTTTCAATTTGGCAACTATTTTAAAATTTATGATGAAAATTGAATATGAATTAATTCCTTCTTCTGTGATTGATATCAAGATATGAAGATACTAAAGCATGAAGAGGCTGAAAAAGTTCATCTGATTTAAAGTCTGTAAATGGTTTCTATTAATTATTTTAAAAATGAAACTTTCCGTTAACAAGGATCATAGTTTTAAAGAAAAGTACTCGAACTAAGATATTACATGATTAATATTATTTTTCTACGGAGCATTGTGACACCGTATGTAGCGAAAGCAGATGAGATGCATAATCTCCATAAAACTTTTAATGTTCTATGATTCTTTCATAAATTCTCTATTTTTTTCATTGTGATTTACTATTATTTTTCTTCAACCCTACGAAGAAACTTTTACAGTGTATTTATTTAGTCTTTTATACTTTTGCAAATTAAAAAAAATATTATTTGGATTAATTAATTTCACTTATCAATCCAAATATTATTTTACGTACATCCACTTCTAAGAAATACTAATCTTAACCCAGAAATAAGAAAAGTACTCGAAATATGAAAATGAAAATAAAAGTACTTGAATATAAAATAAATTGTGATGCATTCTTTCAAATTTGCATGTTGTATCTTATTTTAAACATTAAATATTTACAATCTAAGGTTAATTTAATAGAATCAGCTATTAAACTATTATGTTTAAATATTTACTATCTAAAAAATAAAAATAATTAAAAAAAAACATATACTTTATGATGATAAACTAACTGCATCAGTAATCAAAAGAATTACCATTAGAATTGTTCTCACTAATATTTTTTTTTCGTATGCAAGGCTCTCTTTTAGAATTTAATCAGATTCATCACTACAAGGGGCGAAAGTGAGGTCAATTTTTTACAGTGGGACAACCAGAGGGTGAGCCATCTTCACCCCAAAAGTAAAAGAATAGAGAAACACACACAGAGAAGGAAACATCCATACCAAACCAGGATTCGATCCCGGGACTTTCTGCTTCGAAGGTAGGGAAATTAACCATTCCACCGTTGGTCAGCTCTCAATAGTTTATAAGTTACGATTGCACAAAATCACATTTTTGTAAATTTAACGATTGTTTTTCAAATTTCTAGCAATTGGTCAATTGGAATTCTAAGGCAAAATTAATATAAATATAAAAGGTTATAAGAAACTATGTCTTAAATGGTACTATAGTGATTAACGAAAAAAATAAATGTATTTTGAGATTCTATCTCATACACAAATTAAAACTTGTAATGAATAAAAAAGTCTTCCTTCTAAATCAATGCAGAAAATTTGTGTGCTAGATTTTCCTATTAAAAGTAATTTCAAAACCAGATGATAAAAAAATTTCAGTTTTTTTATGTATTTATTTCATCATTTATGCCAGTCAAATATATCTTTGTAGGAAAAAAGTAATTTTAAGAGTTATTCTTACAAAAAATTAATTATTATTTTTTAAATTTGAAGTTATAGTTTTTTTATTAATCTCCCAATAAATAAATTATTTGCATAACGACAATAATTTCATCTGATAGTTTGATAACAAATTAGTTTGGTTATTGTTTTTAATAAAGATATATCTCTTTTAAACCGAGTTTTTACCTATTTGTTATAATTATTTTTGATTTTAATTATTCTAAAGTATCACAAAACATTTATTTAATTAAAAAAAATACAATTTGATATAAAAAAGATGAGATATTGCAGTAATTTAATAATGAAATAAATCTGTAATTAAACTTGAAGCAGTTTTTGATACCATTTCTTTAATATTAAAGAAAATTTTTTAACAATATATATATATATATATACCCACACACTTATACATAAAAGCTTCATTTTCTTTTTAAACTCTTACTAAAAGCTTTTGTTTAAAATAAATGAATATTTATTAGTTTTATCAAAAAGTAAATATGAGTATAATTATGGTAGTATTCTGTTGAATAACTTACCTGCCATTGTTGAAGATGTGGATAGTAATAGACAAATACCAATCACCAAAAGCATGATTGTTTTTTTTGAAAGCAAGGAAGACCAATCACTTACAAAAATACCAAGAGTTCCCCAAAAATCGTGTGAGACTAACTACGAAGTTGAAGGGAAAGAAAAATATGGCTTTTACCACTTTTACATTTCTCCAGACCAATTCTAGTGTTCAGATTAGAATAAATGGTTCAAATTCATGGCCTTCCTGCTGAAGCAGTCTTTCTGCAATCTTAAAAAGGATGTCGTTTCCACGCATCAAATCATAATTTGAGTAAATTATAAAACCATTCCCGCTTCACGAATGCAATAACATATTCGTTAAGATAACCGTTTTTTTTTTAAACTCAAGACAAAATTTCATTTGATTTGAATAAATCCAGGCAGAAGTTTTAGCGAACAACAGAACTGACTGGCAGAACAATAAAGTTGAAAGATGCCGAGTAAAGTGGAAGGTCAATTTATAAGAGTTAGAAATAATTTAGAAATGTATGTATAAAAATACATTTTATACATCAGTTAGATGTGGTATAATAAACTGCTTTTGAGTTTAAGAATCAAAATTATGAAATTTCTTTGATTGGTGATTTGATCGGCGTTCTAAAATAATATCTCAATAGTATGAGTGTACAATGGAAAAATATATTTACAAACATTATGAGTTTGTTATTATGTAC
This sequence comes from Latrodectus elegans, assembly GCA_030067965.1. Classification (NCBI taxonomy): domain Eukaryota; kingdom Metazoa; phylum Arthropoda; class Arachnida; order Araneae; family Theridiidae; genus Latrodectus; species Latrodectus elegans. The sequence continues at coordinate 8,732,210 of CM057818.1, read as the reverse complement.
ACCCTTGATAAAATGAGTGATGTTTCAGAATTATTTCAGTCAGATTATTTTTAATAAGATTTATTTAAAATCGTAAACGAATCTTAGACAATGGATGAGTCAGATTTGTCGAACTCTTTTACGATCTTAAATAAATGTTTTTTGATATTTATTGAGTAGATTTAATTCGGATTAAAGTTATGATTTATATATTTAAGAATTAATTTCAATATTTTAAAATTGATTGAATTTTACGTAATAAAAGGATAGAAATAAACTCTGACAAGAATTCCACAGGATTTTCTTTAAGATTGTTCTTTCCCCCAAAACTAGTTAACTATAGTCTAATAGCTATTACATGTATTATATAAAATATAAATAAATAAAATCCATAAATCGTATTGTTTTTTTTTTTCAAATATGAAAAAAGCATGTTTTTCTACCTATTAATGAATTATATTTGTTTTATTGGTTATACAGAGAACTCACTTTATCATAAAATTTAAAAATTGTTGACTTATGGTTTCATATTGTTTATTTATATTTTTGTATTGAGTTATAGAGATACGAAATATATTTAAAATTTTAATTTTAATTATATTCTTAGTTATATTTCTAAAATTAATTTAATTAATTAATACATTTTTGAAAACTAGAATTAATTAAAATTTTAATTTTCATTGCTAATATTTTAACAGTTGAGATTTTTTACATGCAAAAATCATTCAATCAAGAGCATGCTAAAATCATTTGAAATCATTACATATATAAGAATTTAGAATATAAAGCCATTTTTATGAAAATGTTATTCGATTTATAGATTTACGGTGTGTATAAAAACATTATATATATATATTTATGATTTTATTTTTATAGGAGAAAATATACATGATTTACGGTTGTTTAGTATCATCCAGTTTTGGCGAGTTAAAAAGCGATTACTAGGATAAAATAGTTCATATTTTCAAATTTAATTTCATTCTATAACTTTTCATCTGCCAGCAATTTAAAAATTTCTAAGTGACCTACTTTGTATGATTGTAGAACAATGACACAATAAAAGTCCACTAATAGAATTAAAAGGGTCCAATTTCATGCAAATAAATATAATATTTTTAAAGACTTATTTTTAAATAATTAAAAAATAATTTATTGAAAATTTTATAAAAAAGTTTTTTATAGGCTGCATTTGCTAAACACTAAATGATAAAAAAATTCATGAAGGAATGTTATGTTTTAAATATATTAAAAATTAATCTTTCAAAAAGTTTTAGAAATACTTTAGATTATTTACTTGAGAACTAAAGTAACATAAATTAATTTTCAATGTAATTATTTTACATAAATTAATAGCATTTAAAACATTAGAATATATATTCAGTATCTTTTACTCTATCAAAATAAAATTTTTTGCAAACTTTGTTTTGAATCACGTTTGACTCTTTATTTTTATTTTAATAAACAAAACACAAAAAAAGTTCAAATATCTTAAAACTTTTTATTATAAGTTCAAATACAGTGAATAACTCAATTTCGAATCATTATAAGTAGCAGATAAAAATCAACGTACATTAGGAAATATATATTTTATTTTTAAAAGGTGGTCCGTAACCTGTTGAAGTGTGAGCTTGCACTTCTATTTGCTAATAGGATTTATGCTGGAGATTCGCTATGGTATAGCGCGAAGACCAACATCCAGGAACCTCAATCTTCATTTGACACTTACTTGGTAGAAAGTAGTTTCCTTCACGAATTTGAAGCTTAAAAGGCAACATTAAATTTCAACATTACATTATTTTTAAAATAAATAAATAATCATTTGGTATATTTGTGTATATATTCGACTATAAAATAAAATATGATTTCCTGGAAGTTGTAATAAAAATATGAAAGAGACAGATATATGTCTAACAATGCATTTAATAAGGATTCGAATGTTTAGAAAGACATTTCTTTATTAAATTTTCCAATTTATTTAGCTCTTGTTATTGTAAATATAATCAAAACGGACATACTACTTTAAAATTACTTTATATTTTCGAAAATAAATAACGAGTAAAGTGACGGTTTTATTTGATAAAAATTTAATAGTATGAAAAATATTTTTGGTAAACATAAAATAAATTTTCTAAAAAAAATATTGAATATACATATACTACAACTAAATTATTATGTATATTAACATACAAACAATTAGTTCTTGCAAAATAGAATGCTGGGTTCAGTGAAAAATCGAGTACCGCTTGCTTTGGCGAAACATTTGGCGAGACATCATAGCGATAAATTTAATTTCTAGTAACCCTATACTTGTATAGTTTTTTAATAGTGGCCATCTTGTTAGACACATCTTGGCATCAAATAATCGTCAAAGAATCAAGGAGTATCCAATCGTAGACATTAACCGGAATGCTTATAGAGTATAATATAATTCAAAGAAGTTATTGTAAAAATTATAAACATCAAATCATCTAATGTTTACATTATGAATTTATAAGAATATTTCAAATTGAATAAGCAATTTAAAGATATATAATATCAATTTAAAGAATTTTTAAGTTTCCGATTTTTTATTAGAAACATTTTAAATTAAGTTAAGTTAAATTTATCCGTTTTTCTTCATTATTATATAAGATATTTAACAAATTAAGAGAGAGTGTGTTGAATTTAATTCTGTTAAAGTGACTTCAAACAATTTGGAAATTTCAGATTTTACATTTTTAAATATATTTTGACGAATGAGAAATTGTTTAGATTATTAAAGAAAATTTTGAGTAAAATTAATCAAAAATTATTTAAATTCTTAAAACAAAACTCTCTATTATTTGAGTTAAAATATTTTTATAAAAAAATTTAATCCATTATTACATGATAGATAGGTTATGTTAATGAAATACTTTTAAATCTACTTTTCTGCCGGCAGATGTTACTTAACACAGCCAACCGTATTGCAATTTTAAATCAAAGTTAAAAGACGTGGACGTAACACGAGCAGGTACTCTTCTCCCCACATCACGCTGTATTAATTCTGCAAAAAAGGAATTTTTTTACATTCATTGCTTAGCATGTTGATTACCGACAGTGTAAAATATCGAACTTTGACCTTCGAAACATTAGAGAATATTTTTTCCCACCAGATTACAAATACGATGGAAACACGGTATTATGTTAATATCTTCAGTTGTGCATTTCCGCCTACACCATCAATCGCTTTGTAACTTATAATCATACTCAATGAATAAATAAGTTAGCCTATGAATTTTACATTAAATGTGATAAATATTTAATGTACTTCGGCTTCTTAAGCTTAATATTATTTGCTTAAATAAATATTAAATCTATTTATTTTTCAAATTCCAGCTTATTAAGTTAATATATTATAATAATAAATTAACGCTGTCGCAAGGCATCAGCTCTATGGGGACTACGAAAAAAATAGTGCCTACCGGAGCTTAATCCTGACCGTGGTATCATTTCTACCATCAGCAGAATACGGACTGGGCACATGAGGGGTATGAAAATCATGCCTGACGGATCTAGAACCTACGCAAAGTACAGGCACTGCATAGGAGTTCCGCTGGATCCAAGGCATCTTTTAAATGCATCTCTGTGGCCTCGACCCTCTTCAATATCGACGCCAACTGCTGCCATGACACCCTTTATGCCGAAAGAGCTAAAGATGTGGCCAGGGAGTGCTCCATGACTTTGGTCCCATATAACTTGTCTTTTTTACCTTTTTTTTCTTTTTGCACTTGTCACACGATAAAAACAACAATGGTATAATAATGTAACTAGATATCTAAGTTATTTGATTACATTAAATCAATGGTTAATAAGGCATTGTCTTGAAAAAATAAATAAATAAAATATATGCTGCCAGTCAGAATGACAACTTTTTACAGTAATAATCAATTATAAGCTAAATCGGTTGATTCTTATTAAAATTCAACATCAATATAGATTGATGGAAATGTTTTCTGAGCTTGCCTTTTGATAACAAAATGGAATGAAATTCACAGAGAAAGTACTACAGATGATTTTTAAGATGCAACCATCAGTCAATATCGATTATCGCCAACTGAGATTTGAATACAGACATCATAAAAGTAAAGTCAAAAATAGTAGTTTCTGTATAGTTAAAACAGATAAGAGTTGAGTACCATGATAATCAAAAATATTTACATTGAATGCCTTTTCTTTTACGCGATTTTTATGTAACCATCGTACTTAAGTTCAGATTAGTTCAGTCAAATTTGACACCCTAATTATTACCCTAATTTATTACCCTATAAACTATTACGAGCTTATTGATTAATTATAAATTATCAATAACAAAATATTTGTAATTATATTGAAAGCTATAAACTAATTAAGAAAAAATCTAGAAGAGCTAACAGTGAAAAAAAAAACAAACGGAAATCCATTCAAATAATTTCGTTTAAGCTTTTGTTTATTTGCATAACAAAATTATTAACTCTACTAATAATGCGAAAAAAAAAGTAATTTATGTTATTTTGAAATTCAACTGATGATTTAAACTAACGATTTCAAACGATTTTCAGTAATCTGTCTTGTATAATATGAAAAGAAAAGTCTGAAACAAGTTGTGATAAGCTGTTTTGAGCATTGTTAAAATTCGCCGAGTGATATTTAATTTCAAATACTTGAGAAGAAACATTCAGTCTGATTCTAGCAGGATTTTCATATGGAAAGAGCCAGGTACCCCTTACCACCAAGAGCACATCATTGAACGACACCATTACGGTGGTGCAGGATTGCTAGTTTTGGGAGGATTTATTCTAGGTTCCAGAACTATCCTGGATGTTCAGAATGCAACCATGACAGGTCACATCTATCGGGATACCATTCTGGAAGAACATGTACGTTTGTTTCGGGGCACCATGGGTGCAGAATTTCTGTTTATGGATGACAATGCCCGTCCCCACCATGCAAACATTGTAGACAAATGCCTTCAAATGGATGATATCACCCGTATGGACTGGCCAGCAAAGTCACTGAACTTAAATCCAATAAAGCACGTGTGGGACATGCTTGGCCGACGAATTTCAACCCATCAACCCCTTCTCACATGTCTAATGGAACTTCGGAGAGCATTGCTTGATGAGTGGTGCAATATTCCCCACGATCAGATCGATAATTTGATACTCAGAATACCTAGACGTTGTACGGCCTGTATTGCATCATCTGGGGGGGGGGCATACTATGTATTAAACAACATACCAACCATGTTACATTAGCTTTTGTAAATAGGTTCTGTTTTGAAATTTGCTTCAGGGAGTAAAAATCGCAATTTTCATTAATAATGTAAAACATATAGCATCTTTTTTTGTCCTTTACCTTTTGTTTAATAGACTTTACAAATAAGTCATATTTTTTTTGCTTCTGTCTCTTTCTTTTCCTGAACTTGCATTACCTTTAATTTATGGACACGAATGTATATTACATAATAAAATCAATAGGAAACATTTAAAACATAAAAAAACATGTTTTTATGTTTTAAATGTTTTGTAAAACATAAAAGTTTTGTGTAATGTGTAATGCTAAAGTAATGTTTTAGTTCTCCTAAGTAGAGCTAAATCATTAATTTTAAAAGATCAAAAAATTAGGATTATTAAAAGAAATAATAATAGAATTCCCAATATATTTACCGTATAATAAGTTAAAAGATACTGATCAATGGTATTTCTTCTGATGTCATAAAATGTGTGAAACCATTCGACATCTAGGACACCTCCATTCATATTGCGTAATATAACATCTGGTACACCAGGACGTAGAACGACAGTATAATTCTTTGTCCAAATAATTTTATCACTTTCTGCTGTACTTGCAGAAAATGTGAAATTGTATTCACCGCTTGGTTTTAATCTGTCGACTAAAAACTTTATCTGTAAGAAAATAATACCATTAAAAATGAAACTCATTTAAATTTATTTTTAATAAATGATATGAAAATACAATTCTGTAATTTAAAAAAAGTAAAAATTAGCATAGTTAAACTTTGAAACTATTTTTAAAGAAAATTTCTTAAATTATATAATTAAAAAATTTGCAACAATGTTTATGAAATAATTTTGTAGCATAAAATTAATTTTACGAAAGGCATACTAATAGTATTCACATATATATTTTATAACAGATATTATGAAAAGTATAAATTTAGCAGAAAAGTTATTAAAATATTAATTAAAAAATAATTAGAAAAGTTTTAATTATATTTAACTTAATTTTGCATATTAATCAAAATACAATTTTCAAATTAATATATCAAAATTTCACCTGAAATAATCCTTCTTAAAGTAAGCATTTTAGGATTTAGAATGAAATTATGTAACAAAAGAGATTGTTAGAGTTTTCATACAAAATTAGTAGTCGACAGTAAATTTTACAATTGATTTTATTTTAGATTTAAGTTTTTCTCAATACATTTTTAAATTTGATTTTTTTTTTTCAGATTTAAGCAATAGAAACAAGATTTTTTTCCGTGTGCAAAAGTGACGATAGAGTAATGAATATCAAAATTTAGATGATTAATAAACAACTTAATGAAAACTTTGTCGGTGAATAACATTTTTATTTCAAAAAATTATTCTTGAAAAAATTCTTTGTATTATAATTTATAGATATTTTAAATCTGAAAAATATTTTGTAGCATTTTAAATAGATTAACATACCTAATTATTGCAAACAGGAGAATATGCATTTCTATATAGTTCTATATAGTATATATTCAAAATTTTCGTTTTAATTTCCATATTTTTATGTTATTATGCCAATCATTTTTTAACTGTATAATACTCTTATCTCTAACAAATTTAATTTAAACTTTCGAAAGTTACGAGTAAAAATATAGCCTAATTTAGAATTTAATTACTAGGAATTTTGCTTATAAGCTATGTACAATTGTATTGTAATTACACTAATTTTGGATTTCTAGAAATATAAAAGCTACTACTATTAAAATCATTTTTTAGCTCTAAAATAAAAGTTGAAAACAGATTACAATTAAATTTTTTGAAAGCAATTCTTTTTGGCATTTTTTTAAAATAAAGATGTATAATTTAATGAATGGTCGAGTTATAAACCAAATAAATAAATATATATATATATATAAAGAGAAAACACGTTACCTGTAAAAAATAATTGTGTGTACCACTTCTAAAACTTTTCAACATATTTTACATTTATGGTCTCAAATCATCTTGTTCCTTTTATGAGTATTGTGACTCTACTGTCTGTTATATTTGTAAATTCCACATCCGTGATAACTGGTTCTTTATCTTCTGAAAATGACATTCAAACTTATTTAAAATTAGCAATAGCAAATGATCATCATAGTTTGTATTAATTTAACTCAATTTCCCCAAATAATGATAATAATGCACCTATGTAATAATTAACCTTCAATATTAAGAATGGTTATTCTTAAATTAACAGATTATTATTAGCAAATGAATATCATTAATACTTTTTTGCAGAATAGAAAAGTCATTTATAAGCAACACAGTCATTATGTAAAATGAATTGGATTATTATAGAAATTGATTCTAATCATTTTATGATATTTAGTTTAAATATAAATTTTAAAAATGTGCTGCGTATAATTTAGACTCTTTAAATCAAAAATACAGGGTGACAACTTTATACTGTTGACATAATTGTACTGCTTTTGATTGGTTTAATTCATGTCCCTTACTTTTTATAAAAATTTCATTTGTTTAAGAGATGTTAATGTTAGTAAAACAAATAGGTAATTTTTATTTCCTTGTTTGAAATAATATTCCAAAACATCGATGACAAATAATTGCTATATTTGAGGCTGGATTAAAGCAAATTCAGAGTGGAAATGTAGCTCCTTTATTCATCTGTCTTAAGCCCAATGGACATCTGTTTCAATTTAGTCTATTCTGCAATCAAAAGTATGCTCTAAGCCACATCGAAGTTTGGAATGCTTAAAGTCTATTCTTAAGAAGGAATGGGCTAAATTAACACCTGATGAACTACGGACCATTGCAGAAAATTTTAGGTGACGTTTAAGGTTCTATATCGATGCCCAAACGAGCTATTTTGAAAATACTTAAATATGTTGTATCTTTAAGTAAAGTTAGTTTTTTGAAAATAAATCCCATGTTTTCAGTTTAATACAATATATTTTTGACAACATGATAAAGTCGTCATCGTGTATATAATTTTGCATATGGAATACTTTAAAAGTTGTGTGATCCATGAAGTTATTCCTTATAAACTAAATTGATATAAACTCTGGTGTCTTATTTAAAGGAGGGTTTGAAACCAATGAAGAACACAGGTTTTTTGTGTGATAACCTTTCATTTATCAATTAAATGAGTTCCTTTTACAATTTTATTGTAAAATAACAACTGTATACATTATTTTCAGAATAATAAAATTAACTTCGAAATGTAATCTGTGGCGTTTAAACTAAGTCAAAAAATGCATGAAATTAGTTTTTTTTTAGGAACTTTTTTTAACACACTTGATGTGTGAAACCAAGTTTTTTGCTTGTTTAAATCTACAGTATCTTTTTGGGGAGTTGCACTTGCTGTAATATCCCTTTCAGTGTACCATCTTGTCAATAAATCTTCTCAAAAATTTATTAATATTTATTGAATTTATAATGGCATGATAATATTAGCTAATATATTTTACTGGTTTGTAAATTTATATGTTCAGTGACTTTTTCATTAACCAAATTCATTACCAATGGGGTACCAATTTGTCGATAATATTTAAATAGTTCTTTGTTTCTATTTCTAAGGAACTATTAAGATTTAAAACAATATTTGAGATTATAATTGTAAAGAGTTTGAAAAATTAAATTAGACTGGCAGATAGATTAGTTTAAAAGTAATAAGTTTAGAATAAAAGTAAAGTTTATTAATCCAGTTGGTGACTGTGTAGTGCTGTTGTTTTAATATGAAAAAAAATACGCTCTTAAGTATTTCTATTCATTCAAAAATAAATTGTTTTATTAAATATAAAAATTTTATCAGTTTTTTTTATATACCTTAGAGATTTATCTATTGAATTTATCATGATCAAAGAGCGTTGTTCTTATTTATAGATCCAATATTTAAATTTTCTATAAAATATACAATTTAGTTGCGATTTACGCGTGTACAAGATACTTAATTCTGGTAGTTTTAAAAAGTTGATATGGTAATGACTTTTTCGGAGAAAAATTAAGTTCGTATTAATTATGAATGTTTTACATTTTTATAAGCCTTATTTGATTGACTTTCATTTTGGTAATATATTATTACACTGTCATTTTAATAACTACATAACTGGCAATTAAAATTGCTACACCAGGAAGAAATGCAGTTAACAAAATGATATTTATTGGACACATCTAAAAATAACAAGTGATTAAATTTTCAAAAAATTTGGCTGGATAGATCCTGAGAAATTAGTACCTAGAACAACCACCTCTGGCAGTAATAACAGCAGTTATACGCCTGGGCATTGAGTCAAACAGAGATTGGATTGCATGTACAGGTAGAGATGCCCATGCAGCTTCAACACGATGCCACAGTTCATCAACCGTAGTGACTGGCGTTTGGTGACGAGCCAGTCGCTCGGCAACCATTGACCACACGTTTTCTATTGGTGAAAGATCTGGAGAACGTGCTGGCCAGGGCAACAGCCGAACATGTTCCGTATCAAGGAAGGTCTGTACAATACCGGCAACATGCGGTCGGGCATTATCCTGCTGAAACGTAGGGTTTCGCAGGGCTCGAATAAAAGGTAGAGCCACGGGTCGTAGCACACCAGAAATGTAACGTGCACTGTTCAAAGCACCGTCAATGCGAACAAGAGGTGATCGAGACGTGTATCCAATGGCACCCCATACCATCACGCCAGGTGATGGGCCAATATGATGATGACGAATGCACGCTGCTGCCAAACACGGATGCGACCATCATGATGCTGTACACAGAATCTGGATTCATCTGAAATGATGACGTCTCGCCATTCGTGCGCCCAGGTTCGTCGTTGTTCACACCATTGAAGGCGATCTTGTCTATGACGCAGCGTCAAGGGAAGCCGCAGCCATGGTCTCCGAGCTGAGAGTCCATGCTGCTACAAACGTCGTTGAACAGTTCTTGCAGACACTTGTTGTCTTCCAAACGACCCCGTTTCTTGACTCACGGCTCGTGACGTGGTTGCACGATCCATTCCGGCCATGCGGATAATATGCCTGTCTTCTCGGCTGCTAGTGATAGGTGGCCGTTGAGATCCCGCATGACGTTCCGTATTACCGTCCTGAACCCATCGATTCCATATTCTGCTAACAGTCATTGGATCTCGACCGACGCGAGCAGCAATACTGCGATAAGATAAACCGGAATCCCGGTACACTACAATTCGACCTTTATCAAAGTCAGAAACATGCTGGTACGCATTTCTCCTTCTTACACGAGGCATCACAACAACTTTTCACCAGGCAACAACGTTCAAATGCAATTTGTGCATGAGGAACCGGCTGAACAATTTCCTCATTTAAACACAATATAGGTGTCGCTACTGGCGCCTGCTTTGTCTGAATGCGCTGAAAAGCTAATCATTCGCATTTCACAGCACCTTCTTCCTTTCGTATAAATTTCACGTCTGTAGCATGTCGCCTTCTTGGTGTAGCATTTTTAATGTCCAGTAGTGTATAAATTCGGCTGTAATTGGAAGTTAACATCATTTCTACTGGCTCTTTGGGTTTTATTCTCTAGTGATATATCATTTATGCCTTTACCTCGATTGCAATCGGTAAAATTTTCAGCTATTTATTATTTTCAGATTTGAAGCCTTAGTATTTGCACAATCATTAAATAATTGTGCAAATACTAACTTTCCGAAGAAAAATTATTTTTTACTATACATTGTGTGATTAGAAAGACATGTTAATTATTCTCATTTTGAGATATCTCTTTTCTTCTTCCGAAAAATTAATTTTTAAGTCCTTAATATTTACATTTTTGCCTTCATTTTAATAAAAATACTTATAATTTTTTTTAAATTTTTTCTAACCGAAATTGCCACTGAAATATGTACTAGCTTTGTGAGATTTCTTTAATTGTATTTGCTCAGTATATTTATTAATAAACCTACAAACTATTATGTTTTGACTTATTTGAAGTTGCTAAGGTGTGTGCAAGAGTTGCTAAGGCAGAATTAGAATGTAAATGCGGAGATGGGATTAGTATATACATTCTAAGTCAGAAATTCGCCTTTAATGCCTTTTGTTGAAGTTCTTAGTCGGAAATTCGCTTTTAATTCCTTTTGTTGAAGTTCTAAGTCAGAACTTCGCTTTTATTCCTTTTGTGGAATTTTTAAGTAAGAGGTGTTATTAGATAATATGTATAGAGGTGGCTTTATAATGTACGTTCGGAGGTGGCATTAGTGTTGATGATGAGGTGGATTTGTAATGAAGAAGCGGAGGTTGTCTTAGAATGAAGAAGCGGAGGTTGTCTTAGAATGAAGAAGCGGAGGTTGTCTTAGAATGAAGAAGCGGAGGTTGTCTTAGAATGAAGAAGCTAAGGTTGTCTTAGAATGAAGAAGCGGAGGTTGTCTTAGAATGAAGAAGCGGAGATGTCATTAAAATATACGTGCGAAAGTGGCATTATGATGTAGATTTGTAGGGGCATTAAAATGTAAATGTGGTGGTGACATTAGAATGTGGAGGTGGCATTATAATATACGTTCGGATGTGGCATTAGAAAGTAATTGCTAAGAATGTGGAATGTGGAATTAGAATGCAAATGCGTGGGGGGGGGCATTAGAATGAAGATGCGGCGGTGTCATTAGAATGTAATGTGTGGAGGTGGCATTACGGTGCAGATGCTGAGGTGGTCTTTTGTGGAGGTAGCATTAGAATTTGGATGCGTAGGAAGCATTAGAATTTTGATGTTTAGCTTGTATTAGAATGAAAATGCGATGGTGACATTAGAATAAACGTTTGGAGGGGACAATAGAATGTTGATGATGAGTTGGTTTTAAACATGAAGCAACTTTATATAATGATGTTGCATAACTAATGATGCTGTATATCTAGCGATGTTGTATAACTAGTGATGTATAACTAGCGATGTTGTATGGCTGGTGATGTTGTATAGCTAGTGATGTTGTAAAACTAGCGACGTTGTTTAGCCAACGATGATGTAAAGCTAGCGATATTGTATAACTAGCGATGTTGTATAACTAGTGATGTATAATTAGTAATGTTGTAATGATGTTGTAAAACTAGCGACATTGTTTAGCCAACGATGATGTAAAGCTAGCGATATTGTATAACTAGTGATGTTGTATAGCTAGTGATGTTGTACAGCTAGTGATGTTGTATAGCTAGTGATGTTGTATAGCTAGTGATGTTGTATAGCTAGTGATGTTGTATAGCTTGTGATGTTGTATAGCTAGTGATGTTGTATAGCTAGTGATGTTAAAGTCAATATATATTACTTTCAATCACTGAGACATAAGTTATTAAAGATGTTGACTGATTATCATATTTTTAAGAATTTATACTTAGGAAAAATAACATAATGCTATTATTTTAATATATTTTTCAACTGTATTAAAGAATTTGATGGAAATAAATATTCAATAGAATTGAATCTCTAATAAAGAAAGAAATTAGGATATCCAAGCAATTGAGTTGTTTCTTCAATTTCCTTATCGCAGCAGTGATCAAAACTATAGATTAAAATGCTCTTCCCATATCTAAAGTTAAGAGAACAGTTTTTCATCTTTTTGTAGTTTATTTTTTCTTTAACCAATTAAAAGAAAACGTATAGTTCGAATTTTTATCACTTCATTTTCTTATTTAGAACATAATTGACAAATTTCATCAAAACACGATAGGAGATTTAATAAATATTTAACTTATGTTCAAGTTTGACTTAGTTCTTAAAAATATGCTTTTTTAAATATTCTATATTCAGCAACTATTTATAGATAGAATATTATTTATATAATCGATAAGAAAGAGTGTTTTTAGAATCTTGCCCTTTTAAAAGGCAGTAAAATAAGAGCTATTCTAGTAGTAGATAATTGTAATTAAATGTCATTTCTCAAAAAAGATATGAAAATATTTCGAATTAAATTTTATTTTTATTTCTCTTTAAATAGTTGTCGAAGATCAGAATAATTCTTTTAACACATTTAACAAGATACAATTTTCTTTCTTTCTTTTTTTTGTGCTATGAAAATTTAAAAACTCAATATTTACTAAAAGCTCAATAATGTGATTTTCAGCATGCATGCATGTTGTACGGAATGTATTTCTTTGTTTGGGAGACATCCAAATCATAACCATCATACAAACTACATACTGTTCAGTTGTTGTACGGGTGATATGTAGTGTAAGTGCTCCAGGGAGCTATAAAATAATTGCGATTTGTGTATGCGTAGTATTATATAGACACCATCTCTTTCATTTCCTACAATGTGCTTTATAAATAAATTACGTTTGCTTAATTTCTGTATCTTTAGCTGCTGGTTCCGACATTATCCTTAATTTATGGAAATGTGTGTATAAACTCATCGATCTAGATGTAAAATTATTTAAATAGAATGCGGCGAAGCATGGTTACATTCAGATAGATTTAAATGAAATAAACTTATTAATAAGAAAATGCACCCTTCTTATATAAATGATAATTAAAAAGTATTTCCATGCTCTCATTTTTTTTATCAAATGAAAGTAGTTTTGTTTTCACTTATTTATACAAAGGATTAAGGAACACAAAGATGATAATTGAAGTTATTTCTCAATGACAAATTGTGATAAAATAAGTAACCAAAAAAAAAAAAAAAAATTGTTCGTGATTATTTAACATCTTGGTTGCATTAATTTACATTTGAAAAGTGTTCATACTTCGAAAGAAGAGGATTAAATTATTTACCGAAATAATATTGTCATCTCAGGTACAAAGAAAATATAACAATTACCATGGTAATAAAGTTACTGATAAAAATAAGAGGTTTACATAATTTATTTCCCAATGTCTAACATTTCTTAAAATAACATAAATAAAAAAGGGGAAGTGTTATTTTAATTATTAAATTAGTGCTTTTTTAAGAATAAATATGTATTACGTTTACAAGTAAGAATGAGAGGGCATAAGATAAAAAGCAAGATTTATTACAAATTCATTGAGCATATAAATATTATAATAAAACCGATATGACTTGCCTTTTTCAATTATAAAGACTTCGTATATTTTACTTCGAAGTCCATGTGAGTTTTCCGCTACGCAAGTGTATGTTCCGCTATATTCTGCCTTGGTTTCATTGAAAATTAGAAGGGAAAAACTGGTGTTTGATGTATGCAGCTGTTTAACTTCGACTGGTGGATAAGAATTCGAACCCAGCTTTTCTCCGTTCTGAAAAGAAACCTAAAGACATTGAAGTATACACAGTTTACACTTATTTGAGGATATATGGAAATATATTCAATTTCTTGCTTAATTAATAATTCGAAAAGATGAAAAAACTTCCACTGTTATTTGATCTATTCTACATCCGTTTGATTTTCAAAAAGTGTGTATATGTAAATGCATTCCTTCTCCCGAAAGTCAACCATGACCATATAACTTACCATAAGCATTATGTTTTCACAAATGAACAAATGATTGTATATTCAGAAAAAACTATCGATTTAATCCAGGGAAAAAGTTTATATTCAAATTCATCGCCAAACCTCTAATGGTAGCAATACAAGAGGATACTTCGTGTTGAATAAAGTCTCTTCATTTGCCGACAAACTTCTAAAGTTTCTGAATAAATGTGGCAACTGATGAACCTGTTTAGTAATATTCCAAGACACAATTGAAGTAGGTTTAAAACATATCCTGTCATTCTGTATTGGAGAAAGATCTAGGAATATTGTGACACGAAGGATATCGCTTTGTTGCAAACAATGTTGAAAAAGCCATTTGCTATGTGGTAGAGTATAATTTGATTGATAAATGGCATCTAGGTTACTTGATCACATGAACAAAACAGTTGGCATCAAAATACCGTTAACATGAGAACGCTGATAAAATACCTTTTAGCATGAGTGATAATGATCAATTGTCCTAGAAAATCTTCAAGTTTGGTGTTATTCAAGTGTATTGCTCAATAAAAAAAAATCTACTTTAAAACTCGTACGAGTTTGCATCCTCACACATGTACGGAATATCTTCTAAAGAAAAATATAAATATTTACTGGTTTTTCTAATTGCGAATTTGCCTTCATTGGAGTGGTAAAAAAGTGATTAAAGTGATTTCTAATGACACAACCGAAAAAATCACAAATACTTTAAAAGAGTAAGGATATTTGATCACATAACCATAGAAAATAACCAATTAAGTCATCACTTTAGTTTCGAAACTATTGAACTCAAATTTACTTACAAAATGTGTATTTAAATGAAGTTCAAACTGGTATTGCTGGATTTTATTTTAATGATATTGAGAAATCAATATACTGAGCCTACTAAAGGCGCCATTTTTGATATGGGATTTTAGAACGAAAAGGGAAACATATTATTATTGATTGCTTGCAGAAATCTTTCACCATCGCTTAGGCCTACCAGTGATATCATCAAATTATGTCAATTGCTTAAAATAATACCCTGGTCTGAAGAGTCTCATATGAGGTTATGCGTAAATTCTCATGGCTTTATGAATTCTATATACCAGTAGGATTCTGTTGCCTTTTAAGAGACTTATGTGAAAGTATCAGGCATAAAAAATAGAGTAATCTGGAGGCCATAATTTACAGAAGAATTTGACGGAAGACAAGTATATGAGATCTCATTTGATCTCATGGTACCATTCCTACCCATTATACATTTGGAGGGTTCAGTTAATATGTCCATTGTATATACGGATTTGGACAATTCCAGTAGAACATATACGATTGTGTATATGTCGAGAACTTCTTCCAAGTGGTCC
The DNA here is from genome assembly GCA_030067965.1 of Latrodectus elegans. Taxonomy (NCBI): domain Eukaryota; kingdom Metazoa; phylum Arthropoda; class Arachnida; order Araneae; family Theridiidae; genus Latrodectus; species Latrodectus elegans. The sequence continues at coordinate 8,716,261 of CM057818.1, read as the reverse complement.
TAGAATCAATC